>MU839847.1:0-418934 GCA_030411725.1 Echria macrotheca | reverse complement strand
CCCCCCCCCCCCCCCCCCCCCCCCCCCCCCCCCCCCCCCCCCCCCCCCCCCCCCCCCCCCCCCCCCCCCCCCCCCCCCCCCCCCCCCCCCCCCCGCAAAAAAAGGTATCGGCAGCTATAAGTCACTTACACAGTCACCCCTGTCGTAACCAACTCGAGTGTAGCCAGCGGCGCAGGAAGATACCACGGGGTTATCCATATCAACACATTCCGGAAAGACCATGCAGTCTTCGTGCAGGTTGGAGTTGATTCGATCCACGATATCGCCGAGCTCTGCGTCCGGCGGTGTCGTGACCGGTTGAGCAGGGCCGGGGCGCGCCGATCCGGACGGACTGTACGACACGATGTCGGACCAGAAAGGATGCGCATTGACGGCAAGGTTGTCCTTGGACGGTATGAGCTTGCCATCCGCGTTGATCATGTTCGTGGCGCCGATGGTGATAAGGTTGTTGATCGTGATACCACCATGGTTATTCTTGAACTCGGTCATGACCTTCTGGCAGTTCGACTCGGGGACTTTCATAAAAACAGTGGTCAGTTAAGGGTGTTCACACGGTATCATGTTCCGGCCTACTCACCGCAATCCTGCGTGTACGTATCGAACCACGAGTATAGGCCAGCTCCGATGATATGAATATTGCTGGACTCTATCACCCGTAGTGCCCATCCCTCGTCACAGGGCTCGGTATCAGTGCAAGGGAAGGTTGGGTCGCCGTTGAAAGACCCGACCGCATCTTTGAACGGCTCTGGAGGCTTCGGAGTCGGCTGGTAATAAGCCTGTTCGGTTTGGATGATACCAGCAACCAGGTTGGCAGCCTTGTAGAATTGATATTGGTAGAACACAGAATGCTCGGATGCTGTACCGTATAGCCATGTTGGGTTTATACTTTCGATCAAGAACCCTCTGGCATTGTATACCGATGTTTGTACCTGTTCCCAGCGCGTCAGGGCAGCCAAGCGGGTGGTAACGTTCCCTTAGACTTACCATTTTGTTCATGTTGTCGACTGTAGCTGGGTCGTCGAGGTCACTAACGACCAATGTCAGCCGGGCCGAGTTGACATTTCGGAATCAAGATTCTTACTGATCTGCGGTCCATAGCCAGACATTTTCCAGATAAGCACCGCCCTGTCGCGTGATATGCATCATCATGCTGCCGCCCTGGCAGTTGGGATTGATGCCGGATCTGGAGGGCGGGCACTCCAAAGACGTGAGACCTGTACCGATGGCACCACCAACCCGGACATGACAGTCTGAGTTGAAAGCATTAGCAACATCCGATTAGGGAATTCCAAGAAGTCACTCACCCCACATGCCCGCTGAGCCGGCCTGCTTTTTGTAGTTGCGAACATTCCATTCCACAAAAACGGCGCCGGGTGTCGGTCCTTTGGATGTGAATACTAGGTCCTGCATATCAAGTAGGCCAACATCGCCCGGCCGGCCTATCCGGAGCATCACCCTCGGCTGCTTGGGGTCCTGAAACTTGGGGCCGTAGGCTGCCAGTTGTGCCCAGTTCTCACCCACAATATGAGATCCTAGAGGAACGTCAACGGTGTCGGTCAAGATGTAGGTCCCCGCATCCACAAAAACGATTTTTCCGTTGATGTTGTCATTTAGGACCTTTTGGAAGCATGCCGTGTCGTCCGTGACACCGTCGCCTACCGCGAGTTAGCATCCGGGGCTGAGATCTTTCCACATGTCTGAAAATTGCTACGAACCTTTGCATGAGTCCTTGACGTGTACAAAGTCGCTAGCGCTTCTGTCCTCATACTGGGGCTTAGGGCGTTCACCGTATGGCAGCTTTGGCAGGCCATCGGGGTTATTCCAGGTAACGAGATCGTCAACTCTCGAACTGGCAAACTCTTTGATCCCTTTCTCGTCATCCAGCTTGGAGTCGACATACGATCGGCCAACCGTGAGCATGTCGATGGCCTTGTGGTTTCCTGGAACAGCGTTATCTTTCGGTGCATTTTTGCCGCTCTGCTCGCGCAGCCAGGTTGTGACGCCGTCCAGAAGGACATTGTCCATGCTGATGGAGGTGCGTCCGGTGTCAGACGAGTTTGCATTGGCGACCAACACGGCGATGTCGACATTCCTGAAGACGGAGTCCACCACTGTGATGGACCCGACATGGCCGTCCCCGGAACCGCTGGTGAGATTGAATCCGATGTGGGAGTTTTCGATTGTGATGCTTTTCCACATCTAGCCCAGCTCATCAGCATCCTTCCGGGTAAAGTGTGATGGACAGATAATGGATTCGACTCACCCAGCCCCAGTCCCAGATCATTTCCACTGCTGTTCTCACGTTGATAAATGAGAGTCTTTGTGCGGTAAACTGCTGGTTGCCGCCCCCTGTGAGGTATTAGTGTGCGGTTCGACGCGAACCGAAGGATGGCCATCTACTTACAGATGCCTATTTTGCCGGCAATAAAGGAGAGGTCGCTCATGAAGCCGCCGCTTCCATTCTCAGCATCTGTTAATTGGAATCGATGTCAGTATCTACGTGTTATCCATCAATAGCCGATAAGGCTTTCCCTGCCCAAACGTACAGATCGCAATTTGCTCTGTCCCAGCATCAGATGAGAGTTTGAAGACGATGTTCTGGAGGCTAGTCGCCTGCGCTACCTGGTAATGCAGGGCGGCCATAGCCTTGGGCCGGGTCGTCTGTGTTGTATCAATGACGAAGTTGCGAATCTGGCGGTGGAAGTTTGCCTGCTCAGACATTAGCAATTTTGCGAATGAAGGAACTGTGTCACGAGACGGACGGTGTTGATATAGTACTCATGGTCACGACCATCTTCTCCCTTCTCTCCATCCCCCCAGTATGCGTCTGTAGATAGTACGCCGGTTCCAAAGAACGATTTGGTGGACTTGAGCGTGGGAGGATTGTTCGCCTAAGATCCGGTGTTAGTTATATACCACAAATATAAAAGCCAAACATACATCTCCGATAACCTGCATGCCATAGCTGATTTCGATGGTGTTTTGGATGAGATATGTCCCGGCGGGGAAGTAGATGATGGCGCCCATGGTTGTCGATCCGTAGCATCCGCCGCTACATTCATCCTTCTCGGCGATGGCCTTGGTGATAGCGTCTGTATCGTCCTACATGACCAGAATACAAACTTGAGTGTTAGCCGCTGTGAGCCCCTTAATCTGCGGAAGCCTGGATGACGCCCGCTCGAGGCGACTTACCGTTACTCCGTCTCCTTTTGCGCCGTAGTCTTTCACGTTGCGGAAGACCTATGCAATTCTAGTCAGAGAACACGTCGATGAGTTTGGATTGTGCAATTCAGGAAGCCCACCTTGTGATTTGGATTTTTACCCCACGGCCAGGCCCCTTTTCGAGCGATGGTTTCCATCCAGAATGTTCCGGCCGCGCGCTTCTCAACTGGGCCAAAGGTCTTATTGCCGCTCACCCCCGGGGTCTGATTGTCGTTAAGGGCATCAATCCTAGATACCAATGCAACAGCGTCCTTGAGCTCCTTAGTCATCTTGAAGTGATCAGCTTGTAGCTCGTTCTGGGATTGAGCAGTGAACGCAGTCTTCCCACGCTGGCCACGCTGCTGTCCTCGCTCGCGTGGAGCATAGTGATTTCTGGAAGGCGAGGCAAACCGAGCCCTGTTGATCTCTTCCACCCGATCCAGAGCTTCGTCGACAATCGCCTGCGCCGCTATATACTGCGATTGGGTGACGTTCCCAAGATTAGACGGAATAGTTTCATTGCGCCGGATGAACAGGGGTTTCTTGAAGTCGTGGAGAAGTCCATGCTCCTTGGTAGAGTCTCTGTTGAAGAGTTTGAGCAAGTTTTCAAAAGAAGGAGGAGTAAAAGCCAACGAAGGGACGGCGGCAAGGGCCGCTAGGAGAACGCAAGACCTCATCGCTCCTGGGGCTCTGCCAAGCTACCCGAGGATGGAAAGTCTGCCGTGAGATGAAGGGGTCTGAAGAAAAAAAAAGTAAGGGTCATGAGTCCTGAGATATCGGAACTCATATCTCCAGTCCCCAAGACGCATCTGCCTTGGATGGGTAGGCACTCCTGGATCGGACCGCCTCGTATGCCATATTGGCCCATAATCTCCCTCTTTTGCCAAGCCATAGCAGGCGAGCGAGTTATTGTTTGCCTGGTGTGAATAGGAGTCAATGGCCACGAGGTATAGGTACCGTCCCTTTCGGAGTAACCTGCCATCAGGGGGCAGATTACCGTCTCCGGCCCGTCGTGGGATCGTATGCCCCTTGCATACTTCGCACTCCTTATTCCGAGCTGCGGCGCAGCGGCTGGGCTGACGGGTACCTAATACGCCAATGTTACACAATGCCTATTAGGCGACTTTGGGCTCGTTAGGGAATCCTACGAGAATATTGACATACCGAATTCCTGGTTCAGGCCAAGCCCCACCCCCGGATCGAATCGGCCGTGGAAAGACTCCACGGCATTTTGTGTACCTGTTCCAAGGAAATGTTTTTGGGAACGGTTCATGACGGATTCTATGACAACTTCGGCCAGGTTGACTTGGGCGGTACAAATTGGGGCGCTCATATGGAAACTTCAGGTTTGGTGAAGACTCGGTACGCGAGAGCTGTTGCATTGTATGGTCTATCTAGGCAGTACCGCCCTCTCCTATCGCCGGCGGACGCGTGTAGAAGTTCGGCTGGATCCAAGCATCATGGAAGTGGCACATCTGGTCGTAGATGGTAGCGGTGAGCTCCAGCTTGATGTACTGCCAGCCTACATCATACTCAGTCTTTCCCTCAATTGGCTCGTATTGGCCCTCCTCAAGGTCTTCCTCGGTCAGGTCGCCTGACTCCAGCTCCGCCCTGTCGTACTCATCGATACCCGGTTGATTGAGATAATGCTGGCCGTACTGGGCATCGATCAGAACTACGTGACCCTCCACTTTCAAGTGGAAGCCAGTAGGGTTCTGAGGGAAGGGGTACGCGGTGAGGCTTGCAGACATCATCACGTCCTTGTCCACGTAGAGGCATGCCCGGTAGCGCGGTGACTCGTTGATCAGGTTAGGATGGTCGGCGCCTGGACCGTCACGCTCAACTGAGCGAGTATTGATCCAATTGCGGAAGTGTTCCCGGACAGCATCCTTCGAAGAGCCCTCCAGCGTCGCGCGGTCTTCGACCTTGGTCCAGAAGAGGTATGGCATCAGGCGTGCTTTGCCGGAGCGTCTGACCCAGTTGTCGCTGACACGAGTCAGGATGCCCATGAAGCGTTGCCAAGCATCGTCGTCGGTGTAGTCGACACGATACACGAGAAAACCCCATTTCGGGTGACCAGTGTCGAACAGACTTCGGATGGTCGCAACCCAGCCCGCCAGCTGATCATCGTCGCCCTCTTCGGGTACGAGCGGCGGAGGCACTTCGGAGGCAGTCGAAGGAATATTGGAAGTCGACATGACGGCGTATGATCGAGTTACGGTTGGCGATGGAGGGTTCGAAGCGGGTGGCAAATGTGGGAGGAAGTGGTGCAGAAACTGGTGCCTTGCGAGTCTGAAGGGAGCGAGGTGCGGTCGGGAGACGGCGGAAATGAGAGAGACAGACTCAAGGTCGCTGACGAGTGTTGGTAGGCAAATTGGGGAGATGCGCGGGGCGGAATTCGCGGGGAGCAGATTAAGAGCGCAAGTTTTTGGTCCCTGAAGTCCGAACAATTGCAACCGTGTTGCGAGGAAGGCGCGGGACTTCATCACGCGTGTGGGGCGAAGAGAAAAAGAACGAGGGGCTTGGAAATTCCCATACCTTATGCATTTACCGGGTTGCAGATGTTACACCAACACGAGGAAAGCGCAACCCATCCAGCACAGCCAGTTTGCCTCCGGGGTACCTGCAGATTGAAGGGATCCTTCTTGGCATATTCGGGTCATCTGCCGTCATCGGAGCCTGCACTAGGTTTTCCTCCTGTGGGCCCGTCGCGGGACTCAATGTCAAGAAAAATGAAGTCCCCTTTTCTAGGTACCTTACCCACATCCTTTCGTCTCTCGCCGGTGGTTTCCCTGGTCCACGCTCATCTGCTGTTCTCATGAACAACCCCCGACATGGCACTCACTAACACGGCAATGATGGCAGTTCGAAGTTCGTTGCTGCTGCTAGCATGGACGTCGCAGTTCTCTGTCGCGCAGCAATTCGATGGCTTCCCCATATCCTACGACTTCCTGGGGCTCGGTAAGGCCTGCTTCGACGTGATTAACACCACAGTCGCCTGCAGCAGCACTCTCGCCAATGCGATCCATTTGTGAGTTTTTGGTCTTCTCTGCAGTTTGCCCTCCAGGCAACGGCTAATCCGTGGAGTGACCGACCAACTCTTGATGTGCTTGATCCGGTTGCTGTTGGCAAAGTTTGCGTTGCAAAATGCCGAACTGATCTGGGAAACCTGCGCACCAAGGTTCTGTCGACTTGCAACAAACAAACCGATCTGATAGTGTACGGGAAAACGGCGTATCCGGCAACATTCATCTTGGACCACTACATCTATCAATATGATATCTCGTGTCATCAGGATAAGTCAGCACTGTTTACATGTTTCCCCGTTTACTTTTTGGCGAACGAGCACGCACTAACTTTGTATTTGGACAGGAATACCGGGCAGATATGTGATCTGTATCTCGGGGAGATGCGAAACCAATCGAAACAACCCGACAAGTGCTCTGACTGCATTCTCGGCGTTTACTCGATCCAGCTCAGCTCCCCGCTGGGATATGACGACGAGACGGTGCAGCAGTTTTCTTCGATAAAGTCGGCGTGCGGTACTGCGGCAGCAACCTATACATACACCAAAACGGCGTATTCCACCTCGCCGGTCACGAGCCAGCCAGCAACAAAAACGACAACAACGACAAAGGCCGTTTCGACCACAACTTCCAAGGCTCCAACAGGGCCAACCACTCCACCACTCTCGTGTGAGCGCAAGTACACTGTTGTCCAAAACGATACGTGCAACAGCATCGCCCTCGCACAAAAGACGTCCACGTACAACATTATCACACTCAACTCCTTGACTATATTTTGCGACGATCTCCCCAAGCCCGGAGCCCAGATCTGTCTGCCTTCAGCCTGCACGCCGTACAAAATCATCCCAGGAGATACCTGCACGAGCATCGCGAACAAATGGAGCGCCACTGTCGATGAGCTCATGGCGTGGAACCCGATTTTTAGTTTCAGCTGCTCGAACGTTGATAAATGGTGGGATTTCATCATTTGCGTCGGGTACGTGTGTCGTCTCAAGAGAGACTTCGTTACAATTCAGCTAATAAACATGTGAAAAAATAGAGTTGGTAACGGAACCAGTCCCACAACCATTCGGACCCTGACTACCAAGACGGCAACGTCAACCAGCACAACGCCCACAGTCAGCATTCCGCCGATAGTGGCCCTGAAGCCACCGGCGCCGGGCTCGGTCAGTACATGTAAAAAGTGGCGCGATTCGGAGGACGCAACGGACGACGAGGGGACCGATTTTAGCCCCTTGAACAAGTGTCGGTTCGTGACATCGGATGCCGAGATTGATATGGCCGACTTTCTTGCCTGGAATCCCAGCTTGACAAGTGGTGTCAATTGCGCGCTTGACACGAGATACAGCTACTGCGTCGCCGGCCCGTCGGCGGGCATCACAACGACTGGCACGTCCAAGGCTCCTTCTAGCACGACCACGAAGGCGACATCAACATCCAGTGCTCCCAAAACCACGTCCAGCACATCGAGCACTTCCAAGCCGTCGTCTGTTTCCAGCACCTCCAAGCCGGCATCGTCGTCGTCTACCAAGCCCGCAACCACGTCTTCGTCTACAAAGAAATGATGAGATGCACTATGTTTTGCGACCGATTTTTCTTTTCAACCCACAATGTTTGGCAGTTTCTATACACCACGAGTATAATCTTTTTGGCAATTTCCAAGTTTACCTAGTGTTCAGCAGCTTCGGTTTTTTTTTTTCAGCACACATTTGTGATATAGTCGCTGCAATTGAATATTTCTTGTCTAGACCCAAGAGTTCAAGCATGAGTGGTCGTGATCCCATAAGTCTCTCTCTCGGTCTCAAATGCCGAGGCGGCCGGAGATCTCCGAACAGATCAGATCCTTCACAGTCTAGGAACTTCCCGGTTAAGGGCAGAAACATCGGTTAGATGCATATTCGGCTGCACCATGCCGTACGACATCCACAAGCTGCGTCCGGAACACCGGGACGTTTCGCGTGGCACAAGGCAGATTGGCCACATGTATCACCGGATTTGCGGGCGTCTACAACGACGAAACCGGGAATGGGCAAGGGATTATTCCTCCGTAGTGGTGCCGCAGCAAGGGTCCTTCCCGGGGCAGCTTTGGTGCTTGATCTGAATGAAGAAGCTTCGCATGTGGAACTTCATAGACTCGCACCCACAAAGGATTTTGTCCCGGTTGCGAAGTCAGATGTTGGAACAATAGGATGGATGCACCGCAAGACTCACCAATTGGGCAGTGCCTCCGGGCCAAGGCTCTTGGCGTCAACGGGGAAGGGGTAGCAATTTAAATCATCCAGAGCATCGATCATACGGACTGGGCTTTGGCGAAGCAACAGCGGCTGTTGGGCCGTGCCGTTGTGGTGGATCTCGGCTGCGAGACGGGAGTGAGATCCCGCCTAGGTAGGTAGGTATGTTCGGACGACAGCGGATATACAACCCGGCCACAGAGCCTCGGTACCACGATTACTAAACCGTACCACCTGGAGTGCGAGGCTATTCTATAAAGTCCGAAAGAAGGGTAACGAGAGGACCACGGCAAAGGCTACAAAGTTGCATTATCTTGGCAATACTGCCACCTCCTTTTCGTTTATTCAATTTACACATAGAGTCACCACCCACCGGCCGCACACCTGGCGGAGTTCCTGTGTACGAACCTCGGGGCCAAAGTTAATATCACAACATTATGGAGACGTCCCGACTGCTGCGAGGTTCTTTTGTCCCGCATGGCGTACTGTGTTCCTTCGTGGCTGACATCGGACGGTGCCCCTACATGGAAGATAATCCAGCCCTGTCCATAGGGTCCGAATATCGGAGTCTCAGAGACAAAGGGTATAGTGACATAGCAGCATCCTTATCCATACCTATCGAAGGATGGTGGGCAGGCGGATGACACTGTCAATTTCGCTGCCTAAGAATCGCCAAGATCGATGATGGTGATGGTGTTGCAATATTGGTTTTTGTCCTGGTATTCTACCGTGAGGCCATCGCAGCGAGGCGTAATTGTGTCTTGGCGGCTCATCACGCGAAAGCGAAGCAGTGCGAGATGATTAGGTAGGCCGAGGGTCCAAAGGACCAAAACCTCATTCAAATCATTACCGTGTATATCAGACATTTCCGTAGCCTCACACGGTTAAGATATCATCCCAACTGCCAGACACACAGAACTACAGCACTCTCACACACTTCATCCACTCTCTAATAATCATCCATCGTACATTTCAAAATGTTGACCCTCCCCAAGACCCTCCTCCTCGCCCTCGCGGCCACCTCCTCCCTCACCACCGCCACGCCCACCCTCTCCCCGCGCCAGGCCTGCGGCGAGGGCACCCAAAAGATCTGCTACGGCGCGCCGACAGGCACGGCGCAGAACATCGACCCGGACGACCTCTCGTACCTCGCGGCGAGCATCCGCTTCAACGCGCGCAAGGACGCCAAGAACCCGGCCTTCTTCAACATGCCGGCCAACGCCAACTTCCAGTGCGAGGAGTGGACCATCGCGTCCGAGGGCACCGTCATGGTGCTGGCCAAGCACACGTCGGCCCGCCTCAACACGACGGTGCTGTACGAGGACATTGCCAACACGCTCGACGGCGGCGAGAAGCCGACGGACGCCCAGCTCAAGGCTTCGGTTCTGGGTTGTGGCAAGAACGGCGGGCAGGTCGGGCTGATTTATAACGCCACTAATGCGGCGTATACTTCTGAGACTTATAAGGCTTGGAAGGCGACGCCTTCGGGGTTGGTTATCAAGGTTGTGCGGGCTCCTTAAAATTTTACTGGTTGCTAGGTTCGGGATGGGATCAGGGGATGGAAAGCCCAGTTACTGCTGTTAGGGGGTTTTGGGGGTTTCTTTGTACATATTTCCCAGTCCTTTCTCTCTACGGTGGTACTTTACCAGCCTGTGTTAAGGCGGATGTCGTCGCCAGCATGAATATTTCGGAAGACAATTCAGGGGTTGTTATTTAGTTCGTCATCAAATCAATTTCAGTTCCACCTTCCTCCTCATTCCACTCCAGAGCAATTTTACCATCAAAGTCAGTATCAGTCTCCTTCAGTCTCCCGCAACGCTGTCCGTATAGGTAGACCAGGGTTGTAACTAGAGGGCCGTGCTGAATTATCTGTGCTTGACAGCCATGTTCTTCGACAATGACATGCGCTAAGCTCATGCAGAAGCAGACTTGGTGCAGCATGGCCAATTGGAAGCCCGGAAGGCTCTCTACGTGTAAGCCTCTTCTCAGCACGCCACTCGACCGACTCAGGCAATCCAAGGCGGGGTAGACTATTCAGCCAGCCACTGGTTAGGTCTAGATTCACGCCGGCTCAAATCAGGAAGTGCCGTGCTGCGGGAGGTGGTGTGCGAAATGACTGCATGACAGCCCTCAGCTAGCCACAAACCATCTTCCCTCGGCCAATAGTTAGAAGTTATTTCTGCCCCGACCAAGGCGGTGCCGCGATAAGGAGTCTATCCTATGAGCGGGGAAGGGCCTAGACTCTAGACCAGCTATCATCCGCGCACGTTTTCCCCGCTCTGTTTCCTGTTTGGTCGTACGAGGCTGCTCTGTGAAACCTGACTCTCTGAAAAAGATAAAGTTGCGTCTTCAGCTTCACTGTGGCACTGTGGCTTGGGACGGGACGAGTCTCGGCCTGTCCATCGGCACATGCGCTTCTTTCGTGTCTGTCAGGAGGAGGGAGGCCAATGCCTCTACTTACTCGATACGAGAATAGTACGAACCGGAACCTTGTGTCAAGAGTGTTCCCGCTGCCAGTGATGTGCTAGAGAATATGTAGAAGATGTGTTTCGGGCCTGTTCCTATCTTCGGCCACCTCGGCCGTAGCTGCGCCGGCTTGTTGAAGCTGAGAGACGCCGTGAGGTTAGAACAAGACTGGGCATATAAACTGGACGACTCGACCTTTCCAGTGCTGAAGATTACCTACCAGTCGTTGCACCGTTGACAACTCCATTTCTACCTATCCAGCACACAACTTGACCATCTAACACCAATCCCACCGTCCGCACATCATGGCCAGCGAAGTTCAGGATGACGGGCGTGTCATCACCCTGAACATCACCAAGCCTGCTCCTTCTCTCAACCTCCACGGCTTTCAGTGGCGTGGTGCCGAAGGCTTGGCCATTGAAGAAGTGCAACAACCCGCCATTGGAGTCGAAGTCGATCATGAGTCCAAACCGGCCGAGCAGCATATCAGCAAGCGCGTGGTGGAAAGCATCCGTCAAGTGCCGTTGCAAGGTCTGGTCGCCCCTGCCAAAGACGACGTCTCCCCGAGCTTCCCTCTTGATGTATTCGAAGGTTCTTGGGCAGGCAACGGGTTCAACCTCATCTTTGTGCCAATCAGTGGGAAGAAGCTCACGGAACTCGGTGGAGCCGCTGGAGCCGCTGGCCTCCCGCGCGGATCGGGGCCGCCCGACAACATCTTGATCCTGAACCTCACGACAGAGCAGTGGACGTTTGGACCGAACCTTGGCAAAGTCCCCAATCGCGGGATGGGCAAGCAGGATACCATCAACCTCGACGCCTTGTCGTATATTCAAACCGTTCAGGACGTCACCAACGTTTTGACCGGAAAGGGCGACAGGGTCGAGACCAACAAAACCGGCATCCACTTCGAACCTGGCGTATGGCTCCGCGTCCCACAGGCTGAGTTCCACAAGGACACCGTCGGAAGGGAGAGCATTGTGCGCATGGCGTCCATTCCTCATGGCACGACCATCAACGCTCAGGGGTTGGTCCCCGGCCCCGAGTCTAAGATCAAAGGCCGCCCCGATTTTGTCAAGGCTGCTGTTGACACCACTCCCTTCCCTATCGGTGATCCAGCCGGTAGGATCCAAAGAATGTTCACGTCGATGAATGCGGACACTCCCAACGTCCTCCGGGTGCCGCAGGATCTATCGCGCTTCAACAACAAAGAGCTGCCCGCCAATTTCGGGAAGGGCTTCGGCACCGGTCGAATCACCACCGACATCATCAAGAATCCCAATCTGGTCCTCGCCAAGGCTAATGAGGGTCTTAAAATTCTCGAGACCATCACCTTCGAACTCTCCACCGGCGTCGGCCGCAAACAAGGCCCCACAACGGCCAAGCTCAACGGCGGCGGCACCACCAACATCTCCTTCCTACAGGGCGAACGAGTACGAGTGGATGAGGACGGCCCGAATAAGACGCCCCTCGATATCTTGACAACCCCCAACGACGGGCCGGGGTCGCCCAACGGTAACGCCGAGTCCATGACCAATACCTGGTGGATCGAAAAGGTCGAGTACGACGTCGTCGTCCCCCCGCTGCTGGAAGGCGAAACGGCCACGCTGTGGGCCAAGATGCCAACCGTGTCCGGCCCGAGTAACAAGAAGGACGATGTACAGCCGTCGACGGCGCCGACGCCGAAGTTTGCCGTCACGGCGCCGAAGGGCGGAGTCAAACAGGAGACGCCTATCAAGGTGCAAGGTGTCCAGCTTCAGTACTCGCAGACGGTGAATCTGAATTTTGGCCCAGCAATGGGCAACACACTCACCTGGCCGCATGTGAGCGTGGCGACGCTGGTTCCTGTAACCCCGCAGCCGTTCCAGATGCAGCCTGCCCCTTAGAATACGTGAGCCGGGAGTCGATGTGTTGAGCTGTCGGTTGTGGAAGTCGCTTCTGTTGCGTGAACGGGAAGACGAAGTTCACCTCGGATCTTATTGTCTTGGGTCTAGTATGCCGGTGAGAGAACTCTTGCGTGTGTCAGGTATCACGCTCGGATTCAAGTTAGTATCTGCTTCCAGGAATATAACATCTTTTCGATTGATTAACCTATAACACGTCGTGGTCGTGGTTCTATATCCAATCTTAACTCTACGCTCTGGTGGTCTCTTGGTTACAAAACACGCTAGTCGGGTGAGTTACATGAGAGTTGGAGTTACAGTGTCCTCCTGGCTGCAAGTCCGCCAGCCCCTGCCCGCCGTCCCTGCGATTCTAGTACCGCCCGAATAGCCCCCTTTGTACTTCTTATACTCCCCCTTATCCCCTCTATAACAGGTTCTTATACCCCAAATCATTAACCAACGCCACTAACAACCGAATATCCCCAAACGTCGACAGCTAAACTCCCTTCGCTATTAACGATGGCAATAACAATCGCAAAGTACCGAACTAATATAACTGTTGAAGCTTGTGAACTGACAGGCCTATAAGGTAGTAGATGCACAGGTAACTTCAGGGCCGTAGGTCTTGCAGTGGGCGCAGCGGAAGGCTTGCCGTACGATGGCGAGGAGCCAAAAAGGAATGTTCATTTGCGAGTCCTCACAAGTCTACTTACCCTTTTCTCCACCTAGGATTTGATTGGGCAGAGCAGCTGCTGCCTTACCGCTGATTCTGCCTTGGCGCTTGCGATCTGCGGACCTCACATCTTTCAATGCTCAACAATCTCACAACTGTCCACACCACCGAGCATCTGGCAATAAAGAAAGAAAACGGAAATGGATAACCTACGAAAACAAGGGTACGATGAGTTTCTCCGCGAGCAGAGATTCGACCCGCCTAGCCATGGCTTGGTCACACTGCTCCGTTTACGGGGCGACGAGGAGGCAGGAAGCCAAAGCCCGCCCGAGATCAAACAAGTCCCGGCCACAGCCCTGCATTGCATGTTCGGCTAGACGGACGACAATCCTCTAGTTACGCGACTAGATCTCGTCCGGGTTGACAGACAACCGGACGGTCATCTGCTAATCCAAAAGGAGGCCTTCCTTAGGCTCGTCTACGCGTTCCAGCTGGACCCGGAAGCGCTATACATGCTGCGTCGAGAGTCATACGGGTTCGCCCGGCTGCACGGAGCACATGGCGACACAACGACCTACTACCTTGCCACCATCTCAGCTGTCCTCATCTGGTCCCAGGTGGAACGCAGTACTCGAGGCATTATTGTCCCCCGCATCGCCGACAGCCTGTGCGACCGCGACCAGATATTCACCCACTACGCCGCAACTATTTGCGCCCACGCCCGCTTTGTCCGTCATCCATGGCTACTCCGCCATGTGGCCGTCGTCGAGACGGCAAGCTGGATCGACCGCACCTACGAAAACGCGCTGCATAGCCTGCGTCGCGCTGAGAGCTCTACTGGTCACGGGTGCTGGGGGTCATGGGATCGCGCGACGGCCGAGACCACCACTCCGGCCGAGAACCTAGCCGAGATTTCCAAGTCGGTGGGCTTCACAGCTGCAGCGCTGGCCAACGTGGTGCGTCACATAAAAATCGTCAATCAACTTGTGGCTCTCCCGTTAGAAGACGACAAGGGGGCAGACGACGGGGTCGACGACGTGTTGCGCGCTCACGCTTTTGTGCGCGAGCAGATGGCGGCGCGGGCCACCGACACCGACTACTTGCAGGAGCGGGCGAGAACGCAGCTCCAGGTGGTCAGTTTTCTCTTTTTCCTTGTCCTTCTTCGAGAAGTCTCTGACGAGAAGTAGATCTTCAATCTCATCAACCACCACGAAGCATCCACCAGCCGCCAGATTGCGGCGGCTGCCAAGGAGGACAGCGCATCGATGCGCGTGCTGGCTCTCATGACGGTTGTTTTTCTGCCCGGTACCTTCTTCGCGGCACTATTCTCGGTCCCTACACTGCGCTGGTCCGAAGATAGCGTCATGGGCCCGCGCTTCTGGGTTTACTGGGCGTTTACCTTGCCGTGTACCTTGTCGCTTGTCCTGGTCATCTACGGCTTGTCCGGAGGTGGGAGGTGCAGATCGTGGATATCATCGTCGTGGGCCCGGTTGAGAGTCAAGTTGGTAACATCGAAGGGCCGAAAAATGGCTGAGGTGGTTGACAAGGAAAGCATTGGCAAGGCGTGAGCGCATCGTCCAGTCTTGAGATTTCCCAGTGGCATTTGAGCGACGGAATCTCCAGATTTTTTCAGGTCCAAGACCCAAGTTGATAACGTAATAACTGACCGACGACAGGATGATCTCCGCATCTACACTGGACTGGCCTTACGAATTAAGCCAAGAACATGAATGCTCATCACGATATACAACTCTATCACGCTTTGAATGGTTAGCGCGGGACTTTTAAGCCAGGGGTGGTACAAATGTAACCCCTTTGCATCTATACACGTATACGGGGAATCCCACGGCTCAACCGCAGAAGAAAATCCTCTGGCACTGTCTTAGGCAGCAGCTTTCTACTCCCGGGCACCTATCTACCTCCGTATTATTACCATGTACCAGGTTCACAGTGGGTCGGCCCTAGAAGGCCTGCGATGGAACCATGTCTGCGTTTTATCGAGTCAATTGCGTGTACTCTATGTCTGTGTGAGCGGGACTGGGCCATTTCGAGAAATGATCGTTGAAGGAAGGCACTCTACCATAGAAATTGTTAGAAGGTTGACCTCGCCTAGGTCTACTCACACCCGTGGACAGGAACCGGAAAACTCGAAACTCAGATTTTATGGCTTCAATGTTGACGCCGCAAACCTACATAAGTATTGAATCCTCTTGAAAATTGAACGCAAGCTGAACGGATGACTCGGCGCAAACTCATGAGGATCGTCATCCTTCATGTAGTAGGGCTTGTTGGAGATCTCGGGGCTATAAGAAGGTCACCCAAACCCCCAAGAGTCGGGCGTTATGTCTTCCCATCAGGCAGTCGTCTACTTTCCATCCAGCAGTCGACTCTCAACCTGAATCCCCACGGTACTCCGTTTTATACCAGATACCACCGCGCCTCATCATGAAGCTCAATAACCTCTTTCTCTCGGCGATCTCTGTCCTCCTCGCCTCGCCCCTATTAGCAGCCTCCTCGCCCGTCCCCGAGGAGGAGGTGGCAGGAGTGAAGCCGCTTGCGAAGCGCAACGCCTGGACGGTATACCTGTTCTCCAATTCCAACTGTAATTTCGGCGGCACGCAGGGCGGCTACTCGGACTTCGGCTCGTTCGGCTGCACCAACATCAACTCCGACTCAGTCGAGGCCGATACCCAAGGCTGCACCGTTGTCGTCTTCGGCCAACCGAACTGCCAGGAAGCCGTGCACGTCTTCTCTGGGGGCGACACCTGCTTCGGCGTCCTTGACCCCGTGGGAGGCGCGCTGCAGTCTTTCAGAGTCGACTGCTAATCGCCCGTTGTGATGCTTCATTTGAGAAACAATACTAGCGCATTGAGGGGTCAGAATGGAGGGGGACGCCGTGTTGCATCTCTCTTCGGCGGTGCAAGTTTGACCGGGGGTTTCTTTTTGGACTTTCCACGCGTTGGTATCAGAGCTCTTGGCTCCAACAATATAAACTCCAGTACAATAGTTATTCTACACTCGGTAGATAAACCGGCAATGCCATAGTCACAACATATTGTTGTGATACATACCTTGATTCTACCTGTCCATCTAAATTATCTCCTGTTGTTGTTTCCTTCTGTACTTTCGGTAGCTTCCCCTGTCCACACAGAACGTCATCCTCTTGCGCCTGACACCAATCCCAACTCACAATCCCACACCTTGACATTCCCTGGCCTCGCAACTCCTCACCCCGGCTCACCCCTAGCTCAGGATCGTGAACAAAAAAGGAAATTTCGTAAGCCCAGATTCGTCGCAGACAACCGGGCTGTTATCTATGTCTCTTATCCTAAATACCAAAAGTCTGGAACAATTCCGGGATTTGCGGGCAACCTTGACAACATACATGACTACCAATGAGATTCCCGTTCGCAAGCATGTTGGGTTTATGGCGGTGCCATGTGGGCAATACCCTGCCGCCCGGCTATTTAGCAAGGCAAACATTTTGGAAGACAAACATCCTTCCACTTATTACCCCCCGGAGCGACCAACATGCGGGGAGAACCCTCCAACCGGCGACCACTACTTAACAGCCCGCCAAACCCAACCCACACGCACACCGGAATTGTCAGACGCCAACCTGTAACACCATGCCGGCTCAGCTTTCCGTTCCCGGGCGACGCCTGCTTTTGCGCCTGAAGGAACCCATCCACTCAGCCATCACCGTCCTCGCCACGAACCTCGACCCCGACGGACCGCAAGAAGCATACTTCGACCCCTCGGGCCAGCACCACGCGATCGGCAACGAGCCCGTCACGGAGCCGCCCGTCGCGTCGCTCACCGTGACGGAGGAGTACCTGAGCGACTGGCAGAACGAATGGTACACGATCAACATGGAGGGCCTTGACGACGACGATTCCGAGCCCGAGGATATGCCGCCGACGTTTGAACCGCTCGTTGTGACGGCGTCGAACGGCCGCTTCGTTTCAATACAGGACTATGTCGGGGCTGTGTATCCCTGGTTGATGCAGCGGCGGGAGCAGATTCTGCGCGCGAGGCATGTTGCCGAGGAGGACTATGAGCCGGGTGCTGATGGTGAGGAGGAAGAGGCGCTGTTGGTGGCGCTGGATGATCCGGAGCTGGTTCGTGCTGAGGACGAGGGGGAGTGGCTTGCGACATTGAGGGGGATCTTTGAGGCAAGGAGCCAGCAGAACTAATTTTCTTGGGTTTGCGCGCCTGCCTTTTCGTTGTTGTCGTTGTCGTTGGAGACATATCATAGCACCTACTTCTTGAGGTCGTCCATGCAAAAGTCATCGTCGTTGGGGGACTCCAACTTGAAAGCCATCCATGCTACCGATGGGGATAAGGCGTCACCTACTCAGAAGTGCGCGCTTGGCTTTCGAAGGCCCAGTCACCGACCAACATGTCTTGGCATTGGCGTTGTGACACCATCAAACTTGCGTCGTCGTGGACTGGAGACTTCACCTTCCACTCTAAGATTCTAGTGATTTAACCGGGCACGGCGAGTCGGCATTAACCTCCAGGGTAAGTCCGAACACTTCTAGCCAGGCCTTATCCCGCACCGACGACGAATCTCGATGACTTGCTTGAAGGAGGGGCGCTACCGACTCTGTATGGCAGTATTAACACGAATTAAAACGTCGTCGTGCCGTAGAATAACGCATGAGAATCCTCTCCAGCGTTGCCAAGACGGAAGAAATAGCAGAAGTGCCTCACGCCCACGTAGACGCAGGTCTGTGAGCGGACGGATGTAGAGGCCCGGTGAGCTCAAGAGGCAACTGAGTGGCTCCATTCCATACCGATGAACATCTTATAGACGGCCTCATGGATGTTTTGAATGCAGTATTGTGTTGGACGAAACCAGTTGCCCCTGTGATGGTCATCGAATCCCGGGGTCCTGCAGGATGGCGGCTGGCACCGATCCCCGTTGCCAACAAGGGTAGCACAGGTAGATCGAGTGGATAGCCTGCGATCGCTGGCACAACGGCCACCTTATGTATGTTACTCAAACCTATCACCGTTTGAATGTAGGCAGAATCCTGTGGGCGAGGCATTCTCGGACTTCTCCGATGGGAAAGATGGTGTATAGTTGCGGGGAACTTGCCGTAAAAAGTCCGGTCTTTATACTCGCGCTTAATCTGTCTCCCAGTTGTCGTTGCTGTAGCCTATGGCCGACTCATGGACATTCATTCATCATATTCCAGTCTTGTAATATGTGTCCGTAACTTGGCTGTCGCGAATACCTTAGCTATTGCGAGCATCACACAACTAGTCAAATCGAGTTCATGAAACCGATTGAAAAACCATCCTGTGAACTGAATTTGCGGCCTTTTGACAGCGGCACAGCAAGTTATCGGGGACAACGTTTACCAACATGAAGCCCCGGTACGTGATCCCGGGAAACCTCAACGGCCGCTACGCCGCTTCCTGTGCCACAAACTTTGTTGAACTCCACCAATGACATCTAAAGTCAGCCGCAAGTGTGGTAGTATCAGCGGTATTGGACGACCCCAAACGGCACAGCTAGTTAAGCGACCAGCTTCCTAGCATTACGTAGCCGCGGCAGGAGACCGACGTTGCGGTCCGAGCCACATCCATGTTGGCCGGCTTGAAGCATTCGTGATAGCTTCTTTTGGAGACACAGTCTTGGCATTCAGTCTTGGCACTCAGTCTTTCAGCACAATTGTTGCGCTCAATACGTCCCTCCTCCTCGCACACCCCGCGATGGTCGCCGACAGAGAAGGGCACAGTTACAGCGAGGGACAGTCAATGCGCCTCAGGAAATGCCTCGACCGACGCAGAAATAGGAAGGGCTGTCCAACGAGCCACGTATTCAGTGTAACATGCGGATTGAAGGAGGAGGGAGTTAGGGTCGAGTCCTACGGAGGGAATGTTGTCATTTTTGGAACTAAACGCAACATTGACCGTCAGTCGACGAGGACGTCCTCGAGCTCGAAAAAGTATAAAGAAGCCGATATTTCACCCCTTTCAACCGAGACGACCATCATCTTCATCAGCTTCATCCACAGCCCCCTTTAAAACCACTTCTTATAAACTCAGCTAGTCTCCCAGACTCCAAGCCCTTCCACAATGCAGCTCTCCCAGTTCGCCATCCTCTCCGTCTTCGCCGCCCTGTCGGCCACGACCCATGCCATCAGGCCCAGCAGCGATGTCGCGGCCAAGGTCGGCGACATCTGCAAGAGCATCACGGGCGTCCAGAAGCGGTCGTGCGGCTGGTCGAACTGCGATGACTGCTATAACAACCAGTGGCAGTGCGAGGCGTGCGCGACGGGCACCGGCGACCCGTGGGGCGATTTGATTGTTTGCGCCAACTGGTATGTCTGGATCCCTTATCAAACCCAGTTTTCGTGTACGAGTGAGTTCTAATCCGTTTGTCTCTTCTCGGGTGAAGCCTCTCCATCTGCGAGCAGTGCTGCTAGATAGCACCTAACCTTCCTCCTTCAATGGGGACCGAGGGTCTGCTGAGGAGACGTAAACTCTGGCGGCTGGTAACGAACTTGGATACTGCTTGCTTCATGATGTCTTCCCGTCTGTCATTACTTGTTCCGAAGTTCGGAGGTGGTTGGGTTTCGAGACTTTCTCGAGCTTCTTAACCCTGTTGTCGTTTAGCGGATAATCCCTAGGCCTAGGAAATATCAAGCTATTTCTTTTCAACTAATATGACACGACATTATCTAAGGCAGGTACTTTTCAAAAACTAATACCAAGATACTTTTATCTGTTGGGCATCATCAGAAACATAAGGTACCTTACCTATTGCTGCCGCGAAGTAGGATTTCAGTTCATGGAAGTACCGTCCCCTAATCCTTTCAACTTTGTCCTATGATTTCTACCCACAGTCAGACATGGAAACAAATGTGACTGGATAAACCGCCCGCACCCGCAGGGTTACCATTTCCGAATGACCAATAACCGCCAAGCCTCTGGCAGGTCGCAGTTCGGGACGTAGTATTGTGCCCCTCGGATAATCGGTCCCGCATCCTCCCCACCGGCACCGGCACTTTCGACACTAGCACCATCTCTGGCCGTACATTATCATCCGACGACGCACCTCCACCACTTCTTCGAAACCGTCACGATGACATTGCCACAGTCTTGTGGATCAGCGATCAGGATGCTGACCAACTTCCTCTTCGGGGCGAGCGTTGTCCTCGCCCTGGGCTATCTGGCTCTGATATTCCCCCGCGTGAGCATCTCCCTCCCTCTCCCACATCACCAAACTAACCGCATCCAGCTCCAACGGGAATGGAAAATCTACTCGCACCGCTCGGAACTCCCACCCGGCCCCAAGACGATCAAGACCGGCCTGCGCAAGCCCTGGCTCTGGTTCCAGGAACTCAGCCGCGAGTACGGCGACGTGGTCTACCTCCAGCTCGGACCGACCCCAACCATCATCCTCGGATCCGCCCAGGCGGCATGGGACCTGCTGGAGAAGCGGGGGTCGATCTACTCCTCCCGGCCGCGCTTCATCATGGGCAGCGAGCTGCTGTCGGACGGCAAGCGCGGTCTGATGGCGCCGTACTCTCCGTTCTGGCGGCGCTGGCGCAAGTTGCTGCACAGCGGCTTCATGCAGCGCCAGAGCGAGTCGTACCGGCCGGTGCAGAGTCTCGAGTCCAAGGCGCTCATGCGGGACCTGCTCGACGACCCGGAGAACTTCCGTCGCCACCTGGAGCGGTATGCGGCGTCCGTGATTGTTACCGTGACGTATGGCCGGCGCGTCGAGGATGTGCGGACTGATGTCGTTGTGCGTCGCAATGCCGAGTCGATGGAGCGGCTGACGCAGGTTAAGTATGTCCCTGTTTTTTTTCTGGTTATCAGTTATCATCGCGCGGCCTAACAGTAATGAAAAGCATACCTGGCAAATTCGCCGTCGAACGATATCCCCTGCTCAAATACGTGCCCAGCTTCCTCGCGCCGTGGAAGGCGCAGGTCCTCGAGCAGCGAGAGAAGGACATCCAGCTCTACACTGAGCTGTTGAACCAGGTCCGAGAGCAGGTCGCGAGAGGTGATGCGCCGGAGTCCTTCGCTAGCCATCTCCTCCGTGAGCAACACAACGTCGGCATGACGGACCTCGAAATTGCTTACGTGGCTGCGTCGCCGTTCGGCGCCGGTGTTGAAACGGTACGTGCCATGGATGCCTCCTGTGTCAAGCGATTTGACTGACGACGAGCAGTCCGCCGGCTCCCTAGCAAGTTTCTTCCTCGCCTGCGTCAAATTCGGCCCGGAGTTTATTCCCCGGGCACAGGAAGAACTAGACCGTGTCGTTGGCCCCGACCGACTCCCGACATTTGAAGACCTCCCGCGTCTCGAGTACATCCGCGCCATCACGTCGGAAACACTCCGGTGGCGTCCGGTCGCCGTGCTGGGCGGGACCCCGCACGCGAGCACCGCTGACGACGTGTACCGCGGCATGTTCATCCCGAAAGGAAGCACCATTATCGCGCCGCTGTGGACTCGTAAGTCTTTTCTTTTGCGTGTGTTCACTGATTGACGTGGTGTATGTAGTCCACCTCAACGAGGCCGACTTCCCCGAGCCTCACCACTTCCGTCCCGAACGGTTTCTCGAGGACAGGAACTACCCCGGCACGTTCGGACACAGCGCGTTCGGGTGGGGCAGGCGTATCTGTCCCGGGATGCATCTCGGGTCGGCATCGGTGTCGATCAATATCGCGCGAGTGCTGTGGGGTTTCAACGTTAGCCCGGCAAGGAACGAAAAGGGGAGGGATATTGATGTCGATATGTGAGTGTTGTTTTCACGCGCGTGGGAGTACATGTTTGCTTACACCTTGAAAGATTTGCGTACTCTGACGGGTTCAACTCGATTCCGCTGCCGTTCCCGTGTTCGATCACGCCGCGGTCCGAGCAACATGCCAAGGTGATCAGGGAGGAGTTTAAGGCTGCATTGGAGGAGCTGAAGGTTTATAAGGCTCCAGCGAGGAAAGGATGACATACTTCACTGATGTAAACTCCAGGAGCGCCAAACTGAGACAGAAGTTGCAAAGTTTAGGAAGAGAGCTCAAATTGCATTGGTGTGCTTCATCTTATCTGGAACATTGCGGAAGAAAGTGGGACGACTGTTCCGAGTCCTGTGGGGGTTGGAAGATGGGATGGAAGCCCAGGTCAATTCGAGCCACTGACTGCGCCTGGCACCTCCAACCCTTTCTTATGAAGCATCTCTTCTTAAGGGATTCCCAAGGTCTTTAGATCCAGTGTCCTCAGGCTTCAACACGCAACACACAAGATGGAACATGGCTTCCAGACGCGGAAAGAACACGCGATAGACCGGGAAAGAACTCGCGACACGAAGTAGGGCACACAAACTCACAGCGAGGGCTGCCTATTTGCTTGCCTCGACAATTCCTGACGGAAAGCCTGAGATCTCGACGGAATCCGCGCGCAGGCATAGTTATCGGTGCCACGCGATTTTGTTTGCCCACAACAATCTCTCCCCTGCCCTTTCCTTCCCTCCCTTTCCCACAAAACAACGTTGTGTTTCTTTCCACAAACACCACTTCCTTTCTTTTCGGTCGCAAATCTCTTCGATCGCACCTCACAACACAACAAAACCTTCTGTACCTTCTTTCATCGCACCATACAAACAAAGCAATCATCATGCCTCGCACCCCGATCAAGGCAGCCGACCCCGGCAATCCTTCAGAGGAGACCGAGCCGTTCCCTCTGACCGACAGTGAGCTGCGCCTGATGGAGGCCGCGCTCACCAGCCATGTAAAGGATATCGAGGACTTCAACGATGTAGACGATCCCATCCTACCGCCCTTTCCATCGCACTAACCATCTCTGCTCCAGGTCAACTACGAGACGATGGCTCAGAGGCTGGGCATTCAGCGCAAGACGGTCGCCAACCGCTGGGCTGAGTTGCGCCGCAAACTGCTCCTACGCGCTGGCAATCCCAGCACCGGCCCCATTAAGCGCAAGTCTACCGCCGCCGCCAATGGCGATCCCGACACACCGACCAAGAAGGCTAAAGCGACGCCGCGCAAGAAGACGCTGCCCGCTGCCCAGGACGTGCCGCTTCCTGGTGATGGCGACGCGCACACTGCCACCCTGGAGGCCCGCACTCCTCTGCCCACCGGGGTCCCCATGGCTGACATGGCTGCGGACGGTGGTTTTGGCGATGAGAATGTGCCCCAGACCGCTGAGACCAGTGCGTGGGTCTCGCAGAGCGACGGGTACAACAGCCTCTACTAGCCAGTTGATGGAAGTGAAATATACTGGGACGATCTGCGAGGTGGACTGGATTCAGTAGGCGTTGGACCTTTGGGCTTGGGTCATTTGTAGACGGTCTACGTCACAGGCATCAGGATCACATTTTGTCATCTGGAACATTGGTTGGCGTGGAACACTTTGTCTGACGGTCGGTTTTGGTGGATCTGGAGTATGGGAATGAAATCATGGAGCAGGCGTTGGCGGTAGCCTCAGGCTGGATGTCGCATCTTGTGCCCACGAGGCTTTTTGGTAGCTCATGCGATTCCCATCATGAACCGTCGACTTTAACGACTTGAAGTGACTTTTACTGATGCCTGCGACACTCAAGGGCACCGTCCCAACCATCCAGCCACCACGGCTAGCTTCACCCACCACCGCGACAGCGGATTCCCATCCATCCGATGACCACCACCCACCTCACGCCAAACCATCCCCCCTCCATCCATTAAACCACCCGCTAACTCTTACTCCTCACAAACTTAGTATGCCTTCCCGAAATAACCACGGCCCCCCGTCCCCCATCCACCCCGACCTTCCAAATGCGCACCTCGGTAAACGCCAAATTCGCGCCCACCCGCTCGACCCTCCCCTCAATCTCAACCTCCTCCCCGAGCCGCGCCGTCGACAGATACGAGATATTGATATCCACGCTCACACCGGTAGCCGTCCGCAGGTCCCACGCCGCAATCGCCAGCCCGCCGGCCCAGTCCACGATGGTCGCCGAGACGGACCCGTGCAGGCCGCCGGCCGAGTTGAGATGGTGCGGCGCGAGGGTCAGGCGCGCGACGAAGACGCCCTTGGAGGCTTGTAGGAATCGAATCTGCGGGGACGAGGGCGTGCCGAGGAGGAAGGCGTAGATGGGCGAGGCGGCGCAGCGGGTTGCGTGGTAGCTTGTTACGTGCTCGAGGATGGCCGCGTCTGTTGTGAATGTGGGGTCTGATGCCATGTTTGATCGCCGAGGGAGTTGTGAGATTTTATTTATTCTCAGAAGTGCGGCGGGGACGTTGAGAAGTTTCTTTGTGAGCGTGGTTTCTTGAAAGTTGAAACAGGGTCATCAGGGTTCATGTTCTCTCCGGGAATCGGAAGCGGTGTGGATCGAAGACTTCAGCATCTGGATCACGTAATCCGGCATTCGGTGTTGATCTTCACAATGCATTCTTCGCGCGCTTTAGTAGTCTGTTTCCGCCACCGCCATGTTTCGGATCTTGTTCATTTCCTTGTTCACTCTTGAGCTCCTCGCGTCTTTCGTATGTCGATCCACCCACGGTTCCGAGGCCGCGATGGTTTGTTTACCTGTCGGTCCCGTTTCGCGCTCACAGCTGTCCGGCAGCTGGCTCCAGCTGAGTTCCTTTCCCCCAACACACCCCGGCAACCCTTCTTTCCAATTCTTCCACATCACTCCCCAATGAAGGGGTCCCCGTCAGAAAGAAAGACCGAGAGCCAAGATAAACTCAAGACGGGATCGATAAGCAATCGAGATCCGGACTGTCCCTATTGGCCCGGCATACCTCGGCCCTTTGATCCGTCCCGGACTATCCCCGGAGCCCAGGCTCGAGCAGTAACAACATGTTCCGACATGCAACATTGTGAGTAAGCGTCCCATCGAACTATGGTCAGTGAATAAGCGCCACTATCTAGACGAGATCGCGAACATGTGGTTGGCTAACCATATACCCTCTAGTATATGACGCGTGATGACGGCATGGATGTCCCGGGATCCGGCCGTGGGAGACATAAAAGCCGTACGAATTTAGCTGTTTCCCTCGTCTCCGTGGCATCTCACCATTTCGGATCCCTGCACAAGCGACAATGGCACCCGCTGAACCGAATGCTCCCCCGTTCCGGCCCAAGGGCGAGATCCCCCATTTCGCCGAGGAGAGAGTAGGATGGAGGGGCTACATCGAGTGGGAGAAGTACCCCGAGAAGAAGAAGCAGGTCGCGGAGATCCTCAAGAGATATGACTTTCCCGACGTGGGTTTTGCCATCTGTCCACTCGGTCGACGCTGATGACCCTCCCAGCCGCCCGAGTTCCAGCTGGTGCCGCTGCCCAAGACCAACCCCGTCTTGACGGGCGAGCGCTGGAAGCAATACCACTATGCCTGCGGACTGGGTTACATGCCGCAGTTCAGCTGGGAAACCGTGCTGAAAGAAAAGGCCGAGGACATGATCCACGTGCTGCAGTTTCCCTACAACGGCGAAGCGCCTGGTGTACGCCATCCCAACAAATATCAAGAGCAAGCACTGACCCAACCAGGAACGCCTGATCAGCAAGGAACTCACCGACAACAAGGACCACTTTGTGCGCAACCACGGCGGCATCCCCGACATCGACGCCGACGCGTTTACCCTCGACATCACGGGCGCCGTCAACAACCCGCGCCGCTTTACCCTAGCCGAGCTGCAGGACGAAAAAGTGTTCCCCCGCCAGACCAACATCGTGACGCTCCAATGCTCGGGCACGCGCCGCATCGAGCAGATCCACGAGTACCCCGGCGACGGCGACGAGCTGATCAACGCGCCCTGGGGCGAGGGCGCCATCAGCACGGCGCGCTGGACGGGCGTGTCCCTCAAAAAAGTCATCAAGGCCTGCGGCGGCCTGAAAGACGGCGCCGACAACATCGAGTTCTTCGGGGCCGACACGTACTTCAAGAAGGGCCAGGTGTACAACTACGTCGTCAGCGTGCCGTGGCGCAAGGTGAAGGTGAACGAGGTCCTGCTCGCGTGGGAGATGAACGGGCAGCCCCTCCCGAAAATCCACGGGTACCCGCTGCGCGCGCTCGTGTACGGCTACATCGGCGCCCGCAGCACCAAGTGGCTGTACGAGGTGCGCGCCATCACGCGGCCGAGCGCGGCGCCGGTGCAGCGCAAGGAGTATTTGTACTATACGCCGCAGATCGGCAAGCAGAACGCAAAGTACAGCAACGGCTTCTCCATCCAGGATATGCCCGTCAGCTCGGCGATTATCTCGCCCAAGGATATGGACCAGATCATCCACGACGGCAAGATCTCGCTGGCCGGATGGGCGTATTCTGGCGGCGGGCACTGGCCTGTCCGGGTTGAGGTTAGCGGGGATGGCGGGTCGGTCTGGTATGAGGTGCCGTACCAGAATATGAGTACCAAGTACTACCACGCGTGGCGGACGTGGAAGATGGACTTGCCGGTCGATGCCGAGGGGTGGCTTGAGTTTTGCGTGCGGACGTGGGATAATGCGATGAACACGCAGCCGACCTTTGTGCGGAGTGCTTGGTAAGTGATTCTTGACTCTGATCAGAAATAATGAACTGGAAGTTGACGACGAGTATAGGAACTGGGATCTGCACGTCACCTCGTCGGCGCACCGCGTCAAGATTTATAGCATCAACAGGTCGAGGCCGACGACGGCGGCGAGGCTGAAGCAGATTGAGGAGCGGGGCGAGTCGATTCTGCCGATTACACTGCCGCTGCATTTCGATCTGGAGACGGATGAGGAGTACGAGGCGGAGATGGAGCGGAGGGCGTGGCGCGATCCTCTCGAGTGAGGTTGCCAGTGACGCTGCGAAGTATGAGCCTGTCCGGAAGTAGTATTCGAGACCATCTTGATCTCTGAGAGATTGACTGAACTTGCTCTGGTCTCTCCTAGCTGCCTCATCTGTATTTCCGTCCCAACATTTGTCTCTGCACTTGGATGTGGATCAGACTGTAGTGCTGGCTGCCACCGTAGCGGATGTTGTTTTACCGTAGCGGATGTTGTTTTACCGTAGCGGATGTTGTTTTCTTGTGAATATTCTACCATTCAATCAGATGGCCATGTCTCCCTCCTGGTCCGTACCTAGTTGATAGTATTGATAGTAAGATGACAGTGGTTTAAAACCGGGTAAAATCATCTTCGTCGTACCGAGTACCTAAACAATGCTTCGGAGAGTTACAGTTGGAGATCTCTGCAGATGAGGAAAAAGGAGAGAATTTCTCACCCCAGGGGTGTATCTAATGGAACTCAACTGTCCGACAATGCTCCGGATTTCCCGGCATCTGCAGAGGTTTCCCACTTCTGGGCGCCAACCACATGCATGTCTCGAGCCCCGATTGTTCAGATCCGCCCAAAACGTCGGCAGCAACAAGGTCCCACTCACCGACAGGTGCTCTCTCCCAAAGGTAATGGCCAGCGAAAGCATTGAAGATATTCACCAAGCAGCCGAAATCGGAGTCGCCCTCTGCAACCGTTGTTCAATCTTACCAAAGCCACTCACATGGTCCACGCCACCCTCCCCGGGATGTCCATCATGTTTCGTGATCCTGGAAGTCTTCAACGCTTTCCAGAACCACACCGAGCGGCCTCGAGTCTCCATCAAAATCGAGCCAGTGCTGCAAGGCCATCTCTTTGAGCGAGGAGCGAGGTCGGTCGACAACGATTACCTGTTCCCACTGCAAATGAAATGGATATCCCGAAGCCTATCAAACGAACTCTTAGGATTCGGCCCTCGCGTCCGAGTCGAGCTGTACACACCACCGGACTCGACATCACCCTGGGGCCTGATCGGTACCCATCTCTGCCACACAGTGGCACCCGACTCGTCTTCAGAAGCCTGCATGCGCCTCGCTTCCTCGTGGCTACAAGACTGTCTCGCCTCCCACTCTCGCTGCTCGCGAAAGGATCAACTACCACCGCTATTACCCACACGCGTCATCGAAGTAGGCCACAAGGACGACGACTTCGCACGCCTGCGACTGACCGGACCCGACGAGCGCGGCGAGTACGTCGCCCTCAGCCACGCCTGGGGCGACCACCGTCCTCTCACCACAGAACAGCACTCACTCGGCGCTCGCCTCGACGGAATCTCCCTGGATGACTTCCCCAAGACCTTCCGGGACGCGGTCATGCTCGCTCGGTTCCTCGAAATCCCCTCGGTCTGGATCGACAGCCTCTGCATAATCCAAGACGACACCAACGACTGGGCGCTCGAATCATCCCGCATGGCAGCCGTCTACTCCAACGCCGTGCTGACCGTAGCCGCCGACGACGCCAAGGATGCCGACGTGGGCTTTCTCAAGCCGCGCGGTGAAACGGCCTATCCATCTGTCGAGATTTTCTATCCCGGCACAGCACGGAAAGAAAACGATTCCGACCAAAAAAAGCGCGTATTCGCGAGAAAACTGGCAACCCCAACAACGATCCCCCAACCCATCCGCCGCGACTTCCCCCGCGTCGCCCACAGCACGCCAGGCTACGACGCCGACAAGGGAACAATCCTCGAAGACCGCGCGTGGTGTTTCCAAGAGCGCTTCCTCAGCCGGCGCATCCTGCACTACACGGCGGCCGAGATGGCCTTTGAGTGCCGCACCGGCGTGCAGTGCGAGTGCTCGCCCGTCGTCGACCGGGAAGAGTGGGAGCGCTTCTGGGCGCGGCGCGTTTGGTGGGGTTGGGGGGACGACGACGACGACGACGTGGATCATCATGATCATCATCATCATCAGCAACAGCTTGCTACCATCACGAACAGCAGCAGTAACAGCAACAGCGGCGGCGGCGCTAATAATAAATGGCTGAGTCTGGTCGAGCAGTTTACTCGGAGGAAACTCTCCCGCGAGGATGATACGCTCCCTGCGCTGTCTGGGATTGCCGGGGCGCAACAGCAGCAACTCGGTAGGAGAGAGGATGACTATGCCTGTGGGATTTGGAAGTCGCAGTTCCTAAGGCAGATGTTGTGGACTACGCCTACGCCGAGGAAGGACCGCGCTTCGCATGATTTGGTGTTGTCGCGACGCCGCCGGCGGGGATACGCGCCCAGTTGGTCCTGGGCTTCGATGAAGGGACCGATTCTCGACAGGAGTAACTTGCTCCTTGCCTCGTTCGAGCATGATTATGAATGGGCGGTGGTTCGGCGGTTTGATCTCGTCTTGTTGACGGCCAATCCGTACGGTCCGGCCACTGGGTCCGTCACGCTGCGTGGGCCGGTGGCGAGGGGGTTGATGGAGTATTGCAACCACAGATATCTCGAATTCGTACCCGGCGGACGACGGGCTGGTGATATGGATGAGGAACATGAACATGAACATGGGCAGAAAGCGCTGAGACTGCGGTTTTGTCGGGACGACGAGTCTACGACATACGCTGAGGTGGCAGTGGGCGATGAAATACATCTCTTCGCTATAGCTTGGAGGGTGGAGCGTCCTCAGGCGCTGATATGTTTGGTCTTGAGAAAAGGCTTCGGTGTCACTGACCCAACGGCATACACTCGTGTTGGGCTGGCCTGGGATGATTCGGGAAGAACGCACTTCCCTCTTGATATTGCGGACGGGATGAACACATACTTCAAAGAGGAGGAAATACAGATCGAGTAGGGAGCGAAGCGTCTGCCAACTGGCAGCGATATTCATTGCTTGAGGGTATGGATAAGGTATTGTCGCTCGGGTATATAACTAGACTATTCCGTACAGTCGGGGGAGAAGTTCATCTCATAACGTCGATGCACGCAGCACCTCTAGTTCTCAGGCGCAGGCGCCGGGAACTTGGCCCGCCACTTCTTGCCATAGACCTGCGTGGCAACCACAGCAAAGGCAGCGCCGACAATCACGACAGCCTGGCATCCGAAGCTGATGCCCGGTCCATTCCGCACCACCCACTGGATCTGGAAGTAGGTGACGGTGAACCCGCCAATGACACGCCAGAAGTTGAGCCAAGCACCGGTGAGGGCAGCGTGGTCGGGCAGACAGTCCAGCAGGTACGCCGAGATGGCCGTCATGTTGGCGAGCGTGCAGAAGCACAGCATGCCCCAGCCAAAAGCCAAGCCAACCCACGAAAGATGATGCTGCAGTGTCTGGCCGAAGACGATCAATCCAGCAGCGCCAACCAAAACGGCCGGGTACACGGCAAACAGGCGGGACTCGAGGCTGTAGCGGCCCATGAAGCGACGTGCCAGGAAGTCGTTGAACCAGTGGCCCCAGGCCTCGGCGACCAGCGTGCCAATCATCGGCGCGAAGTACAGCATCGAGAAGGCGATCAGACTAAAGCCGTATCCGCCGGCAATGGGCGGCGGCAGCACGAACTGCGAAATGGTCGACACCATGCCGATGGTCCACATTGTGATGGGCATGATGAACAGCGCGGTGGGGAGGAACAGGTACGGCCGCGTCAGGAGCAGCAGCTGGTGCGAGAAGACGGTCCACAAGCCCGGACGACCGGCACTGGTGCGGAAGCCCTCGATGCCGAGCAGCCGCGACACATGCCCGGCGACGGAGAAGGAGCGGCGCGTTCCGGTCACGGCTGACTCAGAAGTCTCGCGCTTCTCCAGGTTGGTCCGGTCGAAGAGGGTCTCGTCACCAAAGACGATGACCATCAGCAGGCTGAAACCGTAGAATCCGGCAAGGACGCCAAAGTCGGGGCGCCAGCCGAGGTGCTGCAACAACAGACTTGAGATGAACGGGCCCAGATAGGGGCCGATCAGGAAGGACGCCGCCCAGATGTTGACCTTGCGCGCGCGCTCGTGGAAGAAGAACATGTCGTGCACGATGGACAGGCCGATGACCTGCGGGGCGGCGCCGAAGAAGCCCTGCAGCGTGCGCATGGCCGTGAAAGAGGCGTAGTCGGGGGCGAAGGTCGCGCCGATGGTGAAGGCGAGGGAGAGGAGCTGGGACCAGAACAGCACGGGGAGGCTTGCTTTGTCAGATGCCATGTCGCAGATGTGTAAGGCTTAGAAGAGACATACCGACCATAGCGCTGGCAGAGCGGCACCGAGAGGAGACCACCCGGACCCTGCATGAAGATGCCGGGGCTGACCGACTGAGCCACGGCTTCGACCGTCATGTTCCTATGCCGCATGTTAGCGCCGCCTTATCCCCAGACGAGCTCGACGACGTACCACTCCGGAGCTTGCAGCTCAAAGACGACGGTTCCCCAAGTCAATGCCCTGTAATCTTGGTCAGCCACATCCTCCGGTCTAGACCCGAACAGCATACCAGTCGCTGAGCATGGAACCCGGGATGAGGGCCAGCAGAACCGAGTGTTTCTTGGCCCACGACCAGTTGAGCGGATCATCGGGGCTCGTCGACGGCTGCGGCGACAGCACCGAGCCATCGGTGACGAGCTGTGACGAAGCGGAGCTGCCGGCGCCGTCCTTGGCTTCGACGGTGACAGCCTGGCCCTGCTCGGCGAGCGCAGCGTCCTTTGGGTTTTCGGTCTCGGAAGCCATAGTGATAACACACTAATCCGTACCTGTCCGTTACTCGGTGGGGAGTCTTGTGTCGAGAACAATGTGGGGAAGAATATCTCGAGACAACGAAGGGTCGGTCGGGGGAGGACAAGCCTAAAAAATACTTTTTCGAGACCCCCTGCCTCTCCCCGGGTGTTTGTCAAAGTTGTCGCCCTGGTTGGTCCCACGGACGTCCGTCGGCGCAGGTGGCAGACAGACATTCTCACAGACAGCCACTGGGGGGACAAGCTCTGTGTGATGGGCCAGCCGATTCGACCGTCGATCCCCGGGTTCGGCATATGCAAGGGCCTGGGGGCGGCGGCAGGGCTGAGTTGTCTTGGTGTGTTTGGGAACCAACGGCATATTCCGGGGCCTGTGAGCGTCCGTGTTGGGCCCGAAAATGCTTTTCCAACGCAGCGACCACGGTATTTGTGTCGCCAACCAAATTCCGCGCCGGCTCTGATTTGACGACACCTCGGAGTTCAGCTGCGGGTTGGACGCCACCACCATCAAGCCGTGGTCAGAACTGACGCGCTCGGGCGTGTCGGCTGCCCGTCTCACTCGGATTCATCCCCGCCATCTTCGATTGCGAGCTTCATTTGCGGAGTCCCAGAGGTGCGTTTATCAAAATTTATTTATTCCCATGGCTGGATTCGCCCAAATTTGGCGAGAATAGATTGCGGTTCCCCCCTCCGTCATCAACCAGACCGGTCAAAAAGATCGTTATCTTTAGGAAAACTTATCATTCCGGCACTGCCAAGCCCGCATCGACTATTTTCCACGTGTGCGCCGCGACGGTATCAATCTGGTCGTCGCTCCACGGTGCTTCCGCCTTGTTCTTGAACAAGCGTCCCTTGTTGTCGATGTTGCTCCAAAATCTTCCCTTGGCGCCGCCCTCGGCCGCGCACTCTTCGGCCCCGCGCAGCAGCCGCTCGGCACATTGATCCGGTGAGGTGAGGAATACGTTTCCCAGCACACGGACCGTGCCATGCAGCGGCCGGGGGACGACGTCGCGGAGCAGATTGGTGTTGACGCCGCCAGGATACGCGTGCACGAAGTGGCGCGTCTTCCCCGGCTCGGCGGCACGCTTCTGCTGGCGGGCCCAGTACTGCACCATGGCGTCGGTCATGGACACGCAGTGGTCGGCCGCCTTGCCCAGGCTGTAATGAGTCTTGAGGTCGAGGTCGTCCCAGATGAGCTTGGAGGGGCTGCCAAGCCAGGCGTCGAGCACGATGATGACGCGGGCCGAGTCGGTCAGCACCGGCAGCAGCTCGCGGAGCAGCAGCTGCTTGCCGTAGAAGTGGATCGCCATCTTGCGGTCGATACCCTCGGCCGTCTCCGTCCGGCCCGCCGTCGTCATGATACCCTGCGACATGATGAGGTAGTCGAGCTGTGGCTGGCTCGCCTTGAACGTGTCTGTGTACTTTTTGATGGTGCGCATCGAGCTGGCGTCGAGCGGGCGGAACTCCACGTTGGGGTGGGGCATCTCGGCCGGCTTGGTGCGCCCGCTGATGACAACTGTGGACGCGGGGCCCAGCGACATTGCCAGGCGATTGGCCATGGCGTAGCCGATGCCGCTCGTGCCGCCGACGACGAGAGCGCGGATTGTCATTTTGAAGGAGTCAATGTGTGTATGTGAGTTTGATGCAGAGTTTGGAGATGAGAACTTGGCGATGCAAGAAGTTTAAAAGCGCGCGTCCAGGCTTCCGGGTGTTGTCGTCACGGGCGCTCGGACTGGTGGGTCCCCGTGTTCCGAGGCCTCGGAACTCCCGGCGACCCGTTGCACATCGGGGGTTTGTATTGGTTCGGAGATAATGAATACAACGGATGTGTAACTGAGCAGTATGTCGTACTCATCAGCTTTGGATGACCTCGGTGGTCATGCGATCTTCCCGATATCCACTGGGAAAATGGTCCATTGACCGACGAAGCTGAGGGGCGACAGTCATTCTCAAAAGAACCGAAGCTCTCGCAACGAAATCCCGTAGCACTGGAGCCCAATAGGCTATCGCCCAACTCGTCCTTTTGCACTGGGTTACACAACGTAGCATTGGGACCCAGTGCCAACGAACCAGTACAGTTATAGTTAAGTTGCAGGCGACGACAGCGGATTGTACATGTACCCACCGAGAAGCTTGAACTGCCGACGCAGTGCCAAAGGGTAAATGGTAAGCTTGAGTTGACCGCGTTTAAATATTGACGTACATACCAAAGTTTCCCAGAACCTGTGGTGTTTAGAGACCAGTGTGGTGTGAAGTCAACGCCAAGACTTGGCAGATCGTGGGTAGACTAGCGCAGCCAAAAGACTTGGCAGGTTTCGTAGGCAGGCTAGAGCCTGATGAGCTACGCACGTAGCAAAGTATATCACCGCAGCTGACTGCTGACGGTTCAACTATGAAGCCGAGTGCGATATGAGCGCAACATCCATGGAAAAAGGAAGCCGTTGGAGGATGAGAGGTGGAAGAATCGATGCACCCTAACCAGCAGGGTTCTCGGCGGGGTCCAGAGTTCTTTCCATCGCACGATTATTGCCGACTGGCTCAATATTTGGAAGGCACGACTCAAAATTTCTAGCTGCCTTAGGTACTAAGACGTCCCAAGTGGGTAATGAAACACAAGATGGGATTTTCAGTGCAATCTGGATGCTTCCCAATTTTGAGGCGGATCGAATCATCGGGCTCCTCCCCGCTCGGGTCATGATTGACGATTGTCATCTTCCGTCTTCCTTCACTTGGAACCCATCTTTGATCGTCGAATAGTATTGTACATCATCACACCAAGTGTCACAGCACTCACATGCACCTCGGACATCTCGATCATGCAGTCTCCCGTCCATGACTTTCTGGGAACCTGCTCCCGCAACTCACCTCGCGGAGTGTGGATGCCAGTGCGGGGACTGTGTCGACACCATCCAATAGAAGCTGCCCGTGAGACTGGTCGGGGATCAACTTTGGGCTTAGGACCTGCATTCACGGATCGTGCCCGGCGCCCATTCGCTGTTCCGCAAATCCCGTGCATACCATGTCCTAGTGTATGTACAGGGGCACCACCGAACCCATGACATGGAAGTGGCCGTGAGGATAAAACCGCAGCTCGGGGAGCGAGGTTGGATGAAACCCCGCTCCCAGAATCGCGACCTTCTTCCACCTCACCGAGCGAAGGCTTGTGGCGATGGAGACCAACATGTCATCCCGCGCGGCGCGCGCCTTCTTCGAGGCCGTGCCTCAGAATCCAACAGTCCTCATCACGGCTGGCCTTCTGGCCATCGTCACAGCAGCGGTTTATCTCCTTTCGCCGGGGTCCAATCGAGCCCCAGCGCTGGGCGAGACCATCCCCTACTTTTCCAATGCATACCAGTACATGACGGATATGCGAAGCTTCCTCGCGCGTGCAGGGTACGTCTCTCTCTACTTTCTGCAGAAACTACGCTAACGATGTCTTCGTCCAGGAAATACCTCCGGTCTAGCAGCGTGGTCCGATTTCGCCTCGGCCCAAAGAAAGTTTATCTAGTGACCAAGGCGAGCAACATGCAAGTGCTGTTCCGCACAACAGCCAACGTCGACACCAACATCTTCTTTCTCATGATCCAGGAGAACCTATGGGCTTCGTCGAAGCGCGACCTCGACCGCTTCCGCAACGACCCCTCGGGCCGGCTCAAGAACCCAGCCCCCGGCACCGAGCACATCCCAGCAGAGAAGCGGTATTGGGCCGGCCTGCACCACATCTTCCACGAGTACCTCGCGCGCACGCACGAGAGCAACGCGCTGGCTGCCAACTTCCAGCGCCAGTTCGCGGCCCGGCTCGAGGAGAGGTTTCCGGCCGGTGAGTGGGCCGCCGTGCGCATTCTCGAGTTTGTACGGGCCGACATGACCATGGCCGCGACGACCACGCTCGCAGGTCCGCGAATGCTGGGACTCAATCCCAACCTCCTGCGCGAGCTGTGGGACTTTGACGAGATCGCCGCCAGCCTGGTGTGGGGCCTGCCCAAGTGGATCAATCGTGAAGCGTGGAAGAAGCGTGATCGGTTCAATGCCTCCTGCGTCCGCTATCTGGAGGACGGCTGGAAGGACTTTGACTGGGATGGTCCGGCAGCCAGCGCAAGCTGGGAGCCCGTGTGGGGGTCGCGCTACGTCCGGGAGTTGGTTCGGTGGATGAGGCAATGCGGGTTTGACAAGGAGACAATGGGCGGGGCCATGATGATTCTCGTTATTTTCGGGTGAGTCTTTCCTTTCTCGCCTCATATTGATTCGGTTGCTCTCGTCCAGTTGGTGCTAATCATGGTTCAGCACGAACGGAAACACAATCCCCATCGTGGCATGGTGCCTCATCGAGCTCGTCAAGGACAAAGACCTGCTAGCTCGCGTCCGCGCCGAGATCGAAACTACGTACGTCACGGACTCAGCGACCGGCACGCGCACCATCGACCCACAGGCACTCGTCGCTCTGCCCCTCTTTCAGTCCGTCTTCGTCGAGATCCTCCGGTTGCACGTATCCATGAACGTGACACGCGAGGCTGTCGGGCCTATCACGCTGGGCGGCTACGAGATCGAGAAGGGTGCCGTCTTGCAGGCTCCTACCGAGATTTCCCATTTCGACGAGGGAGTGTGGGGAGCACCGGGCCATCCGGCCGCCGAGTTCTGGGCCGAGCGGCATTTGCAGTATGTGGACGCGGTCGATGAGAAGGGACAAGTCACGAGAACGCCGCAGTTCTCCATGACCGGGCGGTCTAATGACTTCTTCCCTTTTGGTATGTACTACCCCTTGGACATGGTCCTTGTTGCTAACATGGAGTAGGAGGTGGCGTGTCTATCTGCCCCGGCCGCTTCTTCGCGAAACAGGAGATTATGCTTACGGCGGCCATGTTGGTATCCCGGTTTGATATCGAGTTTGTCGAATGGACCACGTTGGATGGCTCGCCATCGGATCGCCCCGCGCAGAACGATGTGAGGTGGTCGGGCGGAGCATCCGTGCCGCCGGATAGGGATATGAAGGTACGATGGAGGAGGCGGTGGTAAACTGCTTTTCTCATTATATTTGTGTCCATACATAATCTGTGCTGTGTAGGTAATTAAGTTATCCAATGGCTTAAGGTAGTCCGTCCCAAAGGCCTGCATGCATTGTGGATCCTGTCAACCACCGTTCTCATCTCATCAAAGCAACAAGACATGTTGTCCTCTCTCTCAATGACTATTACATAGGTACCTAAACAGTAGGTACCTACCTATGCACAACATAAAACACTCAGCCTCGATACTACAACTCACAAACCCTACAATCCTTCCAAAACAACCCCGTCCTCCCCTCAACATCCCCCAGCGCAAGCAACACCACCGTCCCGCACGCCTCCTCCGCCGACCTCCTCCCCATCCAAAACGTCATATCCGTCCTCGTCCACCCGGGACAGCACGCATTCACCAGCATTCCCTTCGATTTCACATCCGGATCCCCCGCCAGCGCCCTGGACATCGCAATCACGCCGGCCTTGGAGATCGCATAGGCCGACTGGTTCCAGCCCATTTTGCAGGTTTTTCTGTCAACACGCGCGCGCCTCGCTTCGTCCATGAGCGCGGTTATTTCGTCTATGGTTATCGCGGCGAAGAGGCGTTTTGAGATGTTGGGGGGGAAGCGTGAGAATTTGCCGAATGTTGAGGCGACGTTTACGATTCGGGCGGTACCGGATGGGCGGAGGTAGAGGAGGGGGAGGAGGGCTTTGGTTAAGTTGAGGGTGCCGTGGTAGTTTGTGGATAGGGCTAGGTTGAGGGGTTTTATTCCTACATCGCCATGTTCATGTTAGAACATTGGAGAGATTGGGATTGAAGGGATTTTGTGACTGACCGGATCCGAGGGGATATACGCCCGCGTTGTTGATTAGGACGTCGATCCCGCCTGGGTGTTTCTCGCGCAGGAATGCGGTGAACTGGGCGATGCTTGAGGGGGAGGTGATGTCTAGCTGGTGGAATGCGATCTCGACGGTGCCTTGGTCTTGGGAGAGGACGCCGCTGCGCTCGAGGTCGGCGTCGCCGAGCAGTTTGTTGAGTGCTTTTGTGCCCTTCTCGGGATTGCGGGCGGTTAGGTAGATGAGGAGGCGGTCTTCGTGGGTTTCATCCTGAACTAGGGGTTTTCCGTATGTGAGGGCGATTCGTTTGACTGGGGTGTGTTGTTAGTATGTAGATATTGGACCTGAAGTAAAGGAGGAATCCTTGCCTGTGGCGTATCCGATGCCTTTGTTGGCACCGGTTATGATGATGATTTTCTCTGTGGGCATTTTGGTGTTTCTCCGATGCAAGTTGGGTTTCATGCAAGCTCGCATTTACTACGTCAGTGGCTATTGAAGGACATTAAATACGCACAGTTTTCTTTATCTAAGTGTGTAACCTGATCGTTCGACCAAATGAGCCTCGGTTGTGTTGATCTCGTTGTGGTTGGAAGTTGTCAGGTGATTGTCAGGATCGAAACGACGACGACCACCCGTGACCGGAGCGGCAGTTTTCGCTACGATCTAGTTGCCACTTTGGAGAATCGAAGAATCAGATGGTAAATACGGCCACTTAAATGCTTCTCTTCTTTCCTACTTCTGATACGGTTCGTTGTTCCACGATTTTGTTGTTGGGCCAGAACGTAAAAGGGGGCCCCGAATCTGCTTCCGGATCCGCACCGTCGAGCCCTCTCAAAATGTTGATTTACACTGTATTTTTGCTGGTGGAGGACCACGATACTCAATTCGTCGTATAACGTATAGCTCCTGCCCACAAACTAGAAGTATTGTACATACTGAGAACTACTCCTTCCCCTGAAGCTCCTTGATCTTGGCATGATACTTGGGCGTCTCAATCGCGTCCACCCACTCCAATATCTTTGAAATCTTCGTCCCCTCCTCGTCAAACGACACAAACCATGCAAATTCAAACGGGAAAAGCGTCCCGTCCTTGAACTCCTGGGTGTACTTGGTCGTGGCGGCCCCCGTCCGTTTCTCCGTGTCGATCACGACGTTCTCAATCCCGTCGACGCTCTTGGTCAAGACGACGGGGAGCTCTGCTGTGAAAAAATCCTCGTAGCCTTTGTTGTCGAGAGTCATGTCGGGAGGCGCGCCCAGGTTTTTCAGGAACGAGGGGGGCGCGAAGTGGCGCTGGCAGTCTGGCGTCAGGACGGCGGAGAGCTTGGTGGAGTCTTTGGCCTGGGAGGCGTCGAGGTAGCCTGCTAGAAATGTGCGGAGGGTTTTCTCCATGGTTTCGCGCGGAGTGGCCATTTTGTTGCCGGTTGTTGTGGTTGTTTAGTCTTGGTATGATTACAGGATAATGGCGCTTGGTGGTATCCTTCTATCGAAGCAGGGAATCTTGCGGAATGACAGAGGATGGGAGAATTAATGGGGAGCGCTCAGCTTATGAACTCGCGGGTGGTAGATAAGCATTTGCTGACACAAGGATCCTACCCCACAGCGTATAGGATTTGGTGACTCCTGCCCTACTGGCCGTGTGTTCCTGCTATCCTGCCTGGGGTGCTCCTTCCTGCCTGGCGACGTTGGGTAACAACAGGATGTTGGTTCGAGGAATCTGACATGCGCGCGCCGAGCAGGGTCCAATAGAAGAGAGCTGTGTCCATATTTGATACAAGCCGGGCACTGCAGCCAGCCCTGCAGGCCAATGATGGGTGATTGCCAGGAAGGAGGATTCTCCCGGAGAGAGCCAACAGAGCATGACTTTCCTACTGGTGGGTTAAGTATCCGAAGTCCGACAGCGGTGCACAGTTGATCGCGACGTTTGAACATCTGACTGGTATCGCATCTTGGTGGCGATAGTACTTCTAGCTCGAAGTAGATTCGGGTTAATAGGTATGCAGATTGATATAAAAGCATTTTTTTCGTATCCTGTGGATGTCCACCCTAACTCAAGGAGTACTCGGCCACGATCCTCGTATATCTCTCCTATAACCCCGAACCAAAGGCCCGCTACTCCCACTCAAACTTGACAAGAAGCGAACAAGTCGTCCGATGCCCCTTTAGATCCAGCATGGGCACAAACACCCACCCGCTCACCACGTACAACAACCGAACCGCGGCAACCGCCAGCACCGGATTACTCGAGAAGCTGTCGTCGCTCTTCACCAGCAGCCGCAAAAATACCAGCTCATTATCATCAAACTCCCACTCCAACGTCTCATCCCACATCGGACTAGTCACCTCCTCGTCACCCTCCTTCCGCTTCCGCGCCGCCGTCTTGCGCTTCACCGTCCCGGCAGGATGCACAAGACTACAAGTCAAATACGGCCGAATCTCGCCCGCCGCCCGTCCCGCCGGCACCGGCACGTCCGTCGCCCCCGCAACGCGCAGTCGCAATTTCGACTTGCGCCCGGCGGCAACCAAGTCCCCATCTCCGCCGGCCCGCAGCGCCGCGGGCTTGAGCACATAGCCGGCGGTGCCAGCAAAAAGCGCATCGTTAAGCTGCATGCCCGCGCCGAAGGTCTGCCAGTTCAGCGCGCAGATCTGCGCGCCCAGGCCCCAGAAGGCTTCGGGCTTGAGGTTGCGCGACGAGATGCGCGTGCCCTTGGGGAAGACGCGCATCAGGTGCCGGGCGTTGTGGCGGCCGATGGCGGCCGCGTGGGCGGGGAGGTGCGTCCCCAGCCCGGCCTCGGAGATGTTGATCAGCGGGTGGTGCGGGCTGTTGGCCAGACCTGCCGGGGACGAGAACCACGAGGCGTCGCGGGGCTTGACCGACTGCGCGTAGATGCCTAGCGCCTCGAGTTCGGGGATGATGATGGCGCTCGGGGCCGATTTTTTCTTGTCCTTGTAGTCCTGCCGTGCCTTTTTCTCGTCCTCGCTTTCGTCGTCGCTGGATGAGCTTGAGGAGGAGGATGACGACGAGGACGAGTCTTCTTCGTCGGGGAGGTGGTGCTCGACTATGACGAGGACTTTGGAACCCAGCTTCGCGAGTGTGGCGTGCTGGCCCATTTCGCCCTCGTGGACGGGCGCGGTGAGGAGATGGTCGCCGAAGACGTCGCGCATGATCTGCACGAGACGGAGCTGGCCGGCCGCGCCGCAGTGGTTCTCCAGGGACAGCAGGATGGGCCCGGTAGGTGAGGACTTGGCAGCTTCCTCGTCTACAAAGTCACGGATTGTCTCGCAGACCAGCCGGAAGGGGATGTTGGAGACGAGGGTGTAGCCATGCGTGACCTTGGGTTCGTCCTTGTTGTCGGGGTTGTCCCAGGCGTCGATCTCGATGCAGCGTGCACCGGCACTCAGCGTGTTCTTGTACGCGCCGGCCGACGACTGGCCGTACAGCTGGTGAGCCATCAGGTACGTGTTATGGCTCGAGCTGATGTAGTACTCGGGCAGCGGGTGAGAGGTGTCGGTCGCCCAGGCCGGGACTTGGAGGTGCGGCTTCTCGACGAGGGCCCGGATCCCTGCGTCGTCGCCATATCCCAGCACGCCGTGGGTGACGAGGTAGTTGCGGAGGGCATCGCTGACGCGGAGCTGGCGACGGATGGGGTCGTCGAGGGCACTGTGGCCGCCGCCGGCGACGGTGGTGGCATCGATCTCCTCGCCCTTGTCTTCCTTGTCATCCTCGCGCGTTGACTTGCCCTTGAATGGGTTGAGACGGGCCAAACGGGATGAGAGGACGGAATCAGCCATTTTAAAGTGTCAGTGTCGTGTTTCAGCGGTAGTGAAATGCCTCAAGAATAAAAAGTGAGGGGTAAATACCTCTTGGCCGTGGGGTAGACCAAGCATCTTATCGCCTTTTTGGGCCAAGATCTTACTCCTCTCATCACCAGTTTGTCAGGCCGTTACGCAGTATTTCAAGATGGCTGACTTCCCTCTGTGTTTCTCTCTTTTTTTTTTCCCTCCCAAGACGAGACAAGTACTATGTTCTTTCAGGCTTACAAGACACTCTCCCTCCTTTTCGATTACATATTCAACCACTCCACGGCGCGCGGCGCTGAAGGGCGGCTACGCTGCCCGTCGACATAACCGGCTGTTCTGCGAGGGTAGATGTCCCAAAAGCAGCGTCGAGCTATCCCCGAGCACCCAGTCCTCCGAGCCCACGGCGTTTGTGGCATAAAACACAGCCTCAGGATCCCATTTCCTCTTGACCGCCAACAACCGCTCATACTTGTCCCCATGAAAACTCCTCTGCCACTCGGGCTCGATATAGTCCGACTCCGACATGTACGTGCCCGACCCCGGCGTGAGCGCCTTCCACCGCGGGTTCCATTCATATGTCAAATTGCGCGACAGCTGCGTGACATACGGCGCCGGGTCGGTCACGTTCCACGTCACAAACATGATGGCAAACATCAGCATGCGCCGCCACGCCGGGTTGACCGCATTATCAATCTCGTCGGATCCAAGCGGGTTGCGCATGTTGAACAAAATCATGTTGGCGCCCTCGTCAAACACGCCCCTGATAGAATTAAACATTTTGGTCCTCGACTCCGGCGCGGCGAGCACCTCCCGCGGCACGAACCGGCTCGCCTGCCGCATCGTCCACGTCCACGCCTCCTGCGGGAAGGCGGCTGCCCACGCGTCGGCGTAGTTGTCGGACTCGCGGATGACCGGGTCAAAAGGGACGCCGAGCTCGGCCCAGCGCGCGAACAGCGGGGCCATGGTCGCGCGGAAGGCGGCCTCGGTGGTGTTGGGCGCCACCATGGACGTCATGTCGTGCGTGATCTCGCCCGCGGGCGTGTGGCGGATGCGGTAGTACGAGTAGTAGCCCAGATCGGCGTATTTCTCGAAGTTGTCGACGTAGGCGCGCTGCATTTCCCAGAACTTGGCTTTCGTGAAGTTGCCGCCGGTTGTGAGGTTGTATGTCATGGTGGTTACTTTGAGTTGGGGGAAGGCTTTGACCACCATGGACGTTACGATGCCGAAGGTGCCGCCGCCGCCGCCGCGGAGGGCCCAGAATAGGTCGGCATTGGTGGTGGAGTTGGCTGTGATGAAGCGTCCGTCGGCCGTGACGAGCTGAACTGACAGTACGTGGTCCGCTGCCATGCCGTAAAGGGACGTCAGCGGCGAGTGACCACCTCCTTGGATGTAGCCGCCGATGAAGCCGACTGTCTATGATACCAACTCGTATTAGTCCACAGCCTTTGAACGTGAGAATCGGACATACCTTGCCCTCGCCCCCTACCAGCGTCACATTATGTTCCCTAGCCAGCCGGTTCGCATCAACCACTTGCACACCCGCAGCCAGCTTGAAAGCCGGCCCGGTGTACCCCTCGGATTTGTACTCGTTGTAAAACTCGGCATCCTGGAGATGATGCGTCCAGACATTGAGTCCGCCCATGCCGGTCGACTTAGCACCAAAATCGTGGCCCGTATTCTTGATGACCAGCCGCAGACCCAGCTCTCGCGCCAAGTTGACGGCCAGCTGAATCTGTGCCACCGTCGTCACGTTGACGCTGTATGTTGGGAAGCCGCCAACAGTGCAGGTGACATTGTTGCCGAGAAAGCGGGCCGTGTAGTCCGGCGGCATGCATGTCATTCCCTGAAATAGAATCGACCGGATCGAGGTTGGGTTTTCAATTCGGAGCGTGGAGTTGTTCCAGGCGCCGGTCAGAGCGGTGCATGAGCTGGCTGTGTAGTTCCCGCCCCATTCGGGGTAGCAAAGGGATGCCTCCGGTACCGTCTTTATTAGGGCGCCGCCGAGGAGCGAGTTGAAAGCTTGCCAGTCAGACTCGCTTGGCCAGCTGGCGTCCCCTGGGTATGTCTTGCAGGCATGGGCTGTTTTTGCTCGAGCGCCACCGAACGAGATGGGAATGGTTGCGGGCAGCTGTTTACCGACGTTTGAAATGACGTCGTCTGTCAATTGTAGGGTCTCAAAGGTGAAGAGTCCTTTTCCCGGAACCTTTTCGACTGCCGGAGCTATAACTTGTTAGTCGGCGTTTGGCTGCTCTGGGCATCGGTGGTTTACCGGTAACTGTTTCCTTGGGAAACTTTTCTGCATCGCAAAAGCTGATGGCAAGCAGGAGGCCGATGGCAAAGAACATGGCCCGGTGCATTTCTTGAACTTGGGATAGACGCTAATCAAATATCCGTGGAAGCCGCCACATCCCAAGCAGGCCGTGGGTTCCTCTTCTTATATAGCTCCATGCCTTCCATGCCAAGACTGTCGGACAGATCCGCGGAAATATTTGAGCACCTTTACGGCTCATCTAGGTGTTTCTCCGCTTACGATCAGGTATGGAAAGAAGGGATCGTGTAACGGGACAATTTGTCGTAACAAGTCAACCACTAAGAATTGGTTTTGTGTCCGGTGAGAAACGGCTTGGCTTGTTCCCCGCAATTCAGCGTCCGTGGGTGACATCTGATTCGACAATGCGAGGTTTTTAAGGTTAAATTAGACACATCCGGGGGCTCGGTCAGTGCGAGATTGTAGTACCCGGCGGAACAGGTGCAAGACACCGCTGACATGCTGGCGGCAGGAAATTGCATTAGACCCTGTTACACAAGGTCGGCAGTTGGAGGCGTATGGGTGAATGATCTAATCCTCCCAGAATCCGTTATCCTTGTACGCTTCCCCCAATTCATTACGTCAGGTAAACTACGTAGAATGGACCAGTGAAAATGGTGGAACCAGACATGCGTGATTCTTTTGGTTGTTTTAACCTGATCAAGCCGTCTTCACCAATCTATTATTGAATGTAAATATTTGCCTGTTCAGGGGACGATGACGGTTCTTTGAGTTGTTCACACGTTGCAGTTCTTCCTCCCTGCTGAGAATTTAGTTACATAGACTACCGAGGTCCATATCTTTTTACTCATTTCCGTGGAGCGTTGTTGACATCACCCATTCCATACATATATCAAGACCAGAAATATTTCTCCTCCTTGTAATTTCCCGTCACCCAGCTCAGTACATAGCTATAACCACTCTATCTCTAATTGCCTAGCCGAGATGGGGAAGATACTTGGTCCATTTCGGCGTCTCAAACACCGACTCGGGCAGGTGAGCTACGCTGATACAAGATTCAACGACCAGATAGATCCTTGAAATAACATATAAAAGGGTTGCGAGAATTGCTATACAACCCATTCCATAGACCACGAGTTTGGACATGAGACCAAGGACAGTTTGAGCGTAGACCTTCAGCGGACGGCAAGTCCTATCCAGAAGTCTGTCGAAGCCATGCCAAATGACGGTGACTGGCCGAAACCACCTTTCCAGCCACGGCAGTCGCAGGACGAGATCATAATCGTCCAACTCAGAGCACAAAGCCAATATCACTAGGATGGCGCCATAGACGATGATGCTAAGCCCCGAGACGCGCCAAAAAGTGGTCTCGGCTGCCGTTTGCACCGGGGGATCCCATGCAAGCAGGTGCAGACCGCCGTATGCCAACCCGGCGATGAAAAAGGTTAGGACAAAGGCACCGACGTGTGTCGACGTGTACCTGGACCCTGAGTTCGGCCAGTTTTCGGCTCGGTCCGTGAGCCAGGGGGTAACCTTACCATCATTGGCCACGCTTGGGTACTTGGTATAACACTGTCTAGCCATGCGGAGGCGTAAAATGTCGGCAGCCGATAGCTCAAGATAATCATCCCCCGGACTCAAGACGCTATGTTCTCCCGGTATGCCCCAGCTGAGCAGCCTGTGATTGCGGTACGGTAAGTAAAAATTGTTCTGGCCGACTTGAAACATGAATGAACAGGCGTATCGCGGCCCCGCAAACAAAACAAGGCGTTTCCTCGATTCCGAATCGACATGGAAGGCAGATGTTCCAAAATCTTCGGGGAATTCCACTTGGAATCGTGAGAGGCATGTAGCTGATGTGAGGATACGTCCTCTGAGAATGCCGTCATGACCTTGCTCTGGATTGGCGACATAACTCTTGAGGTAACTCCTTCGGCTATTCTTGGCTGGAAATACGGCGTCCAGAGTTGATCCCGTACAGAGACCGGCGCATATGATGTCCGCATCTCGGCCGTCGATGAGCGTGGGCTCCTCAACGTCGAGTGGCTTGTGCCACCACAGCGAGTACGCTATCAGGGCGCAGATGGCGTGAGCGAACGTGTTGAGCTCCAGGAGGCTAACGGTCATGCCCAATGCCACCCGGGAGATGAATTGAGCGGCGAACCACAAGGCTTGTAAGGTGACAATGAACTTGGCGAGCTGGTTTGCCTTACTCTTGTCTTCGATTTGGGCGACCGATATATCGGGTAACAGGTGTGGTGCGATCTCGAGGAGCAATATAAGGCCGTGGCCGCTTAGCGTGACGCGTTTGCGCCCACCGGGGAGGAAATCGCGGCCGTCGCCGATTTCACGAGAGCCGAAAGCGAAGCCCCCTATTGTGTTCTACTTAGACACCAGTTTTTCAAGCTACCTAGCAAGAAAGAAGGATATCTCACCCATTAGAGCATAATAGCTATGTGTCATCATCCACTTGTGCTTTCGCTCTCTCGTCGCTGGTGGAGAAGCCTCAGAAGATCCGGACGGTGATGAAGAGCTCGCTTCTGGGGCGGTGCTCTTTGAGCGTGCGTCCGAGGTGGCATCACTCGGGGATGTTGTCTGTCCGTCGCCCGGCGATGCGTCCTTGCTGCGATCCTCGTGGCCCAGGTCTTGTTCAACATCCGTAGCTTCCTTGCCCTTCAGCCCCAGCCACTGTCTGAAACTCTTCGACTTATTGGTACAGAGTGGCTTCTCGCCCAGCGCCTTTCTAACCCTATCGTATATAAGCTTGGCTTCGCGATGCTGTTCGAAGGCTGTCCACGTGACTATCTCGGGGGCAAACAAGCCAAGCAGCAGCCACAATGTCTTGCGCAGTGTCTGCCAGCGCGGAAGATACTTGTAGCTGTGGTTGTGGTACTCGGGGATGTTGAGATGCACAGCAGTCCACAGGCATAAAATCATGGTGAAAACACAAGAGGAGAGCAGCCCGTATGTGCCCCGTCCTGACGGCTCCGGTTGCCATATCGACTGATTTCGAGCCGTGCCGAATTCAATTCCCATGACTCCTGCCGAGAAATGAGAACAAGTGGCGCGTATCGACCATGAAAAGGGAAGTGGCGATTGATCTTGAGCTGTTGAAGGATGAAGAAGCAGAGGACCCGGACGCGGAGTCCCTCCCCTACGTTTTCATCTTTTTTGCATTCTCGGGGCATCCGTCGGGCCAATAGGATTGGGCACGAACGTCTCATTCTCTGCCGCTGAGCACCGCCTCCATGCGCGGGCTGTGCTTGATTCCAACCTATCACAGACTGCAGGTGTGCGCTACGTCGCGATTGCGGGGAACGGAGTGAAGAAGTGAGGATAAGGATGCTTGTTCTGTGGAAGAGGAGGATGGGCCCTGAGGACTGGTTAAATACAGGCCCTACTGGTCCGTGTGTTCCTGCTATCGGCTATCCTGCCTGGGGTGCTCCTGCCTGGCCTAAGAGGATGCATGAAAAAGAGGCAGCCAGAAGTCCACCAACCACGACGAAAACAGTGGCTGAAAATGTCGAGTCAGAAAAGACAAACCTAATCTCATCATTCATCATGTCTGCCCGGGTATAACAATCTGTAGTCTATCCGATACTTCAACGGCTAACCTCCCAAACAGACCAAAACGCCTTTTCTTTCATTCCGCATCGTGTTCTGTTCTCCACACTGCCTAGCACGTTAGCTCCTCGCAGGCTTCAACTCCTGGTTAACATCCTCCGACCGCATCCTCCTTTCCGCTTGGATAACAGCTGCCTCCCAGTCCGAATAATACAGATACACCAACTCGAGAACACAAACCCTAGATATGTCAGCATCTCAAAGTTCACATAAAATCAGAGCAGTCAACTTACATGGCAAGACCAGCCGTAAGCCCAGTCCACAATCCCGCCAGCTGCCATCCAAGCGTAAAAGCCGTAGTCAAACCGACAGGCAACGCGACAAAGTAGTAGGCAAACAGGTTGGCATACCCCCCAATAACCTGCTGGCCAACGCCTCGTAGGATGCCGTGCGACACGGCGGCGAGAGCGTCGAAAATCTGCATGAGCGCACAGACGAGCATGACACGGGCGGCGATGGAAATGACCTGGTCGTCGTCCGTGAAGACGCCGGCGATATGGAAGCGTAGTGTCGAGAGGAGGGTCAGGTTGGTGAGACCGACGATGCCGGCGGATATGACGGCCTGTTTTTGTGATGAGCAGGAATACAGGGAGAAAAAAAAGGGGTGAGTGAAATACGTACCACCTTGGCGGTCACACGCGCACCATCGCTGAGCCCGGCTCCGATCAGGTTCGCGATACGTGTCGAGGCGGCAATGGCCAGGGGGAAGGGGATATTGAACGAAGCCGACGTGACTGTTACCAGGACGCTCTGTGCGGCGAGCTTGGCCGTGCCGAACTGGCCGGCGGCGATGGTTAGGATCTCGAGCACCGAGAACTGGGCTTCGATCATGATCATGCCGGGGAGGGCGAGTTTGATCATGGGGCCTGTAATACGTTAGGTGGAATTCGAATCAAAAGAGAAACGAAAAAGAGAAACGAAAAAGAAAAAAAAAAGAAGAGAATTGTAACAGAAAAAAGGCTCACCCCAGTTCCCAAACGCCCTTCGACTAAACCCATTCCAACATTGCGAACCATCAACCAGCCAAACATAGCCCGCCAACAGCAAGGGCAACAGATTCTGCGTAACAGCCATGGCCAACGCAGCCCCAGCAAAGTTCCACCCAAATTTGAACGCGAACAGCCAGTTCTGCAGAAAACTCAGGGGTGCACCGATTAGCAGGGTATATGTTGTCGCCCGGAACAGACCCTGCGACTGCACAAAGCGCTTGCCGCTCTCAAAAGCAGCAACGCCTGGCATGCCAAGGATCAGAATGCGGAGGTACATGGCGGCGAGACGGGCCGTGTCCGCGTCCGGCACGAGCGAGGCCAGGATCGGTTCCGAGAACCACCAGAGGACGGCTATGGGGATCATCAGCAACCACAGGAGCCATGTCATGCGCTGAGCTTGCAGTCCGACAAGGTGCTTGTGGCCGGACCCGTAAGCCTGCGAACACAACGTGTCGAGGCAGGTAGAGAGACCCTGGACGGGGACATAGCAGGTAATGCTAGCTGTCATGGTGGCCACTGCAGATGTTAGCAAGACTCCTGAAAAAGGGGGGAGGGGGTCGCACAGTTAACGGCGGCCAGCTCCAACATGCCCAGCCGGCCGACGGTCAACACGCTTCCGATGGTGACCGAGTAATGCAGCAGGAAAGTGGCGATGAGTGGCGCCGAGTAGCTCACGAGCGTCTTGGCCTCGCGTTGCCAGCTTGTCCGGAGCTTGCCGGCCAGCACGGCCTCCTCCCACAGCTCGTGGACTACTTGAGGCGGCGGTGTCGACGGAATTTCGGTTCCATCATCGTCACTGCCGAGGAGGGGGGAAGTCTCCGTCCGGGTCGTAGGGAGATGGTCATGCGATCCGCCGCTGAATGCGTTGCGCAAGTGTTCGACTACGCTCTCTTGGCGCGTCCGGGACGAGTGCGGCACGATGTCGTTGTCGCGCAGCAGCTCGAGCTCGGCCGCAACAGACTCCTCGATCTCGTGTGGGTTGGGGACTGGGAGGTCGAAACCCTGCATGGGCACCATGGAATAGCCACACCCGTAGGCGACACCATTCGGGTGGAAGGCCAGCTTGACCTCGCCACCCTCTTGGGTGGACGAGTGGTCATGGGTGCTGCCGGACTCCTCGTCGTCGCTCGAGCACTCGCCAATGTCTCTCTGAAGAATTTCACGCACCGCCGGGGATGTTTCGAGGAAAGATGGGGGTAGGGGCAAGCTCTCGGGAAGCAGATTGTGGAGGAGGGAATGGCGACGGCCATCGGGGATGGCTCGTGGACTGCCTGGTTCGTCCATTGTGAAGATATCTGGTGGTGTTTTTCGGTGAGGGACCGAAGAATTTGCAGGTGGTGTTGATACGAACGGTCAAATACATTTTTATGCGAGCGTCTCATACGTCAGAGATAGCACCGAGTGGTTGTGTAGCCTTATGACGACAACCTGCCTTGGCGGTGTCGATCCATGCAGCAACGTTGGCGATGCCACCACCATCTCGCGATAAGCACCGTCACATGCCTGCACACGCTGCGGAACGCCATCCTTCAATTCATTGGGTGAAAGTTACAGGCAGGAAAGTTCTAGCTCACCGAGTTTTATGCAGGCAGCAATTCCTGGGTGTGGATGTGTTGCATTCACCGCACCACCCCTCCACCTCACCGACTCTTTGCAGCATTATCATTGACTTGTCATCAGTGCACCGGAGCTATGATATTGTACAGAACAAGTAAGGGCGACAACTCAGGGGCTGAGCGACATGAATGGGTGCACCCCACTTCCACGCTCCAGACCCTTTATGTCTTGGTCAATGTCTTTCATGTCGTGAATGGACAATAGCTTTGTTGCACATCCCCCAAAGCAAATTCCCCGCCGGTTAATCCGTAGAAAGAATGAAGACATATATCCACAAATCAAGTATAACACCGATTTACCCGGACACCGACCGGCAGGACCCTGAGGATCCCTACCCTGGTTGTCGGTAACCTCCGGCCACTATATCTCCATCAAACTGCTTCGGAAAGCTGTCCTCACTTGTAATCTAAGCCTTCCATCATCATGTCTAGACTTTTAACTCTTGCTGCTTTCGTGGCAGGCTTTGTCTCGTCCGTGTTCTCCCTCCCCGAAGCCTGCACCGGGACTTGCACCAACACACATGACCCGTCCATCATCGTCCGAACAGACGGAACATACTTCCGCTTCTCCACCGGAGGTAGAATCGCCATCCACTCTGCCTCTAATATCACCGGCCCGTGGAAATACCGCGGCGCAGCTCTACCAAATGACTCGTCCATCAACCTGCGGGGCAACCAGGATCTCTGGGTTCGTTTCCCTGAGTCCCCGTGACTCTCCCTAAAACTAAACCACAAACACAGGCACCCGATGTCAGCTTCCTAAACGGAACATACTACCTCTACTACGCCGTCAGCACCTTTGGCTCCCAAACCTCAGCCATAGGCGTCGCCCGATCCGCGAACCTTGAACCCGGCAGCTGGACGGACCTCGGATCGACAGGCATATCCTCGGACTCCCGCAAACCGTACAACGCCATCGACCCAAACTTAATCATCACCAACAGAACGAGATTCCTCACCTTTGGCAGTTTCTGGAACGGACTCTACCAAATACCCATGGGCAGCCCACCCGTGCGAGCAGCCGACTCCGTATCCACGCCGCGCCAGATATCGTATGACAAGTCCGACAAAGCAGAGGAGGGCCCGGTGGTATTTGAGAACGAGGGACACTTCTATCTCTTCTTCTCCAGGGGCGCCTGTTGTGGGTATGACAAGGACAGACCGGCCAGGGGGAAGGAGTACCGGATCGTGGTATGCAGGTCGGACAGCCCGTCGGGCGGGTTCGTTGACCAGTCCGGTGTGGCGTGTACGAGCGGGGGTGGGACGGTGGTGCTGGGGTCGCACAAGTGGGTATACGGGCCTGGTGGGCAGGGGGTGTATCGGGATGCTGTTCTTGGGCCGGTAAGTGTCTTCTTAACTTTGCAATCGGACATGGAGCTAAGCCGCAATGTTCTAGATTCTCTACTACCACTACGTCGATACCCGGGTCGGATATGCAGACGGACAGAAACGGTTCGGCTGGAACAAGCTCGACTTTTCTACCGGATGGCCGGCTGTTGTCCCGGTCTCGTCAACATAATCATCGCATAGCCTCGATAACACCAACTCCAAAACTCTCCCACCCTCCCACCCGACTTCTCTCCCATAGTGACTTCCTAAACATACCGCCCAGCAACCATCTCCAACACCTCAACAATCCTCCCCGTCGCAGTAACCTGCGGCACATGATCCGCCTCGACCTCCACCGTCTCAACCTCGACCCCCTGCCCCCGCATATACGCAACCATCGACGTCTGCGCATCCATCGACAGGCAAATATCCTCCGTCGCGTAGACATACGTGACCGGAATATCCCGCCACGCTTCTTCCCCGACCGTCTTCTCCGTCACACTCCCGCCCGCCCACGACCCGACCATCGTGCCGAGCAACGCCTCGACCTCAGGTTTACCATGCCACCTCGGCGCGACCAGCATGCCGCGCGGATCGACGACGCCCCAGGTCCCGTCGTCATGCAGCTTGAACATGCGCATATTCCGCTGAAGCCAGTCCATCTCGACCGCCTTGTCGAAGAGGGACGTGTCCCGGGGCAGTGCGTACGCGGTCATGTATACCAGATGCACGATCCCGCCGGGCAGGTTTTGTCGGGAACGCTGCCTGGCGCCGAGGCCGGTGAGGGCGCCGTTGGCCACGGCGCCACCGTACGAGTGCGTTAGGGCTATGACGGAGTGTCCTGCGTCGACGAGGTTGGTCGCGTAGGAGCGCATGAAGGCTGTGTCGCCGTGCAGGCCTAGGTCGGGGAGTTCGGGGACTTGGACATCGTAGCCGAGGGCGGTGAGGGCGTCGGTTAGGGGCCGGTAGCTGGCCGCGGTGAACCAGGCGGCTTGGAAGATTAGGATGATTAGTTTGGACATTGTGTCGGGTTTTGTGAGGGGTTCGTCGAGACGGAATCACTGCGATATGGGTGTCGAGATCAGAGTGTTAGTCCCCAGCAGGTCAGTAGTGAGAATTCAACGGTGGTCCTTCTGCTGAAGAATGGCATAATTCCCGCTGTCTCTTGGTTTCTCGTCCGTTAAAAGCGTTTGAGAGCTCGCCCTCGCAATATTACCGGCCTTAAACCCAGATATTTGCATTCTCGTTGCGCCGTCCCGATTGCCATACCGGGAGTTCATCTATCTAGGTAATCAGTAAAAATTGTTGAAGAAACCACGTAAGATGCCCGACTTGAGACCCTATTGCCGTAAGCAATCAACCTTGGGGATGACTAGCCGACGAGGGTGCTTATTCCGCCTACGTTTCGAGTGAGATTACGCCGATGCCGGTCTACCGAGGCAAGACTCTCTACAAAACCGGGAACGACGTAATCGGGACTGCATTATGTCAGCCATGATCATATAATCCAGGCCGGCATGGAGAAAAGCTGAGGTTTGGTCCGAGACAAGAAAAAAGAATTCGGAATCTTTCCCCGCTGAAGGTATTTGAGGGGATAGACTCAACTGCATATTACATTGCCCACTATCAGAATCGAACTGATGACCTCATCATGAACCTAGCAACCATTAAATCCTTTGCAATCAAGGGGATAATGCAGATTTACAAGTGATGCGCTCTACCATTGAGCCAAGCGGGCTGATGTGTAATGTAAATCGCAGATTTTGGTATGTATCACCGTGATTCTGCTCAAGCGTAGGGCTGGAATGCGATGCTTCCCACCGGCAAGTTGCGGGAATGCAGAACAATGCGATTGTTGCACATCAACCCAACCCTTATCCATCTTCAGATCCTGCGTTCACAAAAAGCTCTTTCGAAGTGCGGATGAAAGCCTACTTGGACATAGTAGATATGACCAAGCCGGAAGCTTTGGTGTCCACCTTAGTAGGTGTCCTCCTCGATTGTCTGCGCTGAATCAAATCACGTATGAAATAACCAGTGCATACGTGCATGTTGGTCTTGACTTGCACGAGGCGCAAAACCAGCCACTGGCGCGCTTGGGGGAACTGCACGGTAACGCCCAAGATGCTGGCCACGACGAGCCGGGCCGTGTCCCTGTTGCTAAACTTACCAACTTGCCATCATGTAGCCCAGACAGTAGCATAGGATCAAGGCCCCACCGGGTAATCAACAATCATCAAGAACAAAGCAATTCCCTCTTATCTCCCACCTCGTAATTCTTCTTTGTTGAGAACCCAACAACCACACTGTTCCAGCCCCATAGCAACACCGCTTAGCCAACAACTCCAACCCGAAGACAACCCCATCCTTCCATCCCAAACCCCAACATCGTAGATGAACATAACCACCAAGACGCAGACAGTCCACCCGAGTCCTCCTCAAACCCCAGTAACCCTTCCACAACCACCATGTCATCCAATGCATCCAAACCCGTATTTAAACGTCCCAATCTCACCACTCTCATCCCATCATCCATCCTCCTCCTCACCATCATCATCCACTCCCCATTGGTCTGAACCATCCACCCACTCAGCCTAAACTAACAAAACACTCAACCTAACGCACATCCCTCTACACCACCAACCCACTTTCTCAACGGAGAAAATGGCCTGCGGAGATAGCTTCGTCTGCTGCTACTGCGAGAGAGTGTGCAAGAACAATGAGGGATGCATTCATTGCAACCACAAACGTTGCAATGACTGCAAGAGTGCCTGATCATGGGTACTCTAGGTATCATGGCTGAGGTGGCCAAGATGGTATCAGATTGAGATTGAGTCTCGAGGGTGTGATTCTTTCCTATCGTTCAAACAGAATGAACAAAAAGGAGAGAGAAAACACAAAAAAAAAAGGCTCTTGCTTGCTTGCTTGCTAAGTAAGACAACAAAAAAAAAAAAAATAAAAAAAAATAAAACATAAAACATAAAAAGATTAAATTAAAAAAGAATTGCTCCAACCATTTGCTCAAACCATTTGCTCCAACCATTTCGTCCCGCTTTATGTCTCCAACTGAAATAATCATGACCAACCTACTCCGTATCTCGTGACCGCACCCACCCACTCACATATATATATACTTTGCGCCTTGTAAGTCATCTATCGATACAATCTATCTAGCACGTAGCCAAACATCCTGTAGCTTCGCTCCCAAGTGGGTACTTACACTGCTGCACTTGTCCGTCCGTAACCCAACTAACCGGGCCCGGCACCCCCTGGCACATCGACCTGGTCAAACCTTGGATCGCTACACATCGAGAACCTCTCCGATTCCGATCCAGCCCGGATTCATCGCACTTTACACCAAATCCAAATCATAGGAGAGGGGAACATGTGCTTCAAATCTACCACCTGAAATCCACCCGACCTGACCTTTTCACTGCCAGCACGCTAACCCCCAGACCTCCAGACGTTGCGAAGCCACCGTCCCGCCCGCCCTGATTCGCCCGGCCCTTTTCCTCCTTACATATTAGATAATTACCGGCCTAGAAGCGTCCGTAACCGGCCGGTGCTCCAGATTCCGAGATTCAGCCGTAACCAAGGTCCCAAAAGCTCCGGATGGCAGCCCAGAAAGCCCCCCTAATCCCTTCCTCCAAACGTATATATGTGCAACACCCCTTTTACTTCAGAGGCGCCGGCGACAATTGCTCCTGCAAAATAGTGCACTTCTTGCACGTCGTCCACCAGAAGATGGCCGCTATCCCCAACCCGATAATGACGGCGAATACCACACCGGCAAGAAAACCAGCAGCGATAATGGGCGGTTTCGACAGCAAACTATCCTGGTAGTTGCTTTGCTCACTGCCACGTCGGCCCCTCGGAGAATCCCCAGCTTGACAGACCCCGTTCACCGCTTGCTGTGGCATGTGGGCCTTCTTCCGTTGTTGCAGCATGCTCAGGTTCAGCGAGAGTTGAGCGAGCTCGTGCTCTTCCTTCCGATCAAGCTCACGTCCGTACCTCATGGCCTCGGTGAGCGTTTCCACCGTGTCACTAAAGTCGGTCGTGCCAACAGCGGCCTCGTTGAGATCCTGAACAACCCGAGCGGGCACGCCGAGGGCCATGGTCGACGGCGGAATGTTCTTGGTGATGACACTTCCGGCACCAATGACAGCACCAGCCCCGATAGTGACACCGCCCCTGGGCTGTGTTAGCCGACATCGATCAAAACCCTATGCGGATGACAAGCACTTACAGCACGGTGACATTGGCACCGATCCAGACATGGTCGCCGATGACGATGGGCTTTCCGATGCTGCTCTGCTTCCCGGAGCGCTCCTCGGCACGAAGAGCATGACCGACGCTGACGATGCAGCAGTTGGGTCCAATATTGCACCGCTCGCCGATGATAACGTCGGCAACTGGCGTGTCCATGATCATGCAGCTGCGGTTGATAAAGGTCGAGCCGCCAATGCGCACCCGCAGCCCGTAGTCAACGTAGAATGGCGGCTTGACGAAGGGCGTCTGGGCTTTCAGCGACGGGTTCCGGAACGTCATGTCATGGGTGACGGCTGCGGCGGCGTCATCGTTACGGTCGCGGCCCGGGCGGATGATACTAGGACGGTGAGTACGGACATGACGCTGCGGCAGTTTCGAGAGAAAAAAACCTACTCCAAGAAAAGTCGGCTTCGTGTTTCTGCCGGAGAATCCTCGGGCGTCTCGTTGAACAGCCGGCAGGCCTGGGCGCAGCGGTCCCGTGCCGCGCGGAAGTCGTCGTTCCCGGCCGGGAATGCGATCCCCACAGCCGGTGCGACATCCGATTCCTCCGATGAATCCATGGATTCCGGAGGCGATGAGCGATCGGTTGATGACAATTCGAGCCTAGTAGCTACCGGGGATTGCCAATGCAACGATGACGCTCGCCTGGAGGAGTCTGGACGGTCTGGAGAGGGGGATGAAGAGGTTCTGGTCGTGCTCGCAATTGGCCGAGGGGTCGGGGTCATCGACGGGTTTTGTGGCGAGCTGCGGACTGCGGCAAACGGGTACCGGCAGGCGAGAATCGAAAGATGTGAGATGAAGAACGTCGAGGTGCCAAACCACCGGGACGCTCGCAGGAGCTGGACTGGAGTTTTGTCGGCGCCACGAAGCGTTTGGCGAGATTTGGGGGCCGCTGCCTCGCCCTCAATTGGGGCCTTTCCCGATCTGTTGATCGCCGCGCAGGGGCTGGGGAGTCGCGGATGGTTGGGCCAGGTTCCCCGGAGGAGCCAAGCCGGTCACAGGAAAAAGAAAAAAAGACGTCAATGAACCTTGGCCAGGCTTCCAGATTCGCTTCGGGCGGCCCAAGCAAATTGTGAGTAATACCAGAGTCTGTGAAAGCGGAAGGCGCGGGCGTGTCAAGATGTCGGGGGGGCCGAGGTGAATAAGAAGCGACAGCTCTGGTTAAGTATACGTTCATAGTCGGCAGCAGGGCGACGTGAAGCGGACGGGTTGGCGAGAGCCAGGTGGATGAAGACCGGATGCATTGCCAAAGTGAAATATCGCCGCAACGAGGAGGCAGGCTGATTCACCAAGCTGTTTTTTTCTTGCTGGCAGGAGGGGAGCACGAACAGATGTACGCAGAAAAGGAGTGCGCAAGATCAGCAAATTTCATGTGCCGTGGGATCAAGTTTTGACCAGGTTGGAGGACCCTCGTCGCTCGGCGTGCCCCGGCGCCCGGGGAAGTAGAACCGCTGCGGTGGAGCGGGCCAAAGGCGACCGGGGGACTGCCGCTTATGACACGCATACATAGCCTTGGGTGGTGCAGTCGGCCACCACGCGTCAAGAGGTGACTGGGCATGTCCCGGCGGATTCTCCGCATGTGTTGCTGCGAGATCTGCCCAGTTCGCCGCGTGTCCGGAACTCGTCCCCAGAGGCTCAACGACGACTTGTCTGGCCGTCGTGTGACCCCTCGCCATCACCCCTTCCGGGATGGGCCGGCTGCAGTTTGCATCCTTGCAAGCCCTGCTTGGGGAAGGGCTGATAGATGGCCCTCGGGGCATTGGCCGCCGCTCGCCTGTGGCATGCCGTGTCCGAACGGAGGAGGAGGCGATTGACGGCTCGATGGACGGGTCGTGGTAGCTAACTTGTGCCCGCGTTCGAGGGCAAGCTCCAGAATATGATATCTGACAGAAGGCTGCAGACTTGTCGTTCAGGGCTGGGCGCCATTCTAGAACCTGGGTGGCCCACGCCACCCCGCTGCAGACTGTCTGTTCAATGGGGCGGACGGATTGACCAGCGTGGGCCACGAAGGCTGCGAGAGGCCAAATTTAGGAGGTGATTGAGCCAAAGGGATTGGCGTGCTTCGCCCGCAGCCGGCTGCCCAGTTGGGCCCTCACCGGCATGTTCGCCAAGCGTGATGTTCGACGTTGGAGTCGAGTGCGTTGTGTGACTGCGGCCGAGGCCATCCACCACCACCCAATGCCTGCCAGGCCCGGCCAAAATACCCAGCACAGGCCCCACCGGGTCACTGATCCGACCATTCCGATCCCTCCGTGGATGCCCCCTGGTTGGGGATCCCGCCCGGGATGGACGGAGATTGGGCCGGGCGGTGTGTGTCCCCGGCGGCTAGGTGCTGTAACCTCGCCCAATCCTCGTCCTGACCCCCGCCGCCGTTAGGTGCTCGTGGTGCTCCAGCACACTCCTCGCCAGCCCTGACTGACCTCATGCTTTCACGCTGCCGTCAGCCCAACTGTCGCTCCACCACACCCGCTCGCTCGACGGCCAATCTGGGCGGCCCGCCCGATTCTCCCCATCCGTTCGTCGGGTGCTGTGCCCTCGGTTCTGGCCGGGCCGGCGCCGTCCCTCCGATTCCGAGTGTCGCTACGGTGGTGGCCCATGCCGCTCAGAGCGGCAGTTTTCCCCGCCCCCGCGCCCCGCCGCCAACTGTCGAATCTCTTCTGTCTCTTTTGTCGTTCAGAGGCCGCAGCCCCGTCCCGACGCCGCCTTCCGCCTTCCGCCTTCCGGCTGTCCATCCGTTGCTAACGTTATCCATTGGCCGCCGCGACGGGTCGGCCGAGCAGCGTTGCAAGCCGCATGAAGTCCGAGTTATGGGGTCATGGGCCATGCCTGCTTTGGATGGCTCAGCTTATGTGCTGCAGCGGCGCCCGAAGCGGATTGGCGGACTCGAGAACTAGGTTTGGCGTCTTGCAGCACGGGAACGCGGGCGGGCAGCAAGAATGCACCGGGAAGCGTGCGTCGAGGTCCCAGAGGCCGGACGCATGGTGACACAACTGGCACCTCAGTGGGGGGATTTGGGCGGCTTGATTCGAGGAGGGGCGCTCACGCTGTGGTGCAGGGCCATGGTCGTCAAACTGTGATGGTGATTGCGTTGTGCATTCGATATCGGACGACAGTGGCCTAAAAGGGCGGTGACGGGCGTCGTCGAGATGCGAAAACGCGCCAGCGGCCGACCTAGCTGTATTCGCCGACAAAGACGCAGCTGCTGGGTATGGTTGGTGGGCAGCGGGCGGTCGATGCGTGTTTGCGTGATGCAGGGCTCCGATCAGACGCACGAAAGGACAGGGCGGACGGGACAGATTCAAGATGCTGGAGAGATCAACGAGAACCCAGCCGGCCGGGATCAGGGAAGCGCAGGTGGCAGGCAAGCAGGCAGGTCGGGCACTGACGGTGAGGGGCAGGCAAAGAGCAAAAAGCAAGCGAGGCAGCCACAACCCCCGACCAGCGCGGACCTGCCTCCGAAAGGCAAAAGAATGCGAAATGCGACGCCCACGGCAGATGTTCCCTCTCCATGCGAGGATCCGCAAAAATCGAACATGACAACGGACCGAACCAGGGCCAGCTGGGTCCTCAGCCCACTTATCAACGTGTTCAATCTGTGATGCCGACTCATCCAACCCTGCCAGGCTTGCAAAAGCGTACACGTACAGTTTCTCCACCATTGCATGCAGTCTCCCGTCCTTCCATCTGCCATCGCGGCCAGCACAAACCAGGCCCCGGTCACGCAATCGGCACGATGCATGCAACCGCCCGTCGCGACCACGGGCTGCCATATAATCTTCTGCCTGTCCGGAACCGCTTCCGGTACAGTGGTTGTCGCACTTGGACCCCACTACCGCAGCAACGACAACTTTGTTCTTCACGGAACAGATCGACAACCTGCATTCTTACCAGCATGATATCTGAGCCCGGAGGCTGATCAGCGAGTAAATGCCAGCCTGCGCTCCTGCACTGCTGCACTGCTGAGTGAGAGAGATCGTCCGGCCAGAGACACGTCGGTTTTCTGCATTCACCGCAGCATTCCCCTGGACGCAAAGCTGCGCAAGACAGCGAACGGTTCAATGTGCCGCTTGATCCACGGCCGCTTCCGCGACGCCAAGCTTTCCTCTCTGCTCGCTGCCCCGGTGTTGCTGGTGCTGTTGACTGGAAGGCGACCTGTTGATGACGGTGAGTGCAAGTCCGCAAGTCCCGCTATTTGGTTTAGATCTAGGTGGGGAGTAGTGTTGACACATCTCCTTCTCGAAAGGAAAGATTCATAGGTACTTACGTATTCAGTGACCGCCTCACAAATTCGCCGTCGCCATGTCTTGGCATTCACCGTGCGGTGGATACATGGAGGGTCTGATGTCGCCCAGTTCAGCCATCAAACACACCCAACCCATTCGCAGATGTCTCCGAGGCCGGTTTCGGTGAATTGCATACCGCATTCAAGGGTCCATGCCGAGGGACTTTCATCCCGACCCGCATCACGTAGCAAGGCCGCTGTGCATCCGACATCCTCTTCAGCAGCACTAACAACAAAAGGAAATTCCGAGCGCAAAAGTTCCCGTCGTATCCTAGTATATGGGAATATGTGTGTCGATTATATGGCTGCTTTCTCAAACGAGGCGCTGCGGCCATGGGGTAAGTCAGTCTTGTATCGAATTTCTGTTGTTAGCACTCCTCAGCCTGGAACAAGGATGTCTCCCGAGCCCTCGCCTTGTGTGACAAACACATGCAGGCGTTACTTCCAGAGAGCGGCAGTCTACTGAACACAACCGGCGTCTTCTAGGCCCCTGCGCCGACGTCGAAGTGCAGGCCCCCGTCAACTATGGTGCGGCCCAGCCTAGGCTCCAGCATCCGTCTCGAGAGTACCACCCGCCTTTGGGCCTGAACAGATGTTCCGTGTCATCTCGGGAGTTCAATGAGGGAAGGTTGACATCGCCCGGCAACTAACTTCAGTGAGGGATTCCATATCCTTGATGCAAGTCGGCTCAGCTTTGGGATTGGTGGCGGCCGAGCTGCTGTCCCGGGAATCGGTCATGGGGGGGGAGGCGAGCACATCAGGGCGCCAATCTAGGGAGAGACTTAAAGCTGAGTGAGTGAAATGATCCGATCCGATCCAAGTTCCACATGACTGAAGCCTTGGGTTCGGGACATGGGTTTTATACTCGGGTGGCCGTATATCGAGTTTCTATACGGAAGTACGAGTATCCAGCTCAGACCGCCGCATTGCAATTGCGAGATTGAGCCGGCCTACAGGATACATCTCCACCAATACCACCCTCTTAACCGTGCCGCTTTTGTGGAGCAATGCGACTGTTACCGTTTATTACTCCTTCCGGACTAAACTCCGCCGAGGGGCTCGGTACAGAGCAGATTGCTTACCAAATTGCCAAGTTAACGTGTCAGCACTGCTGACGCGGAAACACGCGAACCCGCGTTTCGAGAATGACCAACCATCTACAACTCGGTCTCATCATCCCAGGCATCGGACTTCGTCGGCTGACTAGATTTGAGGCCCCGATAAAAACCCCGGGGAGCGTCCTGGCGTCTCATCTTTCGTCCTCTCGCTCTTTTCTCCATCCCGCAAGTTGCCAGCACCTTACCAATGCCAGAGACAAGGCGCAAAAACACCATGGCCGCACCCGTCAGTCGCCCCTTCACAACCCCGCTCGTGGTGGTATTCGCGTTGCTCGCGGTCACCGGGCTATGGTATATGCGCGTCGAGGTGGTCCTAAGCGGTATCCCTGTCGGTTTCGACGAGCTCATCTACGAGAAACACCAGCTCGCCGACGGATCGCCACTCCAGACAAAATTTATCGGCCTGCCGCCTGTGGATGGGCTTCTGTCGATGCTGGTGGGCGCCTTCATGGGCGGCGCGGCCGGGTGGGAACCGCACATACAGATTCAGCAGTGGTATTTCTTGTTGCAGTGGTTCCCCGTCATTTGTGTCTGGACGGTCGAGTCCCATCGACTGTTCTGCGCGGGGCGCGTTGTTAGATTGTAAGTGCCTGGTTCTCATGTTCGCGGTGGCATATCACTAATGGTGAACAAAGCACGGGCGTCTTTGCCCTCATCTACCAGATGATCGGTGGCGCCGTCATCGCCCCGATCTACTACGCTCTGGATATCGCCGGAACCGCGAGGTCCCGTACTTCGAAGAGACAGCTCAGTCCGGCCGTGGCGAAAGCCTTACTTCCCGCCACCTTGCTCGGCTATTTCATCCCTACCGTGTTGCTTTACCTGCCGTGGCACCGTGTTAGCGACAACCCCATCGACCTGCTGCAGATCCTCATCGCGGTGTGGCAGCCAGCCCCGGCGCTGCCGAACTTACTTATCCAGTTGTTCACTTTCGGCAAGACGGTTGCCCCGGCGTCGAGTTCTTCAAGAGACGCCCAGAAGCAACGGAGCCAGATCCGCAGACTATACGCCATAGCGGGCGTCCTCAGTGTTACAACTCATTTTCTGATGGCCTGGCTGTGCGCAGCGTCGACTGATCCGCGTGTTTCATTTAGTTCGGTCCTCCTGCCGGACAGGGCGACTCGAGGACGCGATGCGATGCACGGCCTCTTGTGGATATTCCAGATCGACTTTTGGGTCTGTTTCGTCTCGACCCTGCTGTGGTCCTGGGTTGCGGTTGTTGATGTGATGCAAGACGGAGGCAAGCAAGCTTCCTGGATGAACATCCTCTCGGTCGGATTGCTTGGTGGGTTGGTGTCGGTTGTTTTGGGTCCCGGAACGGCCGTAGCGGCCGGGTGGTACTGGATGGAAAGTGTATCTGGGAAGGTTGATAACAGCGTGCCGAAGAAGAGGATTTAATATTCTCTGATCGTCGCCTTCTCGTCGATTCCGAAAACGAAATGGCAGCGCTCCTCGGCTTTCTCTATCGTTGACGATCTCTCACGGTATAATCAAAGACGCAATAAACGAGCAGCAACGGAGCATGCTATGAGCAGCCTCAAGTCCGCAAATGTAGACACAATGTTGGGGGCCCCTCGGTACATTCTGCAACCTTGATGCACGTGCATCAATACCGAGCACCAGACTTCTCGAACCGGGCCAGAATATGAAGATGTCGCAGAGAAATAAAACAAGTGCATTGATTCCGAAACGGGTGCAGCGGTGCAGCGGTGCAGCGAGTCGGGAATTCGGCATACACTAGACAGCTGAAAAGTCCACTAGTTCTAAATTCCGCTACTGCTAGCTCGAAGCAGGCTCAACTTTCGGGGAGGGGGGGGCTGCGACATGAAGCACACCGAGCACAGTCCAGATATGGAAGAGCACACGCCAGCAGCGGCTAGAATTTCCTTGTCTGAAAGACACACTGCGCTGGCGTGGCGTGTGGAGTTCGATTTCAGCAGAAGCAGACACGGAATGAGGAGAGCTGAAGTGTCCGTCCTGGGATTAGTCCCGGGCGTGGCTTGTGCGGGATGTGTCTTGGAGCGAATGAAAGATCTAGAATTACCCTTGGCCCACTCTTCTCGCCGACGACCTCACACTATTGTCTGGACTGCAGCGACCAAACAGCGAGAGAGTGACACAGATAAACTTGCGACCTTTCAGCGTCGGCGTTCTCTCCATCTCATATATACCTACCGGGGTAGGTACGGTGTCTGACCTGGATTTTGAAATAGTCCCAAGAAAGTCAACAGCCAAGGATATTTATCGCAATTGCCACCTTTGACAAGGCAGAAAAATCTCACCAAGACAGACAAAACCGGAAAGATGGAGACCGAGCAGTCTGAGCCGAAGTGGAAGGTGGACAACTGGCAGATCCCGGTGCCTGTGGGAGACTGCTCGGTCCACCTGCTCGTCGACGTCTCCGATCCCGCCAACCCGCAGATCAAAAAGGCCTTTATCATGGACGGTGGCAAGTCTGCCGGCGGAGTCACGGCCGAGGATCAGATTGTGCTGGCCCTCGCCGCCATCGACAAACAGTACAGCAAGCAAACAGACTGGAAGTTTGATGCCTGGGTCGTCACGCACTGGGACAAGGACCACTACGACGGCGTTCTGCAGCTGTGCAAGGGCAGGGCTATCGAGCATGCTAGGGGAGGCGAGTTCATGGATGCTTACTTCCATGACCATCCAACACTCTTTTGTGGCGGTCCGAAGGAGCAGGCAGAGGGGCTCAACATCCCGCAGGATTTCGTTATCCGTGGCCCGGAAAAGAATCAACTTCTCGGCCTCGATCTCTTCACCAGCGACCGTATTTTCACCGCAGAGGGTAAGCCCCTCGCAAACTCCAAGCTTAACCAGCCACGCTTCTGTGTTGTTGGCGCCAACGGCGTGGTTGTGAGCAAGCCGGATGATTCATGGCCGAAAACGAACATCTCAAAGAACGAACAATCCATCTTGGCTGTTGTCTTCTGGCCGGGCAAAGGAGGAAAAGGCAGGACTTCATACTTCACCGGCGGAGATGGAAACCCTGCGGCTGAGGTCGAATGTCTTGCGCCTTGGCTAAATGAGAACGCGAACAGAAACAAGAACGACGTGGATTGCCGTCTTCCTCAGACACCGGTCAATATGCTCAAGCTCGATCATCACGGATCTTCAACTGAAATGTTCGCGCTGCTCGATGAGAGCAAAGCGTTTCCGAAGAAAACAAGGACGCTGCTGGAAGTGCTTCAACCTGTCAACCTCCTCGTCACGCCCGGAAACCAGTACGGTCATCCCAGTAAGTATCTGGAGCCCCAACTCCTTGATTCACGCGTGACTGACAAAAACATACGACAACAGCGTGGGACGTACTGTACTTTTTATACGACTACATCATGGAGAGACGCCTGGCGCCTGACAGCGAAAAGGTCCAGCTCGTTTCCACCCGGTCGCCCTACTGGTTCAACACCGAGGGTGGCACCGGCCTCAATCTCGGTCATATCAGTTTCCTCAACAATCTGATGGAAGAGCATCTGAAGCATGTGGATAAGAACGAGGAGAAGGCGAACGCCAAGGAAACGCACCACAGCATGCAATATTTTCTGGCTGAGCAGAAGGAGACCATCCGAGAAGCTTTTGAGACGTATCAGAGGATGTACGAAAAGTTCAAGGATCGTCTCGAGATCTATGTCAAGAAGAAGGCGCAGACCGGGGAGTCCAAAATTCCCAAAACGAAGTCGGAGGAAAAGCCATACCGGTATGTCCAGCAGGAAGTGGCGAAGAATATCCGGCAGATGGTGAGCCCCCTTCCCCTCTCCCCTTGTGACGAGGCGCTCGCTCACGCAGCAACAAATACCAGAGAGCCGACCTCCACATGACCTACAAAGACGACGCCGGCGATGACGAAGAAGAACCAGAGATGGACGGCTTCCGCACGGCCTTCATCGAGCTTATGGAGCTCCAGTTCCAGATTCGCGACATCCTGGCGCCCATGTGGCGCGCCATGTGCCCCCAAGAAATCATACTCTGCGGGAACCCGTTCTGGCTAGTCCGTTTTGTCTTTGACGACGCCGGAACCAAGATGGAACTGCTCAGCGACGAAGGCGAGGATCCCAAGCCAATCGACAAGGTCGACAAGACGAAAGCCAAGGAAGCAAAAGAGGAGCTCAAGATCAAGGACGTCGTTAAGCTTGACACGAAGAAGCAGAAAGCGGCTATGAAGATTGAGTTGAATGTTCGTGTCTTCGCAGTCCCTCCGTAGCTCTCCTTGGGCAAGCTAACCCGTGATGTGATGTGCAGGTAGGGCATCCCCTTCTCCTGAGAGAGGTAAAGGAACTCGAAAAGAAAAAGAAGGATTCGCGGGGAGGGAAGGAAACTGAGGAGGATGATAAGCGAGAGACGAGAAGCAAATCCGCCCTTGCGCGGGACCCGAAAGATGACAAGGGGGATAAGATGACAGGGGGAGGCGGTATTGGAGGCCGGACCAGGTCGCAGTCGCGAGGAGGACGCCCCGGCTCACCTCAACCCAGGACCAAATCAGAAGAAAAGGAGAAAGAGAGGTCGGCGAAGAAGGATAAGTTGCAGCTCGGGCCGTGATAAATATGACGGGTGGACCAGAGGGGCATGAAAATATAGGCAGGGGGGAAGGAAAGAAGGTGAGAATGGTAGTGGCAAGGGAGGGAAAGGAAATGGATTGTTAGAACACATGTCAGCAGCCGGTAGTGGTTACCTCTTTCCGAAACTCAGAGTTCAGTCGGATCCCGTTCTACTGACGATCATTCGTCCGGCGGCAAGGGAAACCTGCTTTGGTGGCAAAATGTGACCGGACTAAACATTTGAGAAGGGTATTACTCGCACATCAAAAACTCCTCACGGCAGCAAACCCCAACAACAAACTCCCTAGCGTCATCCAAACGCTCGACACGGCAAACCCGCCCTGGATATCCCCCCTGGTAACAGACCAGGTAATCCCAAACACGCAGCTGCCCGTGGCGAACAGCACGACAACAAGAAAATAAACCGACCTCCAATGCCAGCCCTCCTCAAAGTAGACGCCCCACCCGAACTCGTTCCCCTCGTCCGACGCCAGCAGCTGCCCGTTCGCCCGCTTCGGGAGCTGGTGGTAGATGAACCGCTGCGCCGGCCGGACGCAGTCCGGGTGGAGAAAGTGGTGCGTCAGATAGCGCGGCCCGATGGGCGGGACGTAGCGCGGCGCGGCCTCGGGCGCGGGGCGGCAGGCGTATTCCGTGCCGATGCGGTCGACGGGGGGCAGGCAGACGCATTCGCCGGAGGCGCAGACGTGGGTGTGGTGGTGGACGTCGGCGAAGTCGCTTGAGTCGACCATGAACTATAGACATACGTGAGAAATAGTTGGGGAATGAGAGGGTGGTATGTGTGTGGATGGCGGTTACGTACCCTTGATAGTGACAGCCCCATGACGCTCCGGAGGGTGAGCCATGAGGTTAGCTTCCTGCGTTTGTCGTACTCGGCCCTGAGGAAGAGGAGGATTTGACGGTCTGAGTCGATGCCTGTGAGTCGCTCCTGGTGCAACTTGAGCCCGGTCTCTCCCTGATGGATGCAAAACAGCAGGCGAAGAAGAGGGTTCGATGGTTCTAGGGGTATCGAAGGGGGAGCTGTGGCGGTGCTTTCCCCTACTGGCAGTGCGTCGCTGCGTGGTTTCCAGATAGTGGCCAGTGTCTCACGAAAACGTACAAGTGTCTGCTTGAGACTTTGGCCAGCTGTTAGATTGAGTGTCGTCGGATCTGCTTCCCCGGACTCCTCGTCTTGACTTGGTCGCTGTAGCCAGTCCTGGAGCTCCTCCAAGGAGCCAGGTTCGAGTTCGACAAAGTCATCGAAGAGTCTCGTGCCGCATGTCTTCGTATGGTCAGCTTCTATCCGGTAACACTTTCTGTGAATATACTTACGCATTTCCACCTCACACGAACTTGACCCTTGGGAATGGGCGGCTCAGAGTGAAAGAAAGGAAGCTGCTCGAAGGCCGAGTCCAGAAGGAGGGGAAGTGACCTCGGGAATACTGTAGTCCTCGACACCGTATAACCCGTCCCCTGATCCAGGCCGTCTAGTGGAAAGTCTGTCTTCGGCGAGCTTTGTTCCCAACCAATTTCGTCTTTTTGAATTCCCCAATTTTCATACTCCAGCTTGATGGTCTCCATCCGTTGAGCAAAGACTTTGGCTTCCTGGTCGGGCGCCAGTCTAGCATCCAAACCCGAGAGTTTGGAACGAGAATCATTATCCGTCTTCTCCACACCGGGCGTCACGAAGGAACGGAGTCGGGCTTTCAAGTTCACCATGGCGACACTGGAACAGAGAAACTCCTTGACCTGCTCCAGAGTCGTGGTGATTGCTTTAACGTCATATGGGTCGTTCATGTCAAGTTCATCGTCAGAGAAATCTTGATCGCTGTCTCCTCCGTCGCCGTCCTGACCAAATCCATGTCTATCCACAGGCTGTGGAGCAATAGGAGCAGTGAAAAAGCCCTGTTTGACTGTCGACGAGGGGGGAAGTGACGCCAAAAAGCTCTGCATTTTCTGGCGTAATGGGTCGGGATCGTTTCTGGTTTCCTCTTTGATATGAAAGAACGATGTTGAGTGATTTAAGGACGGGTCGGGTTGATATACGTCGGCGTTGACAATGTTCGCAATCTGCAACGATTGAGTTCTGATTAGTCTGGCCGTCTCTTTGTGTACTGCTGACGAAGCTTGAGCGAGCAAGTCCTTTGAAAACTCTATCAAGAGCCTCCGAAGATTCCTTGCGAGCCGCTGAGCGCCTATCTTCGGGTCATTCCGGGCGGTTGTGACAAGAGTCCGGATGTCATCGTCGGCAATAAGAAGGCCCGCAACTTCATCTCTGGCCGCAACAATGTAGTCGGTGGAAGAATTTGAGGTGGCAGAGAGTTCTGTCAAGACCGCAGAGAATACCGATTCGGCATACCGAGGATCGGTCAACATCGTAGAAGCTGAGTCTGCGCCGGAAAATGAAGACTCTGCGTATCGAGGTGCAGATCCTGGAGATTGATCCGAGTTGCGGCGTGTGGACTGTGTATTATCTCCTGATCCAGGTCTGGCCGCCTCGCCCCGGAAATTGTCAAACCTGATGTCGGGATACAAGCGGTAGAGCCTCGACCGGATCAGAGCTGAACTTGGCGAGTCATCGGTATCATGGTCGTGAGGGGCTTCTTGCCCAAAGAACCTAGATGGAAACTGAATGCTAGAGCCATTTGGGTCAAGGTCTGAACGATCTGTGGTGTCGTATTCTCTCGACACCATCAGACGCGAGAGTATGGCTTGTAGCTTTGGTACCATGTGATGCGTCGTCATATCGAGAGAATCAAATTTGGCGATGGCACTATTGCATAGCGCAACAGAACGGTCAGTTTCTCCGAGTTTGAACCAGCAATGGGCCAGGTCGACTAGGATGTATATGGCCGCATCTGGCGGGCCTGGATGACATTTCATGCCGGTCAAATCAACCAACATTTCTTTGGCTTCATCGTAGCTGCCTTGCCGAGCCAGTATGCACGCGAGCAGGTGGCGACCAAACAAAGCGCCAGGGTGATCGTGGCCGAAACTGCGGTCGATAATCGGCAGAGCATGACGAGCCAGACTCTCGGCTTCATTCGACATACCAGATGCGCTCAAAACCATGGCCGTTTTCAACATGGTAAGTGAATTAAGTCTGCTGTTGGTGCCATGCTTCGCGGATCGAGTTTCGAGCACTTCCATCATGATATCATGCAGGTAGTCTTTCGCGTCCTGGTTCAAGTTACCGAGCAAAACGGCTGCCAGACAGAAATTCTCTTTGGCGTTTAGAGTTCGGTCATGACTTTCCCCATGAGTCCGTACCAGTGATCGGATAGCTTCCGTGTGTAGACGAGCTGCCTTTTCAAGGTGTTTTGTATCCCCGGACCCTCGTGCCGTGAGACCCAATCTGTCCTGTGCTTCGCAGACGTCTTCGTGGACATCTCCATAGATCCGCCTGAACAAGCGTAGTGCGTCTTCTTGAAGAGACCAAGCCCGGCTATACAGGCCCTGTTGGTAGTAAGTCATCCCAAGTTCGCTCATGGCCCGGGGCGTTGCAGGGTGAGATAAACCAAGACTTGCAATGCAAGTTTTGAGAATCTCGTTCTGGAGCGCCGCTGTATCGGCCATCCGTCCCGACTGCCGATATACTTTTGCCAGCAAAAGCGCAACATTCCTTGTCTTCCAGTCCTCCAGGCCCAGTCGTGACCGCAAAAAACTGTGAACTTGCGTCAGGAGCTTCTCTGCACTCCTCCAGCGTCCGCATTTGATGTAAACCAGGCTGAACTTGGTATACATCCGGATGATTTCTTCGTCGGGGCCCGATGATAGCCAGTTTCTCCTTGCACCCCTGGCATCCGACATCGCGCTCGCAATGCTTTCGCGACATACCATATTATGTTCTATGTGTGGAAGCAAGCTGGTATGAAACCGCTCATCCACTTCGGACATGCCCAAAGGAGGCAAGAGGATAGATGCCGCAATCAGCCTCCCCGCGATGTCCACCCACAGAGCTTGGTCGGCCAGCCTCATGGCTGGGCGTACTCTTACCCACGTGTGCACGATAGGGTGCATAGAAAACGCGTTGGTATCGTCATTGTATATGACAAGTGACAGCCGCTGGAGCTCCCTGAAGGCGAGACGCATCCGATCGTAGGCTTCATATTCATCAGCCATCTCTCCCGACTGACGGTTCCTCATGAAGCTCGGTAGGACAGCCGGCCTTCTGTTGCTGAGGACGAAGGAAAGCGCTGTTGACCACGCATTTTGCTTTGGCGACTGGCTGTCCGAGTTGTTTTTCTCCTCGGCTTCAAGGGCTGGGTTTCTTACTGCCCGACGGAACATTTCGAGCGATGCTGACTCGAAGTGCAGAAACGCAAGGATATTAAGAACATCCAAAGCGTCCATGGCCGCTTCAGTTGCCTTTTGTTCAAGACGTTCAACGCAAAGCTCAAAGGTTGTGAAGACAGCCCTTTCAACCCGTGTCAAGCTGTCCCGTTTAGCGCCGCGGTCCAACCGCAGAAGTGTGCGCTGGTAGAAGTCGAGATAATTTGGCATGTCGCATATACCGTTTCCTATCACAGCACCGGCATGGACAATGGCTAGCGGGAGTAGCCCTAAGCTCTGGGAGATCCGGCGCGCATTCTCCAGACTCGCAGCATCCCACGGCATAGGGCTGTCTGATGCCTTGAGAAGCAGTTCCTCGGCTTCAACAGTCGGGAGGCCACCGAATGAAAAGTGTCTTGGCCCGATATTTCCATGCATTGAGTAATCCGGGTTTCTTGTTGTAATCAGGATTGTGCCCCGGTCCCCCCGGGGAAAATAGGCCTCGAGAGGAGTTGTGTCAAAGTCCGCATCATCGATAATTAGCAGCCATTTCCGGTTGCAAGTTGATAGCCACTCCAGAGCCGTAGTTGCGTCTGCCTCGACACCTGTCATGCGTGCAATATTGACCAGGGACTGTTTTGCTCGCTTATCGCTGCTGGCATCAAGCCAAAAGACACCCCAGAACCTAGAGACACTTTTAGTTCCTCACTCTATCTTTGACACTTTTCAGATGGAAGCATATTCTCACCTTTCTCTGTTATCCTGAGCAAACTTGCAGCAGAATTGCGTCTTTCCCGAGCCAGGTAGACCGTGCAGAACTAAACGTCGCTGGAACCGGCGGTTTGTGTCGCCGGGATTGGGTAAGAGGAGGGTTTTCACTTCCTCGTGAAGTGCTTCTCTTCCAGTGTATACACTGCTGACCGGCTGTGGGATATCGAAATAGGCATTGTCTTCTGTGCCGGTGTGAGGTCCGGCTGGCTGTTCAGGGTCTAAACAGAATGGGTCGACGGCCTTCTCGGCCTCGTCGCCAGCTAAGCCCATGGTTTGAAATTGGTTCCGGTGACGTCGGTTCGGATCAGCGAAGAAAATCCAAAGAATTCACGGCTTCGGTGGGATCGTCTGGCCATAGGTAGGTGGCAGATTCGGCCGATTTCACCAGAGTGAGTTGAGAGCGGGGCTGAAGTGCAGAGACGAGGGGTTGTCGAGCAACCATGACCAGGCAGCAGGTGGCCCGTGCGCTCGTCCTTTCCTCTTTCTCTGACAGACCTGCAATAAACAGCCAATCGTACTCCGTAACAGTTCCTGTTGAAATTCATGGAGTTGTCAATCCACAGTTTTGGGGAGAAAATCTCCTGTGGGCTTTCCTTCGGAGCATATTGTCGATTCGACTCTTGTGGTAAGAGAACCATATCGTTCGATTCAAAAAAAAAAAGCGACAATAATAATTGTGGTCTCGGAATCAAGCATGGATTCCATTTTGTTTTCCAGGTCTCGGTCTTCGGCTCAGTACAGCCCCGCCATTCGAAATGCTCAGCCCTGCCGCCGCAACCTGTCATGTCAGCACCAACCAGGTGTCTTCGCCCGGCCACCCTCGAGTTGGACAGGTCCAATTACAGGTCGCCGATTCGCCTACCAAAACCATCGGGGCTGCGACCAACTGCGCGCCGATCGGTCACTTTGTTGGGGGAGACCGGCGACCGACGGTGGCCCAGCCCCGAGAACGCCATGTCAGCAGCCCAAAAGTCGGCCCCCAGAATAAAAGTATATGTGAGGGTGTACCCCCATTGATTGGGTTTTCCTTCTTCGTCTGGACTTCTCATCCACGGCACATTCACCGACTCCATCACAAGCGCATTCCTTCCGGGACCAACAAGGCATCTCCGACGAAAGGGTGCGCCAGAACCACAATGGCTCCATCATCACCACTCCACATCCTCCCCCGACAGCAGTTCGGACCGCCTTTCGGGCCACCAGACGCGAGGGGCATCCATCCAGGCGCCATCTTCGGCATAGTCGCCTCCGTTATCGTCATCCTCGCTGTCGTCGCCTGCTGTCTCATCTCCCGCCGGTCCAAGAAGGCCAAGGCAAACAAGGTCTTTGTCGTCGACCCTCGCACCGGTGCATCTTCGCTGCCCGCCCACGATCTGCCTGCACCGCCGCCCCCATACACACGAGCGGGAGGCGATACCGCGACTACTGTCCAATATCCTCCGGCCGTCGCGCACGATTTGCCGCCCGAGTACGGGTATGGGCATCAACGTTCGGAGAGCAGCGAGGCGCTGATTGGGAACGGGACAGACCACAAGACAAGTCCTGGCAATGGGACGGCAAACTGAGAAATCGGGACACGGCTGGGCATGTCGATTCATAGGTGTTTTCCAAGTTGCGTCTAGGCATTGGGCAGGGACATCAGGGATTGCGGATCGGTTTACGGTTCAAACACAGGACTCATAGTTTTGGCATAGCGAGGTGCTCTGGCGTTCACGAGTTCATTTCAGCACGGCTTTTATGCACCGTAAATCGTTTGACCTGCATCGCGTGATCTCGAGATCTCTCCAGCTTGCCCCCCCTCCCCCCCAATCGGCCTGTCAGACCAGCTAAAGTCCGGAAAGCGTTCACAGCGTCAAATCCGAGGCATACGTAACCGCAGTCGACACATCCAAAGTGACGCATCTGTTCGGACGCTTTACACGGACGACACAATCCTAACTCAAAGCAACCTGATTCAGCTGTGTCACCTGACATTTAATCACTTCCGTTTTCTGAGTGGTCGGCCCAGGATTTGTCCCTCATTCCTGGTACCCTGACCTGTGAGGAGGTTTCCCTGCACTTGTTAACGACGACTTCCACTGACACACGTCGACCTTGAGCCTTCGTCCTCGCTAATTACGCCACTCTACCGCGGTAGTTAGACCCAAGAAGGTACCTAAGATGAAGAGGCTGCGGTCACTTTGGCATCGGCTTCACGAGAGGCGCGGTGCCTGGCCCGGAGAGGGCGATCGGATTCCGGGCAAGCTATGCGACATGCACTGTGCTGGGGATTTAGCCATCCTCCTCAGATACCGGTACGATATCATGGCCATCTGCTCGCTCCAGGATATGGTATCAGGAGGATCACGGGACTGCCAGATGTGCATAGCAACAATGCGACGCCTGTCCCACGAAGTACGGTTGCGATCAGAGGGCAGGGGAAACAGGCCAGCGGGCGACGGTGATGATGTCATGTTGTTATGGGCCGAGGACTCATGGTATAACCCTCCCTACGAAGTGTGCATCTACTATGACCACTGTCTGAGGGGGACTCTGACGCGCTGGAACGATAAAGACCCACTCGATACTCGATTCCTCTTTGGCGATGGTCAAATCGACGTCGGCCAGGCATCAAGGTGGCTTGCCCGGTGCCAGACAGACCACGGTGAAACTTGCGTCTCAAATAGAGACCAAGGCGCCGTCGAAGAAGCCATCGACTTGATCTTGGTGGACATCGACAACGCGCGACTCGTGGTCACCACCAGCAACCAAGCCCCGCCTTATGTTGCCTTGAGCTACGTCTGGGGCGGAGTGGCGTCTATCAAAACAACGTTGTCGAACTTCACGCACTTGCGCCAGAAGGGCGCACTTGATGGTGTCTATGCCCAACTGCCCCGAGTGGTGAGAGATGCCATAACCCTGGTCCGGGGTCTAGGGTTGGGCCACCTGTGGGTTGATGTACTGTGCGTCGTGCAGGACGACTATACAAACAAGCCGATAATGCTCTCGCATATGGGCCGCATCTACAGCTGGGCTCTGTTGACCATTGTCGCCGCATGTGGATCTGATGCTGCGGACGGACTTGTCGGCGTTGCTCCTGGCAGCCGATCACCCATCTTGACGCTCACAACGCCGCTCGAGGGCGTCGATGTGCTGGGTCGCCCGCCCGCGCTGGCCGATATGCTCAGGGTCTCCCAATATGAAACTCGCGGCTGGACATTCCAGGAGCGCGTGCTCTCCACTCGCTGCCTCTACATCTCGGACCAGCAGATGTACTTCCAGTGCAGAGCCACAATCGAGCAGGAGGACGGCTTCTACAGCGGGAGTGTGTCTTCGGTGAACCCCTTACTGTCCTCGGCCACTCAGTTCACAACCACTACCCGCTATGACTTGTTCGAAACCTACATGCTCCTTGTCAAACTCTACTCCCAAAGGCAGCTGACGTACGAGTGCGATGTCCTGGATGCCTTCCAGGGTATTTTCGATTCCATCTCCCGCCAATGGGGCTGCTCGCTTTTCGCCTCTGGCATTCCTGACGACATCCTGGATCTCGCGCTCCTGTGGCGACCCGGGAACAACAAAGTCAAGTATCGGCGTCGGGAGCCTCAAGGCGGTGCGTCCGAGCCGGAGCACAGGCCCCGGAACTTCCCCATCTGGTGCTGGAGCGGATGGAGCGGCCCCGTGACGTGGTTGTTGGACGACGATCATGCCCGAACCATATATTCGAGATTGTGGCAGACAACACATCCACGGCGTGTTGATTTTATCCCCAACCACCAAGACGGCATGGTTCCCTTTCGACCCGTAATCCCACACTTTCGCCTTTGCTCAGGTGGCCAAATCGTCCGCACCATCCAGCGCAATGGTCTCCCTCCCGCGCAAACCGCCTTAGACTCCTCCACAGAGGCGATGCCCTTGGGCTTTGCAGTTCCTCAGTCCCCCTGCGACATGCTGCTCTTTACCGCACCTTGCGTCGCGGCAGACGAAGCTGTCTTCTTTGCCGAGGCCCATGACCATTGCCCCGTCTTCGTTTACGATCTCCTGACCAAGGAAAATGGCTTCATATGCGGTAACCTCTGCCCCATGCACACCTCTCGGGTCTCACGAGGAGAAAGGCTACAACAGAGGCCAGGGTACCAGCAGTCGTTTGTTCTTATCGGCATGGTCGAACAAGGTGCATACTCACCCAACGCGTATGCTTGGGGGTTCCTCGACCGAAGGTACGGAAACTACGGGTCCCTCCGAAGGAACGAGTACTCCCCGCTTGCGGTCTTCTTATTGGTGGAGCGTCAGGAGGGGAGTTTCGCAGAAAGATTAGGCATCGGGCTGGTTTTGATGAACGATTGGGAGGCATGTCATCCTGTCCAGAAGACAATATTTCTCGCGTAATGAAGGGGCCTGAATGGCAAGGCATAGCACACTTTGTGGTACTTCCCTAGGCACCTAGCACAATAAATATGTCCAGTCTAACATAAGAAGAAACCCCACGAAGAGTAACTCCGGGGGTGAAAAGGCGAAGGTGAATTGAGCCCCGGATCACAAAATGTACCGTACAGACAAATGTCCTCCATGGCGGCTCTAGATCGAGTCGTTTGCATCAAAGTTGTCCCAAGGAGAAGATGGACCAGATCAGCATGATGCATCGAATTTACCATCGTGCCTTAGGTACCAAACCATCATTTGGCTTGATGAAGGGCCCGGAGACCGGAAGGCACGCAATGCCGTGGAGCAGGCCATGATGGCGTTGAACTGGAAGTTACCCTTTTATAAGCCATACTTGAAGCCCCATCAATATACAAGCGGGTTTATAGATTTTCTAATAGGTATGATGGTATATAAATGTTTGTACCCCAAATTCTTGTCTTAAGCCCGGGCGACGTCGGAACAGAAGGACAAGTACCCCGAGCCGGACCGGCAAACGGCAAGACGGGAGGGTGCCCCACACGACCCGGAGAAGCGCTCCGGTGGCCCGTGCGATGCCGGTGTTCGACTTCCATCTCGAAGACAACGATGCAGTGTTGGTTGGCCTGTTTCACTCCGGAGAAAAATGAGGCCACAGCATTAAACCATACTGACTCGGGCAAAACAAAGTCACACCAGATGCAAATATGCACACCGAGGTTATTGTACCCGTCGTCGTGGCCCCGCGTCGAGGTAAGCCGGAGCTATGGACCGCGGGGTAAGGGTCCGCCGAGCGAGGTTTCAAGTTGGTGGCTGCGCCGCATCTATTCTTGACTACACTTCTGTTCGTTGTCGAAGCGATATTTCCGGGTCGAATGTAGCGGTTGTCACAGATGTTCGACGGGAAATGCTACCCCTCTCTTCCTTCTCATGCAAGAGCAAAATTGGTGCTGCGAGAAGCTCGGAAAATGCGCAGCGAAGAGTCGAGGACCAGCTGCGCGCCGTCTCGCTTCCAGATGCTTTGGCAAGGGGCTGATGTGGGGTGGTGGTGCGCACGGACGTTAGCCATGAGATTTATCCCTGTGATTTCACAGTGGTCAATGCAGCTCGCGTGCACGTCTCACACGCTTATCAAGGAAGAAAAATGATATCGCCAGGGGAGCTCCCAGCCACGACGTAACCCTCCAACCAGACCAGCACCAAACGGGCATCGGCCGCCATGCAGCAAAAATCACCGTCGGGTGGGGACGCCAGCTCGGCCAACGAGAATCCCATGAGGTCGGCACCGGCTCCACCACCAACAGCCCAGGGCTCAGGCCGGGAGCCTCTGTTCAATTTCTGTCGGAGCCTCCCTCCTTTTCCACTTCCCAATCCAACCTTCCCGACCACAACCCCACGATCCGCCGCCGCCGTCCTCGATCCTCGTCCCTCCACACCCGCCGTGTCGTAGACAACGAGCCTCTGCCACTCCTTCTCTCACGGCTTCATTTTAGCGTTTCCAAGTCGTTGTCTGGGCAAACGCAGTGCTCGCAAACGCCAATCCACGAACCACGTCGATCCACGAATCACCCGTGCGACATTTTGAAACAGCACGGCAAACAGCCAATTGGCCTGCGGAACACGCGATAAGATCGTCCGGACAGCCAGATTGACGCATTCCTTTACTTTTTGCACGTCGTCCCACCGAGCAACCGTCGCGCCGCGTCCCTCCCTTGCGTCCGCAACGCAAGACCAACCCCGACCACGCCACATCCACGATCCCTCGTCGACCATCACGCACAGTCTCCAGAATGGGTCTCAACATCCTCGACCGCATTCAGGCCAAAATCGAGCTGTTCCGCCTGGAGCAGCGGTACACACGCCGTCGTCATCGCCGCTCGACGTTCGTCTCCAACGCCGTTTACGTTGACGGGGAGTACATCTACAATTCGCCCAACACCACCGGGTCTTCGTCCAACACCAGCAGGACACAGACGGCATCACACACGCCCGAGCTTCCATCGCCATCAGAAACTGACGCCGACCTTCCCTCCCCGCCCGTCTCGAAGGCCCAGAAGCGCCTCAACCGGTGGTCGTCGATGCCTGGATTCGGCTCAACAACACCCTCGGGCGTGCCCCAGCCCGAACAAGCAGAACAAGACTACAGAGCGAAGCGGATGAGCTACGCTGGCGTTGCCCGGTAAAAGCGTGCAGCGGCGTGCCACGAATGGCTACAAGCTGTTCATGACACAGCGGCTTCTTCTGGCAGCCCCGGGGGCGTACTCAGATCCTGTATCCCAGTTATCCTTGTCGTCGGGTGCGTCGGAAGCGACGTAACCAGGGCGTCACAGCGGAGCGACTCGAGACGGAACGAACGCCACGGGAAGGGATGCCTACTCTGAACGTCCTGCATTACGAATAGGAACGCAATTCGATGCTTCCGGCCCTTTTACGACCATGACACACATATACACATTCTCTTCCCTTCTTTCCTTTCTTTTCTTGAGTCCGGCTTGACAGCATCAGAGGAGCGTCTTAGTCAGCGCACACATGGTTTCACGTCACGACATACACAGCATTTACCCGATTTTGGTGGATGGTATCTTTCTCTTCCTCTTTTTTTCTTCTTGGGGCCGTTTGCCTGGTCTCGTCTCTGCCATTTTCTGTGCGAACGAATGGATTTACATGCATGCCATGGCGGGTTTGTAACAATGGGTTGTGGTGGGGGTTCTCGAAAAGTGTTGTTGATCGACAATGCATCCGAACATGCTTGGCTTGCACAAGAGCTGTGGGGTGTCGCCGGAAGGTTCGGATCGTGTCCCATGTATCGATTTTGTAATTTCACGAAACGTTGCGCGGTTTTTCTTCGTTGGCACCGGCGCACCAAAAGATGTGGTGTTGTAGGGAGGGGAGCGGCGGAGGTCTCGGATCGTCTGATGTATATATGGGATGTCCTCAATGACAATTGTCCATGTCTACCTCTGCTCTCGTGCCGCTATACCTACTGGCCGCTAACCAAGTCATGAGAGCGATTCTATAGATGATGCATCTTTACGAGGGATGTTCGGCTGGTCCACCCCACACTTCTATATGTCGTGCCTCCCACCGTTCGCTTCCTGTCGTGATCACCCGAAGTGGACTGTGGGACAACAGAGCGGGCAAGCAAGCGGGCGACCGAGATTGGAAGACGGGAACACGGCCTTACGCAATGAGGCCTGACTCGTGCGTTGCCAGCCCACCGCCGGGACGTGTTCGTCGCCATCCGCGCCAACCGGATCCCTTGGGAATCTGCGCCGCCATGAACTGCAAGACGACGGCTATGCAGCATCGCGAATATATCGACCTGTGCAGTGTCCCGAAGGCTGACGACGTTCTCGTTGTTGCGCCGGATGTATTTCTTGTCGAAGCGGCTGGCTCGACAACTTGGGTGAGGGTGGAGTGAATTTCGACCCCTGAGAAACTTCCGGGGTATTACAATGTTGTCACTCGACAGATCTAGTTTCACACAGTGCTATATCTGGCCGGGAAAACCCATGGTGACGATTGATGCAAGGACTTTGTATCAGAACGCCAGAAACACAGACGCTGATGTTACCCCCGATACCCCTAACCCGAATACCTGTCATGTACGGTCATGATCCATTACCCATTTCTTGGATATCAGCAAACCCCCAAACACGTTCCGATCCCAACCTTGTCCAATCCTAAGCCAATGGTTTCCTCCCATAAACACTCATACTACAGATTTTAGTTGGACCGCAGCAGCCAAGACAGCGGGTAAGAACTCACACAATATAGTAAAAATGGATCCTCTTGTCGCGCAAATCCCTCGAGACCTGGGCAATAAGCTCCTCGACCTCTTGCTCGTTCCACCCGAGCATCTTGGTGAACAGCCCCATTGAGATGCCATGCAGGCCATCCATGATATTCATCATCTGCATCGTGCCCAGCATCTTCTGCTTGCGACCCTTGGGCCACGCATTCCCCGGCAGCGCGAACTTTTTCTCCACCACATCCACAAAGCCGGCATCAAGCATCTGCTCCCGGAAGCGCGCGGCAGCGAGCCCGCTCTTCCCGGTGCGCGAGACCGCGTCCAGGAGCAAATCATTCCACCTCTCCAGCGCCGTGCCGCGCAGCGAGTCGTCGACACACTGCATCTTGACATAGTAATCCTGGAACTCGATCCACCCGCCGGGGACCATGTTCTCAAAGGCGGACCGGAACACGCGGGGGAAGTCGCGGAAGCCGCCGCACATGAAGCGCGCGTGCACGTAGTCGAACGGGTGCGAGAAGACCCACTCGTCCTCGCCGTCGTCGATCTCAAAGTGGCAGTTGGGCGGCACGTACTCGGGCTGGATGGGCGAGAGGTCGGTGCCGAGCACTTCGGACGTCGGGTTCTCTGTCGCGAACTCGATGGCCCAGATGCCCGTGCCCGTGCCGAGGTCTATCACCCGCTTGGGGCGGTCTATGGGGGCCAGCGCGAGCTTGCCGAAGAGGCGGTGGGCGATGGAGTGTTGGAGGTCTGGCCGGACGGTTAGATCTTCTGAACTTACTAGGTACCTGATCCAGACAATGCTCCGCGATGTGTATCCATGCTGTGTCACCGACATAACGGAAAGGGGACAAGGCAAAAACGGGAGAGAAAAAAAAGGGGAAGTATACCAAGACGTTCCTGTTCGGGCTATAGCGAACAAAAAAAACAGTGGTTAGTCGATTCCCGACGGGACGGTTCAGGCGCGAAACAAGGCAAGAAGGGTCCGGTCTGCTGTCTTACAATGTCATTCGGAAAGAAATATGCTGTGCGCATGCGCGACATGGTACGTGGTCAGTGTCTCGGATGTACCCCCAAAATCCAGTCCCCAAAGGTGGTGGGTAGCGGTGCGGGGGGCGTCAACAAACCTCCTTCGTGGTAGGAGTGGTACGTCCGTCCAAACTCCTCTCTGAACTCGTAGATGCTTGAGGTCGCTGAGACGCTAGAGGATCTGCGTACACCATTTGTTTTAGACTTCCAGACGAGCGTGGGGGTCGTACAGATGGGAAGGAGGGAAAACCCACGGTCTGTGGACATCCGCGACGCCCGAGTCGTCGTCCTGCTCGTCAACCTACACACGCCGTATTTCAGTTCGGGACGTATCTTAGAGCACGCGCGCGGAAAGAAACAAAAAACGCACGCTCAATCCAGTGGAGAAAGCACTCGGCGGAGCCCCGACCGAGTCCTTGTCGGAACCAACAGCCGAGTCGTTGTCGTCCTCGTCCTCGACGTCGTACTTTTCATCCGGCTTGTGGTGTCCCCGCTCCGGCTCCGGGTCTGGCCCCCCCGGACCCCCGGTAGCTCCGGTATCCACCCTATCGGCGACACCACCACCATCATCACCTTCCGGCCCCGCCGCCGCGCTTACTCCCTCGCCCTCGCGCGGCCCTATCGGATGTGGTGCCTTCTGATCCGTCATCCCCAGCTAGCTCATGAAAGACAACGTGCCGGAGTCCGGACCCTGTGCCCCGTGTGGTGTCTTGGCACCGCTGGTCTGGTTCGAGCCTGAGGGAGATGCGGGGCGAACCGGACCCACGAATTAAACAACCCCCTCGATTCCTCGAATCGCGCGATTTTCCGGGGGACGGGGAAGCGGGGGTGAAACACCGAAGAGACACAAGACAGTGACAGGACAGGTCCCTGGCTGGTTGATTCTTACCCAAAGGAAAAAGACGTGCAGATGAATGATGTAGCGGGAACGCAAAAAAGGAAGAATTGAGAAAAAAAGGCGGGGAAGTGTGGAAAAGAAAGAAAAGAAAAAAAAGTTGGGATTCCCGTGTGGTGACACAGGGACCTCCCCCCCCCCCCCCTCCTTCGGTTTTCGAACCCGGAATTGGGAACGGTATATTGGGGGTGGCTCGGTTACTGTGTAGAGTATGCAGTCTGAACAGTATCAATCAACGGTTCTGTCTGATTACGGTCAAGACAAGCGATTCGAAAGCCTATCTTGGAAATTTCTGTGTGCCGTGCCGTGCGTAGCTGCCAGGTGTGGTTAAGAGCCGAAAAGAAGGAAAACTCCGCTGCGGCATCCTAGCACGCAAACAGACACTCGCTTCCACACCTTCCATCCTTCCTTCCTTCCACCTTCCCTTTTCCTTGCTTTCTTCCTTCTTCCGCGTTCCTCCCTCTCCACCCCCGACCGACGGAAAAAGTTGTGCGTGTGGGGAGGAAGGCAGGGCAGAGCAGGCTGCACGACGAGACCGAGACGGAACGCGGCATGCCCAGGCAAGACTGCTTCGGGGCTGCAGCTTGCGCTAGACTGTTCTTGAGTAAGGTCGCATTTTGTGCACGATGGTGTTGCTTTCGCGTGCGTGCAGGAGAGCGGGATGAAATGCGATGATGCGTGCGGGGGTACACGGTTTATTTTGCCACTCAAAAAAGCTGGCACCTCACCGTGTGTGCCTAGGATTTCTGGCCACTGGAGGGGCACAGGGGCTGCGTGGGTGGTTTGTTTTGTTCTAACCCTATTGGTGCGTGGGAATGTGGGTGTAAGCCCCTGAATTGGGGATTGCCCCTGAGTACCTAGGTTGTTGCTACGTGAGTTGTCAGATTGCACGAGATGTTGGAATGTGCCGAAAGCTTAATCAAACGTCGCAGAAATTCATTGAGATCTGTAGAACGATAGAGACACAATGAGAATCTGCTCAGGATAATTACCAAGATATATATCATCGGGTCGTTGCATTCTGTCCGTAGGAAATAAATAAATACGCGCGCTAATGAAACCTTTTCTCCCTTCTTGTGCTAATATGCTTCGAAATCAAAACTTTTGATACCAAAAGAACCAACCAACACACCCCTCCCACAACGTCTTCAATCTCATTCTCCCGAATCCCATTATCATTCATACCTTCTCATTCAACTGGTCGTTCAATCCAGATGTCCAACAAAAGTAGAGCAGACCTCTACCGCCCCTCCCTCTCAAACCTAACCCGCCTCCCCGACCGACTCCCCTTCCTCTTCAGCCCACCACCTCCCGGCCCGGTCCTTCCCACCGACTCCTCCCTCCTCCTAGTTGTAGTCCCGCCGGCCGACCTCCCCCCACTCCTCCCCCCGTCCTTGTCCCTAGCCCTCACCTCATCCGGACTCCTCCGCATCGCAATCCGCCGATTCTGCTCCTCCTTCATCCGCGCCACAGCCTTCTCCCTACTCTCCCTGTCCCTCTCCATCTCCCTCTCACCCTCCCTACTCCACACCGACGGCGCAGGACCAGCAGCGCGGTAATACGCCACCCCGGGAATCACCGTCGGCGGCACATCCTCAGCCCGTCTCCCTCTTTGCTGCTTCTGCTGCTTCTTCTGCTGCTGTAACTGATGCTGATGCCGTCCCTGCAAAAACAAAAGCTCATCCCTAGCATACTCCTCCGCCACAACGCGGTCGTAGTCGCGTTCCTGCGCGCGGAGGGAGGACGACGCACTCCTCTCGCGGCCGCGGGAACGGGAGCGGGAGCGGGAGCGGGACCGGGTACGGTCGGAAGAGGAGGATGTCGAAGTGCTGGGTGTGCCGCGGCGGGGATGGGGATGGGCTGTTGTCCCTTGGTTCTGGGCCTGGGGTTGTGGTTGGGCGGCGGCGGCGGTGGGCGGGTAGGAAGGCGGGGGGTAGTAGCCTGCTGCTGGGATGGGGATCGCTGGCCAGGTCGAGCGGTAGAAGCCGCCGCCTGCGCCGCCGGAGATGTAGGGCGGCGAAGAGCAGCGGCGGGGTTGGAAGGTGTAGCGGGCTGTTTGTTGGGGCGGCGGCGGCTGGGGAGGGGGGTAGGTTTCTTGTTGGACGACGGGGCCGTCGCGGGCTGGACGGGGGGTCCATGTGTAGTATTCGGGCATTTTGACTGCTTCTTTTTGAAAGACTTTCGTTGAGAGTTGGGGTATAACGAGAGTGTGGTTGATGGGTAGGCGGGTATGGTGTGTGTTCAGGGGTGAAGGTTTTGAAGAACGCCGAGATGGACAGGCTCGCTTCGTAGGCGAGTTTTGGTGCTTGTGCTTGTATGGACTAGATCTTGTACTTATACGGAAATGGAAAATCAGGGTCAGTCAGATCTGTCGGGGATTACAGAATGGAAGGCTGCATACCCTGTCGGTGCTACCCGCACACGATGCGTCCCGTTTGAGACAGCACTGTCATTGACCACGAGGAACTGCGTAGACAGGCGAAAACAACGGAAATCTGAGAGACGTTATATAGTCAAAAGCAGAGCCAGGATGAGGTCATCATCCCACGGCTCTCGTTCAATATCTCCTGCAGGAGAGCTGGTGTCCGGCCAAGAACCATGCATATTTTTTCCCACCCCCAAGAATAAGACCAACGGACTACGCCGACAGGCCGGCCAGGGTGGGAAACAAGTGCAGAAATGGACAGGCAAAAAAACAGGCGTCCGGCCGGGCGGACCATCTCGTTTCTGGTCCTTGGAGACACCCTTGTCACACTTGAAAGCTTGTAGCACACCGTCCTTGTAGAACTCGAACACAGCACGCTACACTGCCTCACGAGAACGCAACGGCCAATCGGCGCCGTCGTCGTATGGCATCCTCGGTCAAAAGTCAGGCAAGAAGTGGTCAGTTTGTTTGTTGGGGTGGCGACATGGGAACATACTAACAAATTTCCTGTCTGTCTGTCGTCTCCTTCTTGGTGGTGTTGTTGCTGCGTCCGGAAATTCTCGCCGACGGGAGTTCTATTCTCTTACCGGATCGAAATTCCCATACGAGGTCATCCCACGTTATTAGTCCGGAAGGTAGGTCAGGCAGATAGTGTCGGATGGTTTTTTCACATGTCTTACCTCCGATGCTGTTGCCGTCTGACTGCAGATATATCAGCTTTCGGTGTTTTCTTCGGGATGTTTTTCTATATTCGTCCATGTCTCGGCTGGCAGCTATCAGTGACTTGGCTGTCATGGAAACCAACAACTTTTGTGGACATTTTGACACACTGTGTTCCCGGACCCTTCACCCCGAACCAGCCTGTTTGCGGTCACACGCCAAAAGATGTAAAAGTGTCGTGCATGAGCAATCGTGGATCGCGGCCCGCAGAAAGCCACCCGCCGATCATGAGGACATTGTCGCACAAAGCTGGCGTGGTCCAATTTGGAACGGACAACGTTGGGCAGACCTGCCTGGCATGATATATTGGATTTGCGTGCTGGCCAAGGTTCGTTCGGCTTCCGGAGGAATCTGGAAATGCTCACCGAACGGCCGGGTGTGGAAATGTCATGCTCACTTTCACTGCCAGCGAGCTCCGTGCGACACCAACCCACGCGTCCTCCTCCATCGATGTGTCAGGAGATATACTGATTTGAGCTGGTCCAAACTTCTGGGCGACCACTCTTGGAATCCATTTCCGGCTCGTGAGATACACGGCATGGTTGTTTTCCATCGTGACTGGTTGCGTAAGGTCTCCGATCAATCAATGGAAAACGTAAGGTAGGTAGTGTAATGTATTTTCCAAGACTGCCACTTCCACCCACTTCGTCGAGCCCCCCACGTGTGATTTTGCAAATCGGTCCGCGCATACGTAAATAATGGCATCCGGTGTTACCTATGCCCCCTTTTGTTTCCTCCTCGTGACCTTCCATCCCCTGCCCCTTTTCTTCGTACCCTGCACTGAGCTGCCCAGCAGGACTTCAGCTTTCCGACGGAGCCCCATCACAGTCTGAATATGCCCAGCATTCAAAGGCTGCCCTTCCGTGGACGCAAGAATCCGTGCAGTCTTCACGGCGCTCTTGATCTGCCTGCCGTTCAACTGCGTCTTGGCGAGCATCGTGACCGCTTCGTCATCCAGGGAGTGGTTCGGGATCTTGCCGAGGAAATTCCGCCACACTTTGGCGCGACCGTCCTCGGTCAGGTCGTTGTATGCCAGGATCACGTCGATTCGGGACTCGAAGGCGGAATCTATGGCCTTGACGCGGTTCGTCGTCAACATCATGACGCCTTCGTAGTACTCCAACAGGCGGAGGAAGACTGTTGTCGCTAAGATGAGCAGAAGCCTTCAGAGTGATGTTGAGACTGTTACTAAGCACTTACTGGACACCAGCTCGTTTCGTTCAAGGCTGTTCGTCGACCTCTCCTCCAGAAAGACATCGGCTTCGTCGAGCAGGAGCACCGCGTTCCAGTGGCTACAGCGCACCAGGGCCCGCTTGAGACGTGGCTCCACTGTCGAAGCGGTCGAGCCTAGGTCGCTCATGTTGAGGCGATACAAAGGTCGCTTCAGATGTTCGGAAACTGAGACGAGGGTCAGCCAGCGAGGAAGGCAAGATAGTCGGCTCGGTGAGATAATTACCCGACTCGGCGGTAAGTGTCTTTCCAACACCGGGTGGTCCGCTGAGCAGCATGACAATACCCTTCCCTACCATTTCCCGGTGTCAGCCACAGTCCATGAATGGTTTATGGCGATGCAGTGGAGACTTTCATACCTTTGCCCGGGATAAAATCGTCAAAGTCTTCTTCGTTCTGCATCTCATGAGAGGCTAGAAAGCCGACGATCAACCTCTTCTCGTCCGGGCTCAACACCAGCATATCGATGCTATGCTCTTTGAAATCAATATCGCGGAACCCTGTAACCTCAAAGTCGCCTGTTTATTCAAGTCAACGAATATTCACCTCTGGGTCATAGGTTTGAAGACATACACCAGGCTTTGCTGTCCAATGCAAACCCTTTGACCGTGGAGACTGCGAGCAACAGTTGGCTGTCGCTCAAGGTCTCGAGAGCCTTTGGGTCTTTGCCGTCGCTCTTGTGGTCTCCGCTTGAAACAGAGTCCTCATCCCAGAGGCCGTGACTGGGCCGAATGACGCTTTCAAGTGTATCCAGTGGATCTAGCTTCGGGGGGCACTTTTCCTGTAGGTTGTAGTAGCCATAAGTATCGATGATGACTCTCTCGTTGATCTGGGCACATTAGAGATCTGAACCTGGGCGTCCAGAGCGCGGGTTTTACTTACGGGCCGAGTCTTCGCCCTGGGTCCCCAGAAGCTGTTTTCCTCCTCCGAGATGTAAGTGGCGCTGCCAGAGAAATGCTTGAAATGCTGGCCCCTCAGCGCTTCCCACACCCGGCCTCGTTTCACCAGCCGCGCCTCGATTGCCTTCCGCTCGCCGTGGACTCTCAGGGGAAAAACATCCAGGGTCGTCAGCGGTTGGCTGCCCTCGAAATGGTCCAAGGTCCAGCTGACGTTCGCAACGCCGCACCTCTCCCCGTCCCAGTCGACCACGTTCAGCTCCAACTCGTACCATTCGGTGTTGGTCCGATAGCTTTTTCGGTGCGTCACAGTCCGCATGATTCCTGCAGACAACACACCGTCTGAGGAGGTGATAAGAATCTCTCCCGGAAGAAAGATGAATGGGATCATCTGGAAGGTTGCATAACCCGCCTTCTCAAACGACTCCATCTGGTCGAGCGAGCCTCTGAGCTCCGGCTCGAGAGCTTGTCGAAGAAGGCCGAGATGCGCCTTGGCGACAGGGTCCGTACAGCCCTCCTCATACTCCACGAGCTTCTTCCAACGGTGGATAAGTGGAAGGAAGGGAGGCTTGAAGGACAGATCAGGCGCCAGAACGTCCAGAGGGTAATCTCGAAAGATTTCGGCGAGCGACGTCTTGATTTTCGGGCTGTTGATGATGATGGACTCCGTCTTCCAGCTGTTTCCATGGGGCTGGCAGCGACGCAGGACAGCGTAGGCGGCGTACTTTGCGTCCTTGTCGGAACCATGCTTGCTTTTGAGGAACGGTTCTTTGTCGGTCCATGAGGTGCAACATGAGCACGCAGATTTTCCGTCGGCGAACAGTTGCTTCATCTCACACAACTCACCAACCTCAACCTCTTCATCTTCTTTCTCCTCCTTTTGTTTCACGACAAGCTGTCTGTCAAGGTTCTCTTCGGGCTCTTCGGGTTTGTTTGTCATATCGGCAGTTGCTGGTGCCGGCGCTGGCGCTGCTGCAGAGTTTGGGTTTACGGTATCATCCCATTCTTCGGCAAGTGCATTCACTACTTCCGGGCTGTTGTCGTTGTCGGGGACGCCCAGGTCCATTCCCTGAGGTTCGGCCATGATCGCTAACGTGAGACGTGGTTTTTGGACAGAATGGGGGAGAGAACTAGAACTAGTGTCTGCGGTGATGAGAAGTTAAAGTCGCTGGGGCTATCAAAGGAATCAGAATCTGCAAGTGGTTTTCATGATTCCAAAGCAGGTGAGGCCGCCTAGCTGGAAGCCCTGGCGTTCAAACCTAACGTGGCAATGATTCTCCGCCATTGGCCGCCCCGAAAATCGATGCTTTGCTGGAGGCACTGCTGCCTTCGCAGGGGCTCTGCATCCAACTGCTGCAGTGCTTATTCGCCAGGTAGTCCAGACCTCCACTCACATTCTGTCCACTGCGCCCCGCATGCTGGCCAGATGCTACACACGAGTGTATCACAGGCATAAGGCGCGCTGCTGCCTTTAGCTAACCCCTAGATATCTTCCTACAGCTGGTGGCAAATGTGCTGCGTCAGAAAGGTAGCATTGAGGAGTTGCGGCTGTGCTTGAACTGGCGGTGAGACTGTTCAGTCATTCACGGTGCCAGATCGCGAAAAGATGCTTACTCACTACGTTACTTTTAGGAGTTGAGCACCAGACTTTGACCGAAGATGATCATTACCAGGCGGCCACTGGCTGCCTTAGGTTTCTGGCTGAGCATTACCTTATCCGGTACCTATTAGCGACATCCGTACCCAGTACAAACATCTAGTCCTGCCATCCAGAGGCGGCAGTTTCCAAGTCCCTTGCTCATGCAACATCAAGCACTTCACTGGGAAGACCTAAATCCGACACCTGCCAAGAGCCAGCGCAGACGACGACAACATGGACCTGTCAGACCGTTTCAACCCACTTTTGGAGATCATGCTCGACGAGGATGGTCATCCGACCACGATGCCGGCCAGAATACCACTGGCCTCATTTGCAGCTGACCCGGATGGAAATGAATGGTTTGGGGCCGAGGATGCTGTAAGTCGCTCCTTGCTGGACTCCAGCGGCCCCAACAGGGATTAGAACACTGACCTCCATTACATCTAGGAGCTTCTGCGACAAATGAGCGACATCATCGGAAAGGAGGCTCAGCTGATCTCATCCAAGCCGACATTTGAAAGCTCCCCAACTCTGTGCGACTTTTGCAGCGAAGTGGTCACCAGCACCTTCGAAGAAGCCCCCTCGGCGAATCGGCCACTGCGCTGGGTGGTCCGGTCCGGGCGCACCTGTCCCCTCTGTGACAACGTCGGCCACGATCTGATAGCACCACAACCACAAATCCAGGTGCTTGGAGCGGGCTGTAAAATCGACGAGCTCACGACCAGCGCGGACGCCTGTGTGGTTGGAATGCGGACCATGACGGTGACAGAGAAAGAGCTAACCCAATTTAATATTCCCACGTATTTTTCTAAGATACAGTTTTTCTTGCTGGAAAAACCGCCCGTCCTGGTCGATCCCTCACTGGTTCACGACTACTTGAAGAAGTTTCAGACTAATCGTCTCGTTTGGGGCATGCGGCTAGCCCACAGCGCGATTGACAGTGGCCGAGGGCCACCGGTGTGTTTGAGCCGATTCGAGTTCCAGCGACAGCGCAAAATGAAGAAGACGGCAGTGTTCAATGAGGACGACACCGACTGGGATCCGAAGACGGCGAGGGAAATGTTGTGGAAGCTAACAGCGTCCAAGGGTGGTAAGACAGCCCGCAACCACGAATGACTCCCATTGTTTCCTACCATTGTTTCCTACCAGGGGCCTGCCAGGTCGGATGACAGGCTGAACATTTAGGTGGCTGACATATTTATCTGCCTTGTGTGTAGACCCGGAACCGATATACCACCGAGCAGCCTACACCGTCTCGTCTCTCCCAGGTTAGTGTCCCTGTACTTATTCAATCCTACTTTAGTCGTAGCGCGGCTCTCACATCTCGTACAATCCATGTAGACGTACTGGCCGCTGCCTTAGACCCCAACAAGCCCTTCGCACAGATAAGGCTACAGCTCGCACATATCTGGTTGAACCGTTGCCAACAAGAGCATAGCCGATGCCGAAAATGGCAGAGTGGAGAGGTGGACTTGCCGACCCGAGTCATAGCCATCGAACCCGGGGCGGCGCCTTTCTTATACGAGACCAAACCAGGGGAGAAGGGCCGCTACGTCTGTCTCAGCCACCGCTGGACCGACACGGTCGTCAGAACGACATCGTCAACACTCTCAGAAATGATGCGCGGCATCCCAATGGACACACTGTCACAGACGTTTCGTGATGCCATCATGACCTCCAGGAGTCTCGGGTTCCAGTACATCTGGATAGACTCCCTCTGCATTGTCCAGGACCGCCTGGACGACTGGATCAGCGAGGCCGAGAAGATGGGCGACACCTACCGGAGAGCGGCCCTCACCATCGTGGCATCGTCGGCAGACGGCGGAGACTCGGGCTGCTTCCAGGACTGGGGCCGGGGCAACCTGCCCATCGAGATAGGGAAAGTGACATTCGACGTGGGCTGCCAAGACGGGCACGCAGACCACCGCTTCAAGCTTTACGCCCAGCGGCCCCGGCCTCCCCAGATCCAGCGGAAGCGAGATACCTTCCGGCCCCGTGGGTCTCTTGACGAGCGCGGGTGGATCCTCCAGGAAGAAGTCCTCTCCGGGCGCCTCTTGGTGTTTTGCGCAGACGGGATCTACTGGGAATGTCTGGAAATGGACGCCGCCGAGTTCTGTCCGCAGCGCCGGGAACCGCTGCTAAACACGCCCGACCTGTTCGAGACGTCCATGTCTCTCGCGTTCGAACAGGTGCACTACGCCCGGGACTTCAAGAACTCGGTGCTCTCGTACGAGCGGCTGGCCGGCGACCTCGACACGGCCAAGTTGAATGGCTATACGCTCCGCCAGCACCTGTATCTGACGTGGAGACGCGTGGTGGAGAATTACAGTTCCCGGCTGCTGACCAAGGAGAAGGACAGGCTCATCGCGCTGCACGGCATGATGAAGGTCATGGCGCCTGTTGTCGGGGACCGGCTCGTTGCCGGCCTCTGGGAAGGGGACATCGTCAACCAGCTGCTGTGGCGCGTGGACTCGTCTGAGCGATTGATACTCCCCACCTGTGGCTGTATCCCTAGCTTCACGCCGTACCAAAGTGCATTGGGTCCGTCCAGACCGCGAAGGCGTGTTCGGGATACGCCGAAGATGCCGTCCTGGTCCTGGGCATCGGTGAACCAGCAGGTGTCGTACGAGAAAGTTGGCTTCGGGAAAGCTCTGGTCCAGAATATTTCGGTTGATATACAGCAGAAGGACTTTGACGTTCGAGGACGCCTCCGTCTCAGAGGTGTCATGCGCACGGCATTGACGGGCGCGTGCAAGCCCAAGAGGGGAGAGACTGCCGGGTAGGTTCACAATCTTTGGCTTGATTCTTGCAGCGGGAATGCTAATTTCTTGGATTTCTTTTGCAGCGAGAGAAGGAGCTTGATTGACCCCAGAAATCTGTCCCTTACGGACTTGGGGAGTTTCTTCCCGGACGAGGAGGTATGGGCAGATCAGCGAATTCTGTGTCTTGGAGTCGCCGAGGCCGGATACAACATCGGCTGCATCGCACTTGTTCCTACTGATCCCTCCGCCATGAAACGTCTCGAATTCAGGCGGGTAGGTCTGGCGATTTGGGGGAAAGAAGCGTGGGCCTCGTTTATATCCAGTGGCTCGGGCTGTCAGCCGGTGACTATTACAATACTATAGTTGGGGAGGCTTCTCGTCGCGGAACAGGGTATGGCTAGGAGCCTTAGGAGAGAATCGATAAAGAGCTTAAGGATCCTGACGAGCCGGATCATACGTACACACTGCCATTGCGATACACACACGTCGACTACCTACTTTGTACTCCCAGTCACTCTTTCTCGATCAAATCCTTCAATGTTCCTAGCATGGTGTTGAATGAATGTTTTTGCGATTACCTGACTTAACGTCGAGCTAAAATCTAGGCCAATCTCAAATCGACGCGCAGGTTGCTGAGAATCTGTTCTGATTTCAAATCCGTGACGACGAAGCTACCAACGGCCCAAGTTCCTGAACTGCCAATTTCCAGAGCTTCCAGGTTGTGCTGTCACCCCTTTTCGACCTCCCCCACCCCCTCAAAATGCCCATTGCCTGCACCAGTTCTGCATCAACTCGGGCGTAATGGCCTTCATCTCGCGCATCGTCTTGCTGTACTGCTTGGTACGGGTCATGGCAAATTCGACGTGCCCCGCCCCCATCTTGGCCGCGTTATTCCAGGCCTTGTACACGTCCAGCAGCTTGAGGCCCGGGTTTCTGGTAATGTCCTCGGTCGTCGGGATGCTGTCCTCGAGCGCCTTCACCCATTCATCGAGACTGACGAGCTTCTTGATGCGGCCCTTGTAGAAATCCATAACCGCCGGCGCCAGCGACGACCACTTGGTGTGCTCCGGATTGACGCCGTGGAAGTAGCCGTTGACGTCCTCGATGCGCAGCTCGGACGTGATACCCGACACCTCGAGCACCTCGTTCGCGATGCCCTCGATCGGCGTCCAGTCGACCGTGTTCAGCCACCCGAGGTTGTCGGGGAGCAGGCCGAGATATACCGAGCTGGCAACGATGCTGGGGAACCACTCCTGCTTGTTCCAGTAGCCCTTCTCGCTCATGGGACCTGCGATCTGGCCGACGCGGATGATTTCTGACGGCACGCCCGAGACCTCGGTGGCCTTCTCCAGGATCAAGCTGCTCACGAGCTTGGACCGGCCATAGCCCCCAATGGCCACTGAGAGATCGTGGATCGATTCCTCCGGCACCGGCTCCCGCTTCTTCCACCCTTCGGTCGTGGCGATGGACGAGATGAAGACGATGGGCACCCGCTTTGCGGCCTTGCGGCTGAAGTCGGCGAGGTTCCGCACGCCGCGGATATGCGGCTCAAAAGACTCGACAGGCATGTTGAAGTTGACGGGCCACTGGTTGTGGATGACGCGGTCGACCTCCCCGAGAAGCCGGCCGTACACCTCCTTGCCCAGGCCGAGATCCATCTTGGACATGTCGGCGTGGAAGAACTCCGCCTTGGAGAAGTCGGTGCTCAGCCCTCGTTTCGAGCTCTCCCGCTTCTGCCGCAGCTGGCCGTCCTCGGACCGGTTGAGACAGATGATCTTCTTGACGTTGGGGTTGGAGCACGCAATGTCCAGCATGTAGGACCCGAGCGCGCCGGTGCTGCCGGTGATGACGATGGTCTGGTCCTTATTCGCCGGCGCGGGCTTGTCCGGATTGCCCGGCTTCAGGTCCTTGGTGTACTTTTCGATCAGGGCCTCCATGGCGTGGGTTTCCTCGGCCGCGTCGGTGCTCGTTGCGTCCTTTCCGCCCTTTTTCACGACCGACCAGATGTACTCTGCTAGCCGCCTGATGGTTGGGTTACCGTAGATGACCCGGGTGGCCACGGCCGACGCGTCGAGATCGATGCCCGCGGCTTCGATTCCCGCGCGGAGCAGACGAGAGGCGGCGATCACCTGCATCGAGTCGATACCGACACTGAAGAAGTCGGTGTCGTCGTCGAGCTTGGGTGCCTGCAAGTTCTTGACAAACATCTGCTCGATCGACTTCTGGAGGGCCTCTTTGGAGCTGAGGTCCAGTTTCGGTGCCTCGACCGACGAGATTTCCCCTGCGTGCCTGTAGATGTGGTCGATATCGTCCTTGTACAGCCGAATCGTCCCGGCACGCTGGACGGTGCCCTTGCCGGCACGGAGGAATGGCTTGTTCGGATTCGACAGAGCGACAAGTCGTTTCCCAATCTGGCCGTGGGCTACCGTCTCCTTGTTCGCCTTGACAACTAGCGGCCAGACGTCGTCGATGAACTGGTCTCTCTCCTCGGCGTTCTTGGGGTGCTCAACTGGTTCCAAGATGAGGGCCGGCTGGAATCTGTTGAAGCCCACCACGATCGCCCCCTTGACCTTGGGATGGTCCATCATGGTGTGCTCAATGCTGACGGGGTTGAGCTTTTCGCCGTTGGAGAACACGATGATGTTGTCAGACCGGCCATGGTAGATCCAGTGGTCTTCAAGAGTCGGATGCGGTCTGTACAGATCTTTGGTGTCGTACTCCTTGGCGTCGGGGAAAGTGTAGAAGAAGCCTTGAAACCCCGGGTCCTTGTCTTTTCTCACAATAACCATCTCGTATGCGTGTTCATCCTCCATCTTTCGCCAGTCGCACCCGAAGAGTTCCGAGTTGAAGATGAACCACTGCCAAAGCTCCGGGTTTGGTTGCCAGTACACGGGGAATGTACAGAATCTGTTCCGTTAGCGAGTGTTGCTCGTGGTGGTCTGAGTTAATGAGACTTACTCAGTCGCGCCGATGAAGTTGACGAGCAGAACTCCGGCCTTTACGAGCCTGTCGCCTGCTTCCCGGGCGAGATTACCTTTGCTCATGTTAGCCTGCAAACGCTGCCCATGTGGCATATGATGACCTACCTCCGCCAAACATTGCCCATTTTGTCTTGTTCTGCAATATTGCCATGGCATCATCGTCCTGGGAAATCTCCTCGTAGACCGCTGGCGGGAGTCCTATTGCGTCGGCGGGAGAGTGCTGCAGGCAGGCGAGCGCCATATCAGCTGAAAGCGGACGATTGCCGATTCCCAGCACTGACGGCACGTCGAAGTAGTGTGTCGAGATCAACGACATGTACAGCGCTGCAGCATGGTATAGGGGCACTGGCGAGTGTTAGCTATGATACGAAAAAAGGGATGTCAACCGTACTGGGATGGAGTATCCTGGTGGCTCTCCTGCACATCTCTTCTAAAGACGACGTTCTCCCTTTCCAAGGTGGAAGGTTGTGGTATTTGTCGGCCACGGCGAGCATACCGTGTCTGCATACAACCGGCTTCGGGAGGCCGGTGCTGCCGCTGGTGTGGAGGACTAGCAGCGGCTCCCACTCGGCCTCTTCGAAGGTCTTGTTGTAGGGATACGGCTCGATCTTTTCGTCTGGGAACCAGCCTTCGACGGGTAGCGTCATGATGGCCTGCATATCGCGCTCATGGAGCCATGACTGGACCGTCTGCTTATAGAACTCGTCGAACCAGAGGGTATTGCAGTTCGTCAGCTCGAACAGGTTGAGCTGGCCCTCCTGCGTGTTGCGGGTCGAGATGAAGAGGGCCTTGTAGCCGGCTTTGTTGGCGCCGAGGGCGAATACGAGGTAGCGCACGTCGTTGTGGCCGATGTAGGCCACTGTTGGGAATTCGCCGGCGGCTGGCTTCCCTGACGTTTCGACCAGCCGGTGTGCTACCCGGTTGATGGCATTGGCGGCTTGGGAGTATGTGATGAGCTTCCAGCCATCTGAAGGGTCGGACGAACGTGGGATCCAGCACCACTCGCGGTCTGGTTCATTCTGGGCACGCTCATCGACGATATTTACCAACAGGCGTCTGCCGTAGCTGGGCCTGGAGCCGGTGGACGTGGTGTTGGATGCGCTCATGTTGTCTGCTGGTTATGTTATGGATTCAAACAGAGAGAAAGAGTTGATGGGTGTTGTCAAGAGTGGTAGTATTGATGGAGGTTTGTTCCGATGTTGTCATAAATCACAACAGTCCGGATTGTCTGTCCGTTTTAAAGACGCTGCCGTCACTCGTCCGGAGTTCGGGACCGGATGGTACGGTTGTGACATGGCGCTGCATCGGGCATAATGTCGGGATGCGAACTGCCGAGCATGGAGACTTGATGGTTCACATTGGAGAATCTGTCTCGATGTGGGTATCACACGTCTGTGGGTGTTAGTGGGACGTCTGAGACGTCAGTGTGCGGTAAGTCGGCGGATTGGCCACAAGCTTCCTGGTTCGCGACGCGGCCGGAGTCCTCGGCTACCGGTCGGCGCTCGCGGACCGATGTGTCTTCAAACGGTCCATGGACGGTTTAAACCGGCTCGTGACAGACGTGGAGACGATGCACTTGTATCTTCGGATCTCTCGGCGTTTCTGGAGTTGAGCTTGTTTCACGAGTCCAGAACTTCCGGATAGCTTCAGAGTCAGTCCCAAGCTTCTAGGCCAATCGTTGTGTGGAGATTTCTTGGGCGAGTGTACTTTCATCATGTGTCGATCGTGACGTCGCATGCAGACATGATATACGGGAACAACACGGAAGACGGGGAGGGAGAGATCGGATGGTTGTACGAGATGCACGTCGACGGGCAATTTGAACTTACAACTTGGTTATCTCCGACAAATCTGGGGGTACGAAGCTTACGTTTATTCCCTTTGCAGTCTGAGCCTGTCCTGCGTTGGGTTGGGGTGGGCTTTGGGCTGAGTTTGCCTGAGCTCCCTGCAGTGGTGTTTGAGAGAGCAGGGCGAGGGATGCTTGTTTGGTGGAAGAGAGGATGAGCCCTCAGGACTGGCTAAATACAGGTGGTTGTGGTCCGTGTGCTCCTGCTATCCCACGAGGGTGCTCCTTCCCAGCCTAATAACATGTTTCTGTGCGTCAGTGTAGAGGCAACGCAACACAGCCAGTGATTTGGGTGCCTACAGCGAAAACTGACTCTCCACCGCACCCTTGAAACCTCATGCGTGTACGAGACCACCACAGTAGCCGTCGTTGAATTGCTCTGCAGTGGCGTTCTGACGTTACACACTTCACTCAGGACCGTAGCATGCTGTTACTAAATAAATCATCTACAACGGCGCTCATATCGACCGGGTCAATTTCCACCTTCGCAATGGGTAAGGTACGTACGTTGCAGTCATGTGGGGGTCAAAATACCGTCTTTCTTTCGCGACGCCTGGTGACTGCTACCGTCGCCGTCCTCACCGTGTCTACAGAAGAGAAGGAAATTATCGTCAAGAACCAACACAGTGACAGGGTAATAGCAAATCTTCTAGCAGGCTCATCGCTTTTGCGATGGCAAAGCAAGGGTTCGGGGAGAGGACAGATAACGGTGCGAGGAAAAGGGAAGGAGAGGGGAAGAAAGATGGGGGATTCGAGGATATAATTTATATCCATGGCGACGACCCGGCTTCCGGTTACTGTCACCCAGACCGGTTTCCGGGACTGGGACGGCATTGCCCAGAGCGATGCCAAGACAACGGCTCTCCCCAAACCCACGATCGATCGAAAAGTCGCGATTTAGAGAATTTAATTCGAACTCCATCAGTTATTGGCATTAAAATTCCGTCTGCTCGTCGACGGGTCTTTGAAATTCCCCGGTCTGCAGGAACCCGTTCTGTTGGCTAACATCCGCAGCCACCACATGCCGAGATCCGGGAGGATCAGCGGTATCAAGCACTATTGCAAGCCTAGTACTATTTAGGGCTAGCAAACAGGGCGGTTGCGAGCTGATACAAGGGTATTCCAATAGCCTCGGTGCCTTGCAAGCCTTGCTAGCGCGCGGCCACGGCAGTCTAGACCTCAGCTGGACCTATTGGGACGCACTAGTGAAAAAGCTTATCCACAACGTCGCAAATACCGCCATGCCTGAAAGGGGTCCTCGCCGAGCGTGTTATTTGCTTCATTCCTGGTTTCAACAATAAAGGTCTAAGAACTCGTGTTTTCTCTGTTTAACTCCGCTCTCGTTTTCCACAGTCGCTCCTTTGAAGTGCCACGCTCGTTTCTTTCCTTCTTGTCACTCGTTCAATCTTTTGCAAGATGGCTGCCGCTCAGGTCAACCCCGTCAACCCGCAGTGCAACGCCGGACTCTGTCTCCAGCAGGTCGCTGGTTTCTTGGACTACGAGCCACAGGCGTATATCGCGTCCTGCCAGTCTGCGTTTGGAATCCCAGTGGTTCCCACCGTCACGGTCCCCTCGGATCCCATCTTCTCGACCGAGATCAGCACATCCACTTACATCGACATTGTGATCTCTACATCTTTTGAGACTTCTACTGTCGACCAGACGTCCACCGTCTATGAATACGTCTCTGAGACGGCGACCGAGTACACGACGACAATCCTCAACACCCTGACCTCCACGGCACCTGCTGTTGTGTCCACCCTGACCACTACTGTCGCACCAGTTAAAAAGCGAGGGCCCAACAAGAAACGGTACCGCTGCAAGTCTAGGACGCACTCAACTACCACCACCTCATCGGCCCCTACTTCATCTTCCGTTCCCATACCCGAATCATGCGCCGACCTCGCTGAATTCTCATCGGCATGCGCCTGTCTCGAGCTGACCCCCGTGACGTCGTCCTCGCCGCCCTCAACCACGGTCGTCACCTCAACGGTCCCGTCAACCGTCCAGTCAACCACCGAAACCGTCGTCACCGTCGCCGTAACCAGCGTCATCGTCTCCCAGATCCAAACGACGACAACCTCGACGCTGACTACCGAGACCGCGACCACAACGACCACCACCACAACCGATACCCCCGCTCCCACGGCCCTCCAGAGCGGCAGCATCGCCATCGTGGATGGTCCGAGCCCCGACTACACGATACACCTCTCCAACTCCGCGCCAGCGTACTACCTATCCGCGGGCGCGTCCACCCCAAACGACCCGACCTTCATATTCGGCCAGCCCGCTTTGACGCTCGCCAGCGACACCAGCTACGGCCTGTACATCCGCATGTCGACGAGCAGCTACGGAGTTATGTTCATAACGACTCCGTCTTACATCACGACCACCGCGTACACGTGGGTGACACCCACGTGCTCTGTCGAGCCGGGCACGCAGAAGCTCACCTGTACGACGGGCACCTACGCCCTCACCCACTTTTGGCAGTGCAACGGTGTGATGTACATGGCCAACACTGCTAATACGCCTGGGGGATGTGCGGAGGTTCATCTCAAGGGCGTTGACTCGGCATCAGGGGGGAATTAGAAGCGTGAATAATACGTCGGTATAGATGAAATGGAGTTTGGACTTGTATTTTTCTCGAAGTTGCTACGGGCATTCTCACACTGGGATCAATCCCTGGTTGAGCCCTGGCTGCCTTGGTAGTCTCTACAGGGTTGCAAATATACCTATATTGAACCTATTTCACACGCCCTGATCAGGCACGAGACCTCCATGTCCCTAGTGTCATACCCAACAAAGGATCTGGTTCTCCCATTGATGACCAATATTGTAACTATCGTCACCCACACTTTTAGCCCTGATTTCCGAGCCAGAGAGCACGCGTAACAACAATCTCCATCCCGACAACGGGGCGGGCTCTGCGGGCTTCGGGTACTTTCCCCATTGGTTCGCCGCCTGGGGCGGTCATTGGGGAGTAACACTTTCCTACCAAGTGTCTGTTTTGACTCGTTCTAGGTCAAATCTCCAGTTTCGACATCGCACTCTAGGTTTTCACCGTGTCTTCGGAACATTCAGGAAGCACAACTTGATATTGGTGGTATAGATATTTCCCCACAACCACCAGACGCTCTTCAGCGATAATTGTACCAAAATTTTACTCGTCACCTTCTTTTCACGAACGCCGCGACAGCCTTGACACTAAGGTATTCACGGCAGGGTAGGCCAGATCTTCTTCCAAAGATCTAGACTGCTGCTGGCCACCTCTAACACTCCTACCACTGCCGCCTCCACCACCAAGCCATGATGGCAGAGCGCCTCTCGCTGCTGCGATAACTCCGCTACCGTGAGAACCCTGACGCGCGACGACGCCGCTCGCTTTTGTTTTCTTGTGCTGCGGTGTGTCCCTGATCTCTATGAGTGTGTGATAGTGTTGTTCCGCGTCATGTATGGCGACCTGCAGTTTCTCCTGCTCGCATTGGAGTTTCATTTCGTGGTCACAGCACTGTTGGTTGGTGCCCGTGTTTGGCGGTAGTCCGGTTTCTTGTGGACGCGGTGGCTGTGAGGCAGGGGGGTACGGTGAGTAGTTGTTGCTGGTGCTGGGAGGCCCTCGCGAGTCCGAGACAGGGGTGTAATCCTGACTTTCGTGGTTGAGGCCGGAAGCGTTTGTACTCTGGCTGGCAGCCGTGGAGGAGGACGGGAGCGGAGAGTACATACGGTCCAAGGCAAGCCTAGGAGGCGAGGGTTGCGTGTCCATTTCTTCGAAAAGCAGCAGGGACATCTTCTGCCGGTGTTCTTGGGCCAAGAACTGGTCGTATGCAACGCCCAGGTGTTGATGCTCGGCAGCAGCTGAGTTGAGTTTGGCCTCGGCGGCACTCCGCTCCTCGCGCAATGTGCGAAGCAAGCTGTCGTCCTTCTCCCGGATGGCGTCGGCCATGCTTGATTTCAGGAATTCAATGTCTTCTTCGTGCTTTTTCTTGGCCTCGAGCATCTCCTTCTGGACGTATTGCCCAGCTGCAGTCGCGTCGAGTGTCTTGCCTTCCACGACCAGCTCGTTTTGAAGAGAGAGGACACGCCGAGGCTGGGCTTTGTCAACAAGGGAGCGAAGGATCTGAAGAGCTGAGTCGGTTGTCGCGATGTGTCGATGCAGGGTGCTACCGCCATTGAGCATGGGCGCCCAGAAAGTGTCGCGTAATTCAGACTCCCTTTGGGTAGCCGTGTTGGTGTCAATCGTGTCCCACATGTTCATGACGATGGCAACACTATCGAAATTCGAAGGTCCACAGATTTTCTTGAGAATTTCCAGGTTCTTCACCGCTGTGCCTGAGAACCGGGGGTCCGTGATCCGATGCAAGTAGATGATCCCCGCCAGGCGTGTCTTGCTGTTGTATAAAGCCGCTAGAAGCTGGGCCATCTCCGTCAATATCTCAACATCCGGGCGAGTCGTATCATCGAAGCCTGGGGTGTCGACGAGTATGATTTCTCTACCCTCATCGACGAGCTTGTAGCTCGCGGGAGTAGTTGTATCTAGCATCCGAGAAACCTGTCAGCAGCGACTCGAAGTCGGCGGGACCCTGACTTACGGGATTCAAGACCGTGGCCGACTTCCACATCCTGGTCACTCAGGAGCGAAATGAACGTGCTTTTGCCTGATCCCGTCACACCCATGAGGATCACCGCCAGCTTCTCACTGTCTTCCATACGCACAGGAGGTTGGGGACGCACAAAATCCATCTGGATTGACAATGTTTGAGGGAGCAATAGAGGGTAGGCGCTGAGGCGTGAGTTTGACGAGAGCAAGAAATGGGCAGGAGATGGGCAGATGGTAGTCTGAGACGATGACCGGAGTCCTAGACTGACGGATATGCCCTGCATCCTGAGGAATGAAAAATAGAGAAAGGACAACAGCGGCAGCGATGGGATGCAGATGAGTGTGTCTTCAGGTGGTTGCAGACGATTCCTCAGTTAGATACCCAACTTGGAGCCGAGAGGCGATCGCCTGCCCACCATGAATTGGGCGTCAGTGTCGGGCTCAAAGTTCGAGTCGTCTTGTCAAGCGCCAGCCAATGCTTCCACTGAGGCTGCAACCCCTCTCTTGCATGGCATTCGATGTGTGAATAGGTATGATGCCCAACATGACCGGCCGCGGCAACATCGGATGGTGGGAAAAACGGACCGAGCAAAAACTCGAGTCCTGAGTGCGTGGAAATTTGGACAGGTAAGTAAAGATCTGGAGTTGGTTGGACTTGTTTGGTCTTCCCCCTCTTCTTGGAAGGTCTCATTGCATTTGGGTGGTCAGCACCGACAAGGAGATGGTTGGATGAGAATTTAACACAACTTCTGCAGGCACGACGAAGCCCAGCTAAGCCCAACATTTTCCCATCCACTTATGTTAGTATCGAGGAAAGAGTGAGGCTTCAATCATGCATCCGTCGTCGACACAGCTGATTGCAGACAAGCGATTACCCCTGCCTTCATATGAACCAGCGTGGCACCCATTAGTGATGAAGGGAAAACTCGATTTCTTCCAACACCTTGGTTTCATCTCGGTTGTAGGTTACAACCGCGCAATCCCGTTCTTTCCCGTTCTCGCCCCAACACCAAATCTTCAACATGACGGGCTGGAGGGGCTCGGACACGCTCGATGTCAAACCTCCGCAGACGTCAACAGTTCCCGATGGTGTGATGCCAGCTCCAGACAGGAAACTCCCCGATGAGGCCGGAGCACCTCTTGTCCGGCAAGTAACCTCTCGCTGCAACGCCAACACCGATGTACGGCGCTGACCAGGCTGTTCAGGCCCGAGGACACCGTCATCGCCGTGATGGGGATGACCGGGGCTGGAAAGAGTACTTTCATTTCGTACCTTTCCAAGAACGCAGTGGTTGGCGATTCCCTGATGTCATGTAAGTGACGGCTGTGTACACTCTATATGCAGTTGGCTTTTTGGGGGTTTTACTCTTCCCCTTTTCTCACCATTGTCCGCCTTTTTCCAACTGCCGACGCCCCTCTTTTTCTCTTCGTCTTCAGTGTCCTCCCCACGCCACGCCGTGAGCCCGGGCTTACAACGATTTGAAGGTACTTCCAAAATCAGCATCCACCCCGCGCGCATCAATGGAAAGGATGTGTTTCTCGTCGACACACCGGGGTTCGACGATACCAACCGCTCCGACGCCGTTGTTCTCGGAGACGTCGCCGACTGGCTGAACCGGTCCTTCAAGGCGGGCATCAAGATCTCGGGTATCATCTACCTGCATCGCATCACTGACAATCGCGTTGGTGGATCCGCCGCCAAGAATCTCATCATCTTCAAGAAGCTCCTCGGTCAAGCGGGATACTCGTGCGTGGTGATTGCGACCACTCACTGGGATGCCGTCTCCCCAGAGGTAGGCGAACGTCGTGAGCGTGAGTTGAAAGAAAACACTCGGTTTTGGAAGGAGTTGATCGCCGGCGGCAGCCAGATATGGCGTCAGGACAACGGCATCGCATCAGCCTCCAAAATGCTTGAGTACATCATGAGCAAACAGAAACGTGTAACTCTGAAGATTCAGGTCGAGATGGCCAATGGGGCCACTCTGGGCGACACCGAAGCTGGCCGTGAGGTCAACTCAGACCTCAAGAAACTCGAAGAGAAGCACAAGCGGGACTTGGAAGCACTCCGCGCCGACATGGAAAAAGCCCTGAAGGAAAGGGACGATGAAAGCCGGCTGTTGCTCGAGGAAGTCCGGGCGGAGCTCACGGCCGAGATGAGAAAGGTCGAGTCGGACAAGGTCAGGTTGCAGGCCGACATGGAGAAGCTGAGGACGCAAAGGGCAGAAGAGATCGCACGGGAACGAGAGGAGGCCAGCCAGCGAAATCTTGAACATCACAAGCACATGACTGAGGAGATGACGATGCGGCATGATCGGGAACTGGCGCATCAGAAGGCCATGGCTGATGGTCAGTTGAAGCTGCAGATTCAGCTCAATGAGAACAAGCACCAGGAGGAGCTCATCAAGGCGCGTCTTCGGGAGCAAAACTCGGAGGCAAGGATTGCCGAATTGGAGCGGAAGGTGAACGAGGGCGGTTGTGTTATCATGTAGGGCCTGGTCGACTCCACCATCTATCTGCCTTTAAAACTCAATTCTGGTAAACAACCGCCTGATCGTATGAGAACCACATCTGTGTTTGCAACTCGAAGGACATGACGTTGCTTGTTTCTCACACTGTGTTTTCATGTAGCCAATCATGGCTCATGATTCAGGGGTGCCAAAAATCTTGACAGGGGTGGGGTTGACCTCGTCCCTTGGCACCACCGCTCACCTGAACAATTAAGATGCTTCCCTGGGGCTTCTACTTCTCAGAATCCCATCAATTCTCTCCTCTAGACTAATGATCTGATTTCATTCAAACTCTTCATTCTTATTTTGTTTCCCTCCCAGATGCGCCCAACACGCGCAGCGGCGCGCCAAGCCGCCTCAAAACTCAAGCTCGACGCGTCCGGCGCGTCCGACACAGACAGATCAGCAGCATCACCACCATCCTCACCACAACTCTCACCATCCTCCGCCTCCTCATCCGAAACCTCTCCCCCACCACCACCATCCAAACGACACAAACCAAACCCCAAGAAACCCTTTCCCACATCCCAGCAGTCGTCCCTCCCTCTATCCCGCCCCCACCCCCCATCCTACCACACCCCCCTCCTCCTCACCTCCCAAGCCACCCGCCAGTCCCTCCAGAAATGGTTCACAAAAGCCCACGACACGCGCGCCATGCCCTGGCGCAAGCCCTTCCTCCCCGCCTCCTCCACCTCGTCCGCTCTCAAATCCCAACGAGCCTACGAAGTCTACATCTCCGAGATCATGCTCCAGCAGACGCGCGTGGCGACCGTGATAGCCTACTACAACGCCTGGATGGCGCGCTGGCCTTCTCTCTCGCTACTCGCCTCCGCCACCGAGGAGGACGTGCTGTCCGCGTGGCGCGGGCTGGGGTACTACTCGCGCGCGCGCCGGATCTTGCAGGCCGCGAAGCTGGTGGAGGATCGGATGGGGGGCGAGTTTCCGTCTACGGTCGAAGAACTGATGAAGATCCCCGGGGTGGGGCGGTATACGGCCGGTGCTATTGCTGCTATTGTGTACGGGAGGCCGGAGGCGATGGTGGATGGGAATGTGTTGCGGGTGTTGAGTCGGCAAGTTGGGTTGATGGGGGATGTTAAGGACAAGAATGTGGGGGGGATGTTGTGGGAGGTTGCCGGGGATTTGGTCAAAGTTGTGGCGGCGGATGGTGAGGACGAAATAAGTGAGCGGCCTGGATTATGGGGGCAGGCGCTTATGGAGTTGGGAAGTACGGTTTGTACGCCGACGCCGAAGTGTGGGATGTGTCCTGTTACGGAGACGTGTCAGGCTTACCAGGAGGGGTATGCGCTCGCCATGGGGACCGGAGAGACAGAGGTGGGGGATATCGAGGATTTGTGTCGGATATGTGAGGAGGTGGAGGAGATTGGGGGTGATGAGGAGGATGGACCGGTAAAAGGGAAGAGAAAGGGGAAGAAGACCATGTCTTCGTTCTTTGAGAACGGGACGGACGGGGAGGGTAAGCTGGAGATCATCGTGAACTATGCAAGGAAGTTTCCGCTGCGCAAGCCGAAGAAGCAGGTCCGCGAGGAGGAAACAGTGGTTTGCGCCATCCGACGCGTCGCCGACGGCAAGTTTCTGATCCATCGCCGGCCTGACAAGGGGCTTTTGGCTTCACTTTGGGAGTTTCCCAGTCATATCCTACCTGTGTCCAATGGCAGCGCCGCAAAGGCGCGCAAGACGGTGGCCGTGGAGAGTGTTGACGGGCTGGTAGCGTCAACACAAAACAGTGGAAAGAGAAAGAGGGCTGAGACGTCGACGGCGAGGTATCTCGGGGAGCTGGGGAGTGTGCCCTGGTTGTTCTCGCATCTAAAGCTGACCATGCATGTCCACCTGTTTGAGGTCGACGAAGGGAGCAGGATACCAGAAGGCCCCCGGAGCAGGTGGGCCTCACCCGAGGAGATCGACAAGGAGTCAATGGGAACTGGGATGAGGAAATGTTGGACACTGGTGAAGGAACAGGAGTAAATGTGGCATGTGGTTATGATACCCCCAACAGCAAGGCGTTCCGGTCTTCTATAGTAACATGCCTAAGTTACATCTAATGTACACTGTCGTCGCGTGCCCAGTATGTGCCACCGACAAAAACTGGAGGCTAGCACGGTGCTTGCAGAGTGGAAGGAAAATGTACCGTGACAGTGCTACCGCACGAATTCGTTCAGGTCCTTGGCCTCCTCGAGCTTCACTTTGCCGTCTTTTCCGACTGTCGCGACGTGGAAAGCAACGGGCACATCCTCAACCTTCTTCTCGATCACCTTCGGCTTCGTCGCTAGCTCCACCGCCGCAGGCACAACTCCCGCCTCTGTGTCCGCAATCTCGTTGACATCGTCTCTCGTCAAGACGTCCCGAACTCTGACGCCGCGACTCGACATCAAAATGGTCGCTGGACCGTGAAACTGCAGGAATAGCCGATCTCCCCAGATCGATCTCCTCGCAGCTGTCCTCAGCCCAAACAGCAGGCGCGCAATGGCTTTGTATGTCCCGGTGTCCCGCATAGCCTTCCAGAACCGAGAGACCCCTTCCGGGACGAGTGTTCCCGCCGCAGCTGTGATCGATTCGGGAATCCCCGGGATCTGAAGCCGCAGACTCTTCAGCCGGAACGGTAGCGGTGGGTTCTTGTTGACCGAGTACGCGACGACGTGCGATGGATGCAAGACAATCTCCTCGCCCTCATCCAACGTCAGCTCGTAGATGTGTCCGGGCGAAGAAAGCGCCACCAGACCGCGACCTGTGAGGTAAGAGTTGCCCCAGTGCGCAAGTGAGAGGCCGGTGTGGATGCGCGGCGACACCGTCAGGTTATGGCCGGTCCAGGCAAGGAGCGCATTGCGCTGGGCGACCATCCAGTCGGTTGTGCCATCGAGGTGGAGGACGGAGAAGGTGGCTGTCGGGGATTTCGTCCCTATGAGGGCTGTGATCGGGGAGGTCGAGGAAACTCGCTGGTAGAGGAAGGGGATGCCCAGAAAGGCTCGTCGAAGGGGAGAGAGAATCGACAATGTGGATTGTGCCTATCCTGGAGTTAGAATATCAATTGAGCACGAGGAAGAGGGCAGCGTACATTCTCGACCTTGCCAGCGACGGAGACTAAAGTCCCCCGCCTTGTGTAGAGTCGCTGGGAAGCCGACAGTGAAACTGAGAGGAGGGAATACGGGGAACCGAGAATCTCAAACCGGGCATCTGTCCACCATTAGCTGCGCTTCCATACCAGACCTAGATCCAATGCCTACCGGCTGAGTCGCGCGAAGCTCCGGGGTAAGCCCCGAAAGCGTCGACTGGTCGAGATTCGGTGGTGGGGGCTGCGCTGATTTGAATTGACCGACATTGCCAGCAAACGAAGCCGCGGTTTGCCCTTGTCGCTATTCTGGCGCTGCGCGATGCCCTGACGACGGGCATTGAACCACGCATCGTGATGTCGACAATGGCCGGAGTCGTGGTCCGGTCGACGACGTAATTCAAGCCAACAAATTCGCGGCGGCAGAAGTCCAGACGATGCAACACTTGCATCGAGCCGTGTCGTGCACAGACCATCGAGCTCCCCTGTCAATTTTCGACGGCGGGGCAAGCTTTGGCGTTGCCGTAGTGACGGCAGGTGCGATGCTCCAGCCAACCAAACACGAGCAGGCAAAGCTGGGACCAGCTGCCATTTTGCTTCCTGCCGTGGATGTGTGTGTCAGAAACCACGACCGACTGCTGCAGGACGCGACCCAGTCCCATCGCCACTCGCTCTTTCTCTCCGGCCCAGCTGTGACTCATCCTCCCTCTGCGCCGGCTCAATCAACAAACCATGTCGGTCCGCGTTGTCGCTCGGATCCGTCCGCTTCTTGACACAGAGAACGACAGAGACATCATTGTCCGAGCTGATCGTGCCGACGAGGGGAAGCCATTGACCATTGTCAAGATCCCTAGCCCCAAGAACGGCGCCGAGGAATTCTCGTTTGCGTTCAATGGCGTCTATGACCAGTCCACAACCCAAGAAGAGTTGTTCACCGCCGAAGGCAAGCACCGAGAACAACCACCCGCGATCGAGCCACGAGAGAACGAAACACTAACGATGGAACAGTTGCGCCCCACATCAAGGCGCTCTTCCAAGGCTTGGATGTGACAATCTTTGCCTATGGCGTGACAGGCACTGGCAAGACACATACGATGCGAGGCGGTCTCAAGCTGGCGGAACGCGGTGTTATCCCTAGACTCCTCAGCAATGTCTTTCGACGAGGGAAGAAGATCGCGAAAGACTCGAACGGCGAGACGACAGTCCAAGTGGCCCTCTCATACTACGAGATCTACAACGACAAGGTGTTTGACCTCCTCGAGCCCCCAGAGAAGCGAACGCCCTCCGGCCTGCCGCTCAGAGAGAAGGATGGCAAGACAGTTGTCGTCGGTCTATCGGAGCGCTCATGCGAAGACCTCAAGGATTTCGAGAAGCTTTACATCGAGGCGAATACCAATCGTGTCACAGCTGCGACGAAGCTCAATGCCCACAGTAGTCGAAGCCACGCGATCTTGCGGGTCAAGGTCACCCAGATCTCAGGCGACATGATACGCGAGAGCACCGCGTCAGCCATTGACTTGGCTGGATCGGAAGACAACCGAAGAACGGATAACGGCAAGGAGCGACTGATCGAGTCGGCCGCGATTAACAAGAGCTTGTTCGTCCTCAGCCAATGTATCGACGCTATCTCCCGTGGCGACAAGCGCATTCCCTATCGAGAGTCCAAGATGACGCGCATCTTGTCCTTGGGACAGAACAACGGCATCACCATCATGATCCTCAACCTCGCGCCGCTACGAAGCTATCATCTCGACACCCTGAGCAGCCTCAATGTCAGCTCACGAGCTAAGCGGATTGAGGTCCGAGAGATTGAGAACGAGATAGTCTTCAAGCAACCTCCGCGTACCAACTCGGGTCTCGGTGGCGCCAACATCCAGCGCCAACCCCTTCGCCCTCTGAACAATGCCCACAATGTGCACACCGGCGCCATCGCAGCAAAGGCCGCCGAGAAGGCTGCGGAGAAGGCCGCGGATAAACCCGCGAAAGCCTTCAATGTCTACACCGACAAGTCTAGCAAACCGATCCTTCCACCATCCCGCGCCACCATGCCGATCGCCAATTCCTCACAAGTTCGCCAAGTCCTGGGGAACAAGCGCGCATCCGAGCCGTCCGAGCTCTCTGCTCGTCCAACCAAACTGGTCCGTCCGAGTCAGACCTCGCTTCCCCGCGTCGTCCCTCAAACCATGTCACAACCGGGGTCGCAAACCCTCTCCATATCCGCCGAGCAGATCGAGGCCATGGTCGAAAAGAAGGTAGCCGAGATTCTGGCTAGTCGTGCCGCCGCCACGGCAGACCCAGCGCCCGCCCAAGCACAGAGTGCTTTGAGCGAGAACCAGATCAGCGAGGAAGTGCGCAAGCGCCTGGAAGCATTGGAGCGGCGCATCGACAGTGATGGTCAGGATGCACGGTCCGAAGGTCTCCGATATCTTCTACAGGCGAAGCAGGCCAAGGAGCGAGGCGACGAGGAAACCGCACTGCGCTTCTACGAGCTTGCACAGCCCTACTTTCCGGGCCAGGAGAAGCTGAAGATGAAGATTGACCGTTTGAGGGCGAAGCTAGCCGCCAAGGATGGGGGTGATATCCCAGCCATGGAAGCACAGAAGCCGAGAAAGCATCGTCTGCCCAAGGTGAAGGAGGTGGAGAACGAAGATGAATATGACGGAACCGAGGCCGATGTCGACGACGAGAGTTTTGTCGACCGTAAGCCGGCTCGCGCGAAGGCCGCGAAGAAGAAGGCAGTGAAGGGACCCGAGAGCGACGACGGCCCGGCCAGCCCGCGGACACGTCAGCTGCTGGATATTGTGAACTCGCGCAACCTGGCTCTGATACGTGGGCTTAGTGGGTTCGGGACTAAGAAGGCGCAGGATCTGGTTGATCACCTTAATCTCCGTGATGGTGAGGGCGAGGCCGATATTGCGTCGCTGTCGCAGCTGAGGATGCTCCCCGGCATGGGAAGCCGGACGGTGGAGAGGGCTTATGAGGGATTGGCGGTTTAGCCTTTTCGATTTTCTTGCTTACGAGCGTCTGGGTTTACTTGGTCTCAGCATTGCATCGTTGCATCGCATTGCATTGCATGGAGTTTGGGGTCAGGGATGGGTGGCGTTAGGTGGTGCAGTAGGTAGATACTTGTGTCGGACCATGGGATCTCTCGATGATCAATTGAGATGATGTTGCATGTGTAATCCGTCTGGTCTCGTGGTTGTCAGTGATGTGTTGTTCACGGTTTAGTCCTTTGTCTCGAATCATGAAGTACTTTGCACCTACTGATGAGGTGCTGCAGTATCAGCATGTCTGCCCTGCATAGGTACCCCCCGCAGCCTAGCTTGTTATTAGACATAACATGTTGATATATCAAAGCCACTGGTTTTGAAGTACCCGGAATGCAAGGCGAAACATAACCGCAAATATAACCGCAAATGTTGATCTGTCCAGTCGTTGATGAGCCCCTTTTCCACGCCAGCTCTCTGCACCCCTACCCTGCCTGGATAATGGCCAACCAAGCACACCTATATCCCCGATGGGGAACAAAATCCTTTTAGTCGACACGAAATATCGTGAAGATATTTTGTGTACATCAGCCCTGTTCAGCGGTGTCTGGTTTCAAAGTAAGAGTTGTCGGCGTGCGCCGTGAGAACATAGCCGGAAATGGTGATCTTCTGAGTACGTATGTGGTGAGACCCCTTTTCACGGAGTCGTCTCGGTCCTGGGGTTCAGCAGTCTAAATCCATGGTCGGACAGACGGTTGCGGCTAAAGTAAACTGCTCAGCCCGATAAATACAGCAATAAATACATCTTCCTATTCCGGTTGCGATGTCTCCGGCTGCGATGTCCCATACAAAGCTTTTCTCTGACTCCCATCTGGCTGGCACTAGGCTGAAGCTGATACCACGGATCGATCTTGATTTCTGACACTCAACGCCTCTCTCTTGTCACCTCTCAATCCTATTTGTTACTATCCTCACTACCCGGGTAATTTTCCACGACGATCATATAGCTCTAGGGCTTCCAGAGGTCGGTTTCTGCTTTAATCTTCCCATGTGTTCCTCGTAACGTTGGAGATTTTCCTGGTAACGTTGGAGATTCGCAATCCGTTCCTCCTCTGATCTTTGCCTATGCTCACTGTAACCTTGGATATCCGCATCCGTCCACTCCTTCAGCGACTTTTTCGGAGCGGTGTTGGACGATGCCGCTTGTCCGGCTTGTGCTGAAAAGCCTGCCTCGAAGGGGTTGTGTTCCGTCACTCCAGCATTTTCTGTCTTCGCGCCTACAGTAGCTGCCATCGCTCTTGCAAACGCTGCCTGCTGTGCTATGTAGCGATCTTTCTTTAGAATCAGGAGAATTTGCGCAAGTACCTGATCTCCAAAATTCGCGAATGTTGAATAGGTCGTCCTGGCGTGAGCAATATCAAATGGAGAGACCTCGACGGGTTTGGTCACTTCGTAAGGAAACAGAAGTTTCCCTATTTCTTCTCGGTCCAACCATAAGTCCGAAACAGTAACAGGGACGCCAGAAGCGTCTGAGGCGCTCGAGACAACGTTTCGGGTTTGCGAGTTCTCCAGCGGCGCATGTTGCAGTTGTTGACTCGCAGGTGGCCCCCCTGAGGGCGCATCCTGTCTCAAGACAAGCTCACTCACTCCTGTATCGTGATTCGGCGTCTCATTAGACACAACCTGCGTTCGTGTAGATTCTTGCATTTCCAAGGCTCCCGCCACTCGAAGGGTGGCCGGATCGTAGGGGTCGTATGTTTGCTTCTGGTACGTGCCCCAAGCTGGCGGAGTGGGACCGGTAATATTTGCTGTGGTTGGTGGCAGATCCCCAGGGAATACTTGCGAGCTCCGGAGGGGGATGTCCTTGCCGTCATCTGAGCGCCAGGATTCGTAAACTAGCTCATGGCCACCGAATAAACCATGGTGTTGCTCTTGCATGTCTGCCGGTTGTTCAACTTCCTCTATCAACTCCCCCAACAGTGACGCAGAGGGCAAGAGATCGCCCATGATGAAGTGAGTACTCGTTAGATGTTCCGCGGCATCATTGTAGGTTCTGTATTTTTTTCCCCCGACACACATCCAACAGTCCGAAATAGGAATTACCGAGAAATAGCGTCCTTTCCAAAGAGGCGGTTCTTTGCACATCCATCTCTTCACAAAGGCGGGTTGTTTTGCGTCGGGTTTTATAGGATCGCAGAACCGCCCATCTGATGCAACCTGTCGCTCTGAAAGGGAATGAACACCTGCATCGTTCGTATCTCGCGATGGTTGTTGGAGCCCCCGGTCATTCTCCTGTATTCCATCGCTGTCCCTGTTCATGTAGTTGGAGAGGACACCGGTTTGGGGACTCGATTCGAATGTGGCGGGGCTGTTCTCAAGGCTTGGATCCATGGTCCCAGGCCCAGAGTTCCACGCAAACTGCCTGGCCGGTTCCGCCAATGTCTGCTGAACTTGCTGCTCCGGGTTCTGTTTCCGCCAGTGCCCCGAAGGGTGCGGAGGGTATCCTGAGTACCCAGAATCCTCCCCTAGTGACTCGCCTATGTTGCTCTTGGAGCTGATATTGTCATCTGACGTGTCTAGATGTAGCGGGTCTTGCTGTAACACTTCACCTATCTCAGTATTCTTGAAAGGATTGTAGTCCGCGTATCCTGAGTCCCTTGGGAAGTCGGAATAATAACTAGAGTCCTGTAGTTGTTCTTCCTCCGCACGGTAAGGTAGACGATGCGTACTGACGTTGTCTCCTCGTGTATCGGGCTGTCTGCTTTGTGATTGCTGCTGCTGCTGTGGTGACTGCACGAGTTGTTGTTGTTGATGCTTATGATCTTCGAGCGGCGCGTTGTGATGCCTTCTGATATGAGACACCCTATGCGGCTTCCTCAACTCCATCGCCGTTAGTGGCTTCGTCCGCTTCGCCCTTATTTTTGTTGTACTCCGATTTGCACCCCCAACGTCATCCCTGACGCTCCGAAGCGGATTAAACTCGCTAGCATCAACCTCCGCTGGGGTGACAAGTGGTGTCACCGAGGTGACATCCTCCGGACCGTACTGAGGCAATGTATCGTCGTCTTGTTGTTTCGCCTTGATAACTGTGCTGCTGCTGCTAGGGAGGGGTCCCTCGTAAGGCAATAAGGAGGAACGACCAAACCCATCAAAAAGGTCAGACTGAAACTCGCTACCGATCTCGTTCGGGTGCTGTTGAATCTGTTGCGATGGCGGAAAGACCCAATCTTGAACTTCTGGCTGTTTCTCCGGAAGAATCCGTGGTGACGGGACACTTGCCGGGCCTATGTACGAAGAGTTGATGTCCATCCTACTCTGACTGAACTCGCTGCGAATCCTATCCAGGACGTCAAATTGATTATCTGCGGGCTGGATCACTTGTTCAGATATGCTCCGATCCGGAACTGGCCCTTTAGCCATGTTCTGACTGTCCGGGGATTGTGAACTGTAATGACCCAACGGGGGTAACTTAAGTGGCGGCATGCCTGAACGCCTGCTCGAAGCCCAATTCGAGATGGGCCTGTGAACCCTTCGCCTCTCCGCACCGATTTGATGTACATCTGACGAGTGTTTCCTGAGTGCCCTACTAGAGCAGAATGGTGGGTATTGGCAGTTGGCCACGAGACATGGAAATGTAGGCGTGTGACCAGCCTCGTGAGCAGCCCTTGTCTCGCTGTTGTCAAAGCCAGTAATTGAATGCGGACAGGAGATAAAGCGGCAAAGGTAAGCGTGCCCACTAAAGTTTTCCTTGAATAGCTCAAACTCGGAAGCTGTAGAGTCCCATCGCTCACGATCTGTCATGATTTGTCGAATAGTAATCTCGTAGTTGAGGAACACGTGTTGCGTACTTTTGGGAAGCACCAGCTGGTCTTCATGCACCATTAGAGAGAAGTTACCAAACAAAGGCAAGGGACCCTACCGTCTGAACCCTCCGTTCCCCTGTGTTGCCCCGAGGAACGGGATTGTAATGCCACCGTGGCGTCATACCAGACAGCCGGAAATTGACGAATCGGATCCAGCTCCTCCATCAACAACGCGGGTAGCTGTCTCTCAAGGTCGGGCTCAAGTGCTGAGAGGTGAGAAGATAGCCTTGCAATTGCATCGCGGCAACTGCTATCCCAGCCCCCGATGGGCGTTAGGGCCATGTCACGGAGGTATACGCACCAGAACTCGGCAGCATAAGGGAGAAATCCCCAAGCCCCGCGGATGACTTGTAGATTTCGCTCGCGTTGTTCGGAATCCGGCCGGAAGACATCAAGTCCCATCCGCAAGCACCGGAACGAGGATGAACCGTGATCCCATAATACAGACTCACTGTCAATCCTGATAGACCTCTGACAGGACTCACTTTGTAGATAGCTGGATATTTGTCAGCTTGCAACCAACCGTTCACGAAGAGATTTGAACTTGCTCCCTGACGGATATGTGTATGAAGGCAAAAGTGGAGTTGCGTCGCTCTTCAACGATAGGCTTACAGGCCTCGAGGATATGGGCTGGCACCGGGCGGGATGCTACCGTGTTATCTGTTTGGAACAGAAGAGCCGACTGTAGCTCCGCCTTCCGAAGCGGACGTTTGGCAAATGCGATCCAGCTGAAGATTGATCTTAAGCGCAGGGCTGAACGCCGATCAAGGTCGGACAGAATTCGTGACAATAGCTTCTCATAGCTAGAGAACGCCAAGATTAGTACACAGCAGAGTTCGGGTCCATAGGCACCTACAAGGACGAAAGTTCATGCGGGAGGGCGTCTATGGCATCCATAAACTCAGCACCACTGTAGAAAAAGTTGGCCGAGAGGTAGTTCAGGACCAAGCATGCCCATAGGAATATCCCTATGACCTCGTCAGTCCTTGTCTTCTGAGGTCGCTGTCGTCTTACCGTCGGCTCTCTCACCAACATGAGTAGCGATGCCCCCAACGGAGTCCTCAGATATACCCAGTTCCGAGAGTTTCTGGCGCATACCCCTCAAGCGGAGGGCCGCATAGTTGCTGATTGCTGTTTTCAGGCACTCTTTTTCCTCCGACAGGGCTAGCAGAGACTTGCGTTTTAGTCGACTTTGGATGGCAGCCGAATCTTGACTTGAAACCAGGACCTTGCAGGTGGTGCTGGACGAAACAAGACGGTCCATAAGGCGGACGAGGCGTTGCTGCTTATCCGGCGAGCATTCATCTAATCCATCAAGAAGAATATGCAGGGACCGCTGGGTCTGAATGAATCCGACGGAAAGTTCCAGCAGTTTTTCCAGGACCGGCAGAGTGGCTTGCTTGCTACCAATGTACTCTTCGTATATATGAGCTACCAGGTCTCCGTCGCTTTGAACGCATTGGAGAAGCAAAGATTTGACAATCTGGTCGTATTGAGTGGACGATTCGTGTGTGTAGGAGCAAAAGTGGCGAACCACGTGGGAGCCCCCAAGCCCGCACTTGGGGACACCGAGGAAGGAGACCAGTCGTGCAACAATCACACTCTTCCCGGTTCCCGGGCCCCCTTGAAGCCAAAGGAACGGGGTTTCCGTTGTCGTTCGTAGCCAGGAGGCCATTTGCGGCTTCTTCAACACCCATTCCACGGTACCTGGATGAGCCTGCCCAATTTTGGTAAGCGAGTCGAGCAGGACGTTTTGCTCCGAGTCGTCGATGCGAAGCCATGTGATGACCCCTTGCATCTGCCGAGCCGTTTGTTCCCTTTGCTCCTGAGCCAGGCGTTCGAGGCTCTCGGTCCTCCAGGACTGAAGGGCCTCTCTCATGGCCCTGGATTCGACGATATTGTGGGCATTGACTTCCTTGTCGATAAGCTCACCGTGCCGCTTGAGATCCTCGATGGTGGCGCCGAATTCGCGTTCAAAGCGGCCCCATGTCGTCATGAAAAAAGTCTTCCAGGCTAGTAGGATACTGTGTTAATATCTCTGCGAGGCATCATCAGGTGGGGCACTCACAGCGTCGGGTGATGAATCGGTAGGCAGCCTTGTGGAACTTCAGGATATCGGCGTAGAACACGACAAAAACAGGGTAAAGATGCGGCTTGCCCTGGAAGGAGCGTTCCAGGAGCTGAAATCTTCCGAGAGACTCTGCGATCAGAGAGTAAGCCTTGATGATGCGCTCGAAGGCCTCGATGTAGTCGCTCGATATCTTTAGAACCAGTTTGATGGGGGCCCAGATCCAAGGAAGGTAGTCGGTTCCGTTGCAAAGCACGTCGATAACTTTGGAATAGTGGTTCAGCCCCTGGAAGAGAGGTTCCAGCCGTTGCATGTTGCGAAGTGACTGCCGCGCAGCAAGTTGGCGTTCAAGATCGACTGCCGCTTTCCTGACATCATCAAGCGTTGTTGCTGCAAAGTCGCGCGAATCTGCCGGGGATATGGTCTTCTCAAGGTCCTTGAAGGCGACCTCAATCGCTCGTCGAGCGGATGAGAGTGCCGGGGCGGGTGCTTTGAGCGGCATCGTGAATCCGGGGAGTGAGACTTCTCGATGTGTTCCTAGCGTGAGCTTTCTGGTCGCATTTGTGTCAGGCTATCCCTCATCACGAATGCATGCAAGAGTGGAATTACGGGAGGTGTGATGGGTGTCCCTGCCTTAAAGTCTGCAAGTGTTCAACGTGGCTGAGCCCCTCTTTCCCACCAGCACACCGCATTTCCGCAATGCGTTCTTGCTCGCCCACCATGGGCCGCGGCCCTGGGGCTGAGCACCCAAGAGCTACACCAATCGCCGAACGAGGCGCTCGGAAACTGCCTCGCTTGGGCCCAGACACGCGCTTCTCGAGTCCGCCCAATTCTGCCTTTTCGTCGCTGCCCAATTTGACGACTTCTTCAAGGAACTCCATTCTCCCAGTCGTTCACGGCGACGATCTATGGTCATCACAATACGAGAACCGATACAAGCAGTACTTGGAAACGTTCCCATATGTAGGTAGTGTACAATGGATTACCAGTGGTCGCGCAAACGACAGCGCGAGGTGGGCGATGACGGCCAGCCATACGCCGCCCGACCGCCACCTCAGCAGACAAGTTTCCAAACAGCGGGTTTCGATGAAAGCTTCTCTCAATTTACAACGCAAGGTCACAATCCCGAAGTCCCTTTGGGTTCTTCTTATTCTCAGCCGGAGCAATCTTATGCGCAGGACTGGAACCAAACCCAGGATACCCGGGATTCCGAGCAACAACTTGAAGCTTCTGCCGCAAGACCCGACACATTGGTATGCTACGGCATGGTAAGTGGCGCAATTTCCATTACTTCACACACGACACTGACATTGTTTCTACCCTAAAGGTTCCCGGGTTTCGAGGTACATATATGCGGCTCTCGGACGAGCCCCCGAGCCAAAGCGCTGACCCAATGAACTTCCGTGTCACCATCGAGTCAAGTCATCAGTTCGTCACCAGCGGCCATGTCTACGGTCGGGGGAAGTTTGCTTCCGACTATGTCGATGTAGTCCAAGCTCTCCTCGACGAGCAGAACCTTCAAGTCCAGGCTATTTGCAGACTCGAAGACGCTCAATCTGACAAGTTGGCCAAGAAAAGTCGAGCCGGTCTCATATCCATCCCATGCGCTATTTCAATCATTATCTACGGCCCAGAGAGTCTTATTAGAGACGTTGGTGACTTCTTCCAGGAAATCGAGATGTATCTGCAGGACCCGAAAGACTGCGACCTGAATACCCGATACTGCAATCCTCACCGGCTATCATCGCTGAGTGTCGATGGATGCCCCATGACATTCGATCTCGATCAACCTAGCATGGATGCCGATCCAACCCTCTTCCAGAGGCTTTCGGGGGAATCGGATATGCTCGATATTTTCGAGGCGCACCAAAAGCAAGCTCTGACATTCCTGGCCAGGCGAGAGGAAGGTTGGGATTTTAGTCCACAGTCAGCTGACTTCTGGGACTTGAGACAAACGAGTCAAGATACGTTGTAAGTAGTAGCTCCCAGACTATCCGGGTGGACTTCAACAACTATACTAATGCATGTCTTCAGTTTTCTGAACAACGTATCCGAAAAGGTCCACACGGACGAGCCGCTCGAATTCCGCGGGGGCATCATCGCGGATCCAATGGGTCTTGGGAAGACCTTAACCATGATCGCTCTTGTCGCTGCCGGAAAGCCGTATGCAAGCCAGCCATCTCTTATCGTTGTTCCCCCGCCTCGTAAGTCAAAGAGCCAAAGCGTTATACTAAAGCAGAAACTTATTGGCACTCTGCTCCAGTCCTTGACACATGGGAAGAGCAACTCGAGCAGTACGTCCCCCAAGCCTCTTTCACCTACAAGGCTAAATTGATACCTCAGGCATGTCAGACCTGGTGGTCTGAAATGGCGGCGTCATTATGGCAAGGATCGACTCAGCGAAGCCGACGGCGTATCCGATTACGATATTATCCTTTCGACATATCATACAGCGAGCGCAGACTGGGCCGGTGGGTTGAAGGAAGGGACCAGTATGCTGTTCAATACGCAGTGGCAACGAATCATTCTGGATGAAGGCAAGTTGGCCGATTTGCGATCCAGTAGCTCTGTTTCTGACTTGGCATCACAGCACATGTGGTGCGAAATATCCAGGCGCAAATGTCCAAAGCCGTGTGTGCTCTCAATGCCTCGGCAAGGTGGGCAGTCACCGGCACGCCAATCCAGAACAAGATCGGCGACCTGGCAGCGCTTCTAAAGTTCATCAAGGCTCATCCTTACAATGAAGTTAGGCAGTTCGATGCAGATATCGGATCCATGTGGAAATCGGGATATATTGAGGAGGCGGTGTCCAGACTCCGAAAGCTTTCAGCTGGGTTGATACTGCGACGACCAAAAACCGTGATTGAGCTCCCGCGAAGAACCGACCTCAAATTCCCAGTTGTGTTCAGCGGCCGGGAAAGGGATCTCTACGAGAAGCTCAAGCACCAAACTATCGCCAAGATGGAGGAGCTCTTCCACGACGGCGGGGCCGCCTCAAATTCGTACATATCGGTGATGCAGAGGATCAATGCCCTGCGCATGATATGTGACCTGGGTATGTATTATGACGCCCGACACGACCTTATGGCCGCGGAAGAGGCCCATCATGCCCTTGAAGACTGGCCGGCCGTGGCTCAGCAGACATTCAATTTTCACCGAGACGTTGTCGCGGTCTCTTGTTCGATGTGCGATGCGCCTTGTGATACGGCGACAGCACCCATTCTCCCAATCGGAGGGGTAGAGTCTCCTAACCAAGCCTACTTCGCCAAGTGCCGGTCATACGTCTGTGGAGACTGTGCGCAACGACGGGTCCGAAGGCACCAGCCCGTCGTATGTGGACACACTCCGGGGCACAGCATTGCTCCCGTATCTACCAGCTGGGTATCACTGGAAGAGACGAATATACCGACGGTCTGCGGCATGTTTGACCCTGCGGCATCTTTTCGACTGTCGAGTAAGGTTACGGCGCTTGTGTCGCAGATCCAACACTTGCCGACCGACGTGAAGAGGTTTGTTTTGGTGATTGTCATAGCCTGTATCAAGGGCTGACAGGATTGCAGCGTGGTCTTTTCGAGCTGGAGGATGACGCTAGACCTCGTAGAAATCGGCCTCAAGCAAGCAGGAGTCAGCTACCTCCGGTTTGACGGTAAGGTCAGGCAACAGGACCGCCAAACCATCATCGATAGGTTTAGGAAGGATCCGACGATACAGGTCTTCCTCTTAACGATCTCGTGTGGTGCGGTCGGGTAGGACCCTTGTCGAAATTGCCGATAACCAGGCTAACTCTTGGTAGTCTGACGCTTACCGAAGCATCTCGAGCTTATCTCGTCGAACCGCATTGGTGCGACATCTTCAACTATCTGCAGTCTTGGATTTGAGACTAATTTGGTTTTGCCAATAGGAACCCTACCATCGAGGAGCAAGCGTTAGCTAGGGTCTATCGGCTTGGGCAGGAAAAGGAGGTGACAACCGTGAGGTTCTACGTCAAGGATACCTTTGAAGAGGTATGTCGTCTCGGAACACCATCATTCTGCGTGAAGCTTACACGGATTCTCTGCAGCGCGTGCTTGATCTGCAACGTTCTAAGCGGAAGTTGGAAGAAGTCCTCCTAGATCCTAAAAAGGGAACCGACCACAAGGACGAACTCGACTGTCTCGAGGTGAGGGTTTCTTTGCTATCGCTCAGGAGCATTTGAGCTGACCGCCCGCAGGATCTCCGACGTCTTATTTGATCATCCCTGGCGACAGCGAAACCCATAGCGATGGCGGTAAACGTGGCTAACTGCAGGGCGAGGAACAGGAAGGACCAATTCGGCCTTGTAGGGGTGTTGTGTCTCTTTTTGCTGCAGCCTTAACTACCTAGATTGTTCGGCGCGTCAGCGCGGCCCTACGTTAATGCTTCGAGGCGCTTCCTGGCCTCACCCGAAGCGACAGCCAAATCACGTGAGGGCGAGCAAATTCCTTGTCAGCTTATCGATTGATACTCCAAGCACCTGTATTGAGGGCAAGTGTGATAGCATAAAACGTCTAACGACAGGAAAAACTGTCTGGCGATCAAATTCCTCTTCTTTCAGGACTGTTTAGGGCTCTCGGGTGGGTCGTCGCAGAGCTTACGTAATTGCGCAGCACGCTGCGGCTCCCCCCCATTGCATCATCAGCGGCTCCACAACGGCTTCAAGCTTCGTTTGAAGCTTCAAAACCAGCTCCCCTCGCGCCAAAAGAATTTGCGCACGAACTAGCGACAAGCCACCGAATCGATCCCTCGGCCGCTTCGCCCATCGCCATGGGCTATATATGAGACCGTCCGAAACGACTATCTGTCCTCGAGTCAATACATATTTGCTTCGCAGCCCCACTTCTTCGATCTCCGAGTTCGCCCTTCGCGCGATTTGTGCGTTCCCAGGAATCCCTCCCAAAGATGCCGCACCTCCCCTCCGCACAATGGCGCCCTCATCGATGTTCATGATGGCGACAAGTCTATCTACGGCTCAGAGAGCCTCTCTTCTTCTCTCCCGAGGCGCCTCGGCCAGGTGCCGACCTCTCGCCGCTCTCCGCCGCCCTGCCCCGCCCCGATTACTGTTTGCGACGACGCACCTCCGCAGCTATGGCCCAAACTCCTCCCGTGTCGAGCCCGAGAAACCCCTCCTCGTCCCGAAGACCGCGCGTCCCACGGCCGTCGACCCCCTCGCGACGCTCGACAAGAGTGCGCAGGAACAGCGCAAGGCAGACTGGGCCATCATGAAAGAGATGTCGCGATACCTCTGGCCGAAAGATAGCTGGGGAGACAAGATGCGCGTGCTGCTGTCGGTGGGCCTGCTGGTGGGCGCCAAGGTGCTCAACGTCCAGGTGCCGTTTTACTTTCGCGAGATTGTTGACTCGCTCAACATCGATTTTGCAACAACGGGCGGGACGGCGGCGACGGTGGCCGGCGCCATGATCTTGGCGTACGGTGGTGCTAGGATTGGTTCTGTCTTGTCGCAAGAGCTTCGGAACGCCGTCTTTTCGACGGTTGCGCAAAAAGCGATCCGTCGTGTGGCCAGGGGAACATTTGGACACTTGCTAAACTTGGACCTCAGCTTCCACCTGTCGAAACAGACGGGCGGATTGACACGCGCCATCGATCGCGGTACCAAAGGAATTAGCTTTTTGTTGACGAGCATGGTGTTTCACATTGTGCCGACGGCGTTGGAGATCACGATGGTGTGTGGAATTCTGACCTACAACTTTGGGTGGGAGTTTGCCGCCATCACAGCGCTCACCATGGCGGGTTACACGGCGTTTACCATTTTGACTACCGCGTGGCGGACAAAGTTCCGACGGCAGGCTAATGCAGCGGACAATCGGGCATCTACAGTAGCGGTGGACTCCCTCATCAACTACGAAGCGGTCAAGTACTTCAACAACGAGCAGTACGAGATCGGCCGGTACGACAAGGCTCTGAAGCAGTATGAGAAGAGCTCCATCAAGGTTGCTACCTCGCTGGCCTTTCTCAACAGCGGGCAAAACGTCATTTTCTCGTCGGCTCTCACCGTCATGATGTATCTCGGTGCCAAGGGCATTGTGGATGGGTCGCTGACGGTGGGCGATCTGGTCTTCATCAACCAGCTAGTCTTCCAGCTCTCGGTACCGCTCAACTTTTTGGGAACTGTCTACCGCGAGTTGAGGCAGTCTTTGTTGGACATGGAGACGCTATTTAACCTACAAAAGGTCAATGTCTCGATCCAGGAGAAGCCTGATGCCAAGCCGCTGCAGCTGACCAAGGGCGGCGAGATCCGGTTCGAGAACGTCACATTTGGTTACTACGAGGACCGCCCGATCCTACGTGATCTTTCTGTGACGATTCCAGCGGGCAAGAAGGTTGCCGTTGTTGGTCCCAGCGGCTGTGGCAAATCGACGCTTCTCCGTCTCCTCTTCCGGTCCTATGATGTCCAATCCGGTCGCATCTTCATTGATGATCAGGATGTTCGCGACGTCAAGCTGGACTCCCTCCGTCGGGCAATCGGCGTTGTGCCGCAGGACACCCCGCTATTTAATGATACGGTTGAGCACAATATCCATTACGGGAACATGAATGCGAGCGTGGAGGAGGTGCACGAAGCAGCTCGTCAGGCGCATATCCATGATAAGATCATGAGCTGGCCCCATGGCTATGAGACCAAGGTCGGCGAGCGCGGTTTGATGATCTCCGGGGGTGAGAAGCAGCGACTGGCTGTCAGTCGACTCATTCTGAAGGACCCGCCGCTGCTGTTCTTCGACGAGGCGACCAGCGCATTGGATACGCATACAGAACAGGCCTTGATGGCCAACATCAACGAGATACTGAGGGGCAAGTCCCGAACGAGCGTGTTTGTGGCGCACCGGCTGAGGACGATATACGACGCTGATCTGATCATTGTGTTGAGGGAGGGCAGTGTGGTCGAGACGGGCACCCACCGTGAGCTTATGGAGCGGGGTGGGCTGTACAAGGAGTTGTGGACCGCGCAGGAGATGAGTATCGAGGAGGAGGAGGAGGAGGTAGATGGGAAAGAGTAGATGAGTTGGATACTTGCATGGAGGCGACTTGCATGGGTATCTATGGCAGTCGTTTGGCGTCGTAAGAGGGCATTTTTTGGTTAGCAGTCATTTGTACCTGTGAGCTGTGAGAATTGAGAAGCAATTGTATATATTGAAGCAAGATGTCAAGCTAGAATCGCGAACCGATGCGATGCAATGCAGCCAATGATGCAGCCCCCCTTTTTTTCGAACCAGACCCTGCTTAATGCAGATACAAATGCAAACAATCCCCCATCCCCACCCCTACCAACCACTATCCCCACGCCCAAGGAAGCAGAACAAGTAAATCCCATACCTGGGATATTTACTCATCCTTGACACACTTCCAGCTGCTAGCCTTGTCATCAATCCAATCGGGGAACGACTTGGAACCCGGCTTCTCGTTGAAGCTGAACCCCGTTCCCTGGCAGTTCTTCTTGACCCAGATGGTGCAGCGGAAGCCGGCCCTGGCCTTTCCGCTCGACGCGATGTTCTGGAAGTTGGAGGGCAGGTCGAAGCAGGTGCCTAGCGTGCCGGAGCCGGTGAACTTGAGGTCGAGGAAGGACTTGTTCTTCCAGAGGTCGATTAGCGGGGTCGAGGAGCCGCGTTCTTCGATTTGGATGGAGGTGGTGGTGGTGGAGGAAGTGGGGGCCGGGGCGGCGAGGGAGGTGCCGGCGGCCGCGAGGAGGATGGTGAGGGTGTTGATGAGCTGCATTTTTGGTTTTGGGGAGTGGTAGTTTTGGGTTGGTGTGTTGGAGAGGTGTGTTTGATGGTTGTTGGTTGTTTAGTGTTGGGGCTGAGTGATGATGGTGATGATGATGTTGTTGTCGAGAAGCTGCGCGGAACTTGTGTCTTTATACATGTTCCTCGCCATCGTGATTTCGTTATGTTTGTCAGTTGCATCTATTCTCGATGTCCTGCTCGGTCATCACCTCTCAGCCTCCTCGCACTCTGTATCTCGCCTCGATGCAAGGTAAGGTACACGCATCGAATCCAGGAATAGACTTGCCCTGTCCCGGTAAATTTCGGGAGCCTGGATCTTGGTAAGCCATGTTTGGGTCCCGAGAGATTTTAGCCGGATCCCAATTTGTCGGTGTCAAGCCCCTTTCGGTAGACTTTGCCTCTTGAGATTTGCCGAGAGGGCCAAGGGCTGAGCTGAGATGGGACGTGATATTCCTGGACTCTGCATGGTGAGATCAGATTTCATTTAGAGTTAATTTACGGAGCTGATGTGTAGGGAAGGGGATTGGTGGGATATGTCCCGGTGGTGGGTGCAGTGCCGATGGGATGGGTTGTGTTCGGGGACTTTGGATTTTGCCGGTATCTCGCCAAGGGGCGATGTGTTGTCAGCCCTATAGGGAGGTCAGATTTGATCTAGAGCTGAGTTGAGATCAGGTGATGGTTCATCTGTATGTCAGACTAAGATCTAAAGATGACTTCGAGCGTTTCCGGTTGCGAGCTGATTTCCCCGTTTGTGTAGACAAGGTCATACGAGGGAGATGAGACAAATCTATCCCTACCTCCATCCACCTTCGTAAACACCATCGGGAAGGTGGCTTCTACGACTGCATGGCGGATAGCTCCACTCAATTGTACCCGGAGACAAAGTGTTTCAGTCAGAGAGTCGAGGGCCACTTCCATGGTGAGCTTTTCACAGCGAGAGGGTGGAGACACAAAACCGAAGACACCACAACCGAAGACACAGATTTTTGGGCAAACCAACCGCGCCGGTCTGGTGGGTAGACAGCGGGGTCCAGCGGTGCAATGCACCTACTGATAAGAACCCGCCGGGAAACGAGAACTGTAACACATTGCTGCATCGCCTTGGGCCTGAACTCGTTGATGTTGAGATGTCTGCGGCTGAGCATCTGTAACCGGAAGTAGGTGTTGACGGGGAGCAATGGACTGCCAGAAGACCTACAGAAGCAGCGGTGGCAAGGGAGTGGTCGAGCGGGATCCAAAGGCGATAAGGGTGTCGGTTTCTAAGACGTATCTGACCTTGGAGAGGCTGGGGAATATGAATGTCGAGTTCCAGGAGCACACCAATGCGCAGAGATTCTAACGAACACATTGAAGGCCAAGTACGTTGAAATGGCCACGACGGGGCAAGAAATTAAGCCGAGGAGCAGTTGGGTTGCCACCCCTCCAAGAGGTGGACTACACAGCTCATCGATGTTTCCTTCATGACGAATGGAAGGCCTGTCGTTGTTCTTGGAGGACACATGACTACAGCTGTCGTACCCTCCCTATCCATGGTAGAACCCAAGTTTCCCAATGTCAAGAAGACCCGATCACAGTTCTAAGACCTTAAGCGATCATGACAGTTGTGAACACCCGGAGCTGTGTCATACAACCGAGTTCTGATGCAACGGCCGTGAATCGGAAATTTCTTGCAGCATAAGGTAGTACCCCACACGCCAACTGGTTTGACCATCGACATTTTGGCGAGAGTCGGATCACGTCAAACCATGATGAGCCTCGTCGCCGCTGATTCCAACCGACCCTGCAGCGGCAGACACCCTTCGGCCTACGTACCTAAGTCTCATTGAATGTGAGTTCACCTTATCTCCGAGACTGAGACTCTGTCGAATTCGAGAGCAACTTGACGATGAGCCCTCCGGGCTTTCCGAAGCTGCCTTTCTCGCCCGTATGTATGTCCGGCCCGAATAGGGTTCATCTTATCAACTCCCAAATCCGGGTCCCATGGACAACTGGAACTAGAGGGCCGGGCTTGACGGACGTTTCAGACAACGGACGACAACTGGCCGCATCGATGTGCATGAGGATGCGTCCCCGGACACAGATACAAGATCTATGGGACGACTGGGGGACCTCTTTCCTGCTGCGGAGCCGGAAGCTGCAACACGATTTCCGACTGGGTGACGATGATGGCAAGGAGCAAGTTTCAGGAGTGTGCCTTCCTGGTGTGCCTTTCGGATGCCTCAGCATCTGTCAAGTCACAGGCGCTTTCCATGATGCACTAGGCATCGTCTGCTGCCTATTTAAACGACAAGCCTTTCCCTATTCCTGCCTTCTCTTTACCATCATCAACCGCACACAACAAGCCTTTAACACACTCCAACACAGCCAACACACTCAAACAGTCAAACTCTCAAGCAGTCAAACACTCAACGCACTCAGCGCACTCCACGCACCAGCCTACCGGACTACGCCATTCTTTCAACACACACCCGTAAGTGCAAAAGCGCGCCAAACGTTTATGAATGCTGACTTTGCCACGTATAAATCAACCACAACTCCCACCGCCATCATGCCCATGTCCGACCAGGAGTTCTTTAACAAGATCGTTGAGCTCCAAAAGAAGCACAAGGAGGCCTTCGACAGATACGAAGATGCGTTGGAAGAGCTCAGAGAACAGCCGATAGAGGGGGGTGCTGAAGCTGAACTGGCCGAAACCGCGGCACTCTGCAAGGTGTATGCCGAGGTCGCCGAAGAGGTCATCGGAGAGCTCAAGGACCTCGCCGAGGACGACGCCACACCCGAGCAAGCCGCGGAAGCCGATGACATGCGTCAAACTATCGAGAGTGAGCTCGAGCGCATCAAGGAGGAGGCCGGTATCTGACGAGAAGGGGAAGAGGGCCGCCGTTGTAAGCACGGGCATGGCTTGAACAATGGTAATGAAGGAGACACGCGGGGGTGGAGACCGGTCTGAGGAGGATTGGAACTGGAGAATTCTGGAAATGGAAGAGGGAAAGCAGAAGTATCTCATGACCTGGAGATGCAGATGAGCCCGAGCGAAGTCTATGTATTGTTTTTTGGGCTAGCGGTGATGGATTACGGGCAGAGATAGTTCCATAATGACACTGCGTTGCTTTTGGACCATTTCTTTATAGCTTCTCTAGACCGTTCCCTGCATGTGTCCACTCACGCTGTCCAACACACCGGAAGTCTTCCGGGCCATCGACACACTGCGGCTTGGTCTGGCTGACCGAGCAGTGACCAAACGGTACTGGCGACCGTATGTGTTGCCAGGTACCCGCCGGAAACTTGGGGATGTACCATTCGAAGGCCACATCCAGAGTGTCAACAAAGAACCTAATGTGCAGTTATTGATGACTTCACACTACATCACCGAGTTAGTTCCTTAATAAAACAGAATGACCCGTAGCTGACCAATCATCGGGATCACACACGATTCAAGTCGGGTATGGTGTAGCGGTAACATCCTTGGTTTTCAAGCTTAGCAGCCTGACTCCTCAAGAGCCCGGGGTTCGACTCCCCGTATCCGAGCATATTTTTGCTTCTCTCTTGTAGAGAAGTTCCTTTTTGCGTTGTCCGTCCAGCCGCCCTCCCAGCTCTTTCAACGTCTCTACCATTGAGCCTGAGAAACGTCGCAATCATGCTGTCATGTAGATACCGGACTCTGAGAGGAAGATAGACCGCGTGAGTAGGTGTACGGAGACAACCTGTCTCCCTGTATGTTAGCGCAAAGCTAGCTGTAGTAGAAGCCGGGATGTTGGTATTCAGGAGATTGATATACAGGAATTCGAGGCTACGATAATGGTTCTATCTACGGATGTCTACTGGCTTTCTGCTATTCTTGGTGTACTCGGAGCGACGTCGTCATGATGACACGCTAAACACGAGGGGACTATACACCACTTCGGTTTTACTCTGCGCGAGCTTTAACAGAACGTCGGCCAAAACGTTGGATTCATTGCATGGAGACAGGCTGGCATTTATCCATATATCTCAGTGGAATTCACAATAACTCTTCTGAACAGTGGCATACGAACAGCTTTAGATAGAACAGGCTTATCCCACAGCACCTTTTTCAGCATCCCAATTACTTGCATTCCCCTTTCCATCACTAGTGCATCCCGATTCCGCGGTTGTGTACATCATGTTGTCATGTCAACCGTCCATTTGAAGTGGATGAACTGCCGGCCGCCGGCAACCAATCCACCGGTTAGGCAATGCACCAAGTCAATAATCCACTCCACAGCGGCTGATCGAACCCGGAACCGAGTCTCGCACTCGGAAACCATACTGCTTGCGGGTACGGCTACAACGCTGCTGGAGCTCTAGTCATTGCAATTTCCCGCGGCGGTCACATCATCGACGAAATAAAGACTACGAACCCACCATGGCCATACTCAAACCTTTTCCCAGGAACACCCGCGCAGTCGGATATTCAGCCGAAAGCCAACCACCACGATGAAGTTCTCACTCTGCATCGGCGCGCTCGCCGCAATCTCAGGCGTCGCAGCCGACACATCCAACCCACCAATCCGCAACATCTACACCTTCCCGCCCAACCACTTCATCGAGAACATCGCGGTGCGCGCCAACGGCAGGCTACTAATCACCTCGATGAGCGTACCCCAGCTCTTCTCCATCGACCCGACCGTCGCGACCCCCACGGCCGAGGTCGTCCACACCTTCTCCAACATCACAGGCATCTCAGGCATCGCCGAGATCTCCCCCGACGTCTTCGCCCTCGTCACGGCAACCTGGGATTTGGCTAGTACGCGCGCCGAGCTCGGCTCCATCAGGATCTGGAAAGTCGACTTCCGCCGCGGCCCCGGGGGTCCGGGCCCGGGCCCGGGCCCAGCAACAACCGCATCATCATCATCCCCGACGATAAGTCTCCTCGCGACCGTGGCCAACTCAATCAGCTTCAACGGCATCGCGCGACACCCGACCAACCCGCGCCTGCTCCTCGCGGCGGACTCAGCCCTAGGCGCCGTGTGGCGCGTCGATCTGGAGACGGGCGCGTACGGCGTCGCGTTCCAGTCGGAGGTGCTCGCGCCCGTGGGGACGGAGCCGGGCACGAACTTGGGGATTAATGGGCTCAAGGGTGAGGGGGGGCATGTCTACTTTACCAACTCGGCAAGGCGGTTTTTTGGGAGGGTGGGGATTGATGGGGCGGGCAATCGGGTCGGGGAGGTTGAGGTAATTTCTGGGAGTGCGGATGCTGGGGCGGATGTTGTTTATGATGATTTCGCGCTGGATGGGAAGCCTGGCAAGGGAGGAGGAGGAGGGGCAAGGGCGTGGATCGCGTCGCATCCGAGTTATGCCGTGGAGGTGACGTTTGGTGGGAGTGGTGGTGGTCCGGCGAGCCAGAGGGTCGTGAATGATACGGCGCTGTTGTTGAACCCGACGGCTGCGGCGTTTGGGAGGGGAAGTCGGCTGCAGGAGAGGACGTTGTATGTTACCAATGGCGGGGAGTTTGTTGGGTTTGATCTGGTGAACGAGGGGGTTGTGGCGATTGATCTGTCGTAGGATCGGGGGAATGGGTTGAGATGAGATGTCTTTCAAGATTTTATTTTTGTTGGTTGATAAGACTATCGAAAGAAGAAAGCTGGAGCAGAGTCTCCGGTTTGTTCTAGCAAGTAGAAACTGTAATATTAGGCATGTTTAATTAGGGACCGGCCCTGGTCGCGCTTATCTCGATCGACACAGGCATTCCGAAATCTCATCAAACATTCCGATGTCGAGTGCGAGCCCATTTTGTGGATTTCCCATCAGACTGTATCTGCAGAGACAAAATTGTTCGGCTTCAAACATCTTGAGGACAAGTTTATTCGCAAACAAGAGTTGCCAAGTCCATCGGGACTTTACGAGTCCAAAGTTTCGCAGCTCAACCAGAACTGCCCCTCTCCTGGACCGCTGGTTGGTTCCCAGCCACGTAGGATTGTGACGCTGTGTCCGCTGCCGCCAGCAGGGCCGGGATGTCGTTATTTTACAGGGTTACCTTGGTAGGTAGTGTGGGGGTCTGTGTCCAGGCACTCCAGGTTTCGGAGCTGAACGCAATGCCACTCCAACCGCATGCGCACTCCAACACGGAACTGAAGCCTGTTAGCAATATTCTTTCCTCCCCAATTTCAGCAACTTCACGATCATCAGCTTTTCCTCCCCCCCAAAAACCACACCCGAAAAAATGGTCGGCCACACGACGCACAAAACCCCGCTTGTGTCTTAGACTTTGTCGGTTTGCAGTCGTCAGCCCGGCCCGAGCTATGCGTCGAGGCGCTGGCAGGTCGGACAGGCGTCGGGCGCGTCGATAAGACGGCCGCTTATCCATTGGCGAGATGCCGGCGCCCAGCATGCGGGAGCCGAGTCGACCAAGCCGTTTCCGGCGGGCGGGAGAGGGGGGGCTTGTCTCAGCTCGCTGGTCCCGCCTCCGGAAGGCCGCTGTCACGCTCTGTGTCCGCTGTGTCAAACTCCCGCCCGCACGCTGCGACTTGGTCATTTCCCAGCTTGCCAGCGTGCAGCCGACTTGGAAACCCAAAAGGGCACGGCCATGTCGATCTGAGACCGCCACTCGGAAGCCGTAGATAATAGGTGTGTGGATCGGATCCGGACTTTGTCCTGGGGTTGCTGCGAGCGGCGCCGTGCTGTTGCAGCAGGCTGGCAGGCAGGCTAGCTGGTGGCTTGCTGTTGGAGCAGGGAAAAAAGGGAAAGTGGTTTAAATCCAGCCTGGAAGCACGCGCACGCACGGCACCGACACACCTCCTTTTCTACCCTTCCCGTCCCCCCTCTCGTTCTCGTTCTTTCGTTGTCAGCAGTGCTGGTTTCTTCGTGTCAGTCAGTGAAGGAAAGAAAGACAACAGTCCACCGTCAACAAAAAAAATGCTGTCTCTCTCGACGTCGAGCCCCTCGCGGCTGCTCTTAAGCTTCTTCCTGCTCTTCCTAGTCGGCTCCGTCAGCGCCCAGTACACGACGGCCTCGGACGGCGACCTCTGCTACGACCCCGACTCCGAGTCGACCACCACCATCTCGACCAAGTCGTACTCCAACTCGACCGTCACCAAGACCAAGTCGTACAGCTCCGGCATCACCGGCTCGGCCACCCTCAGCTCCTCCCCGACCGTTGTCAAGACGGGCGCCCCGACCACGACTGCCGCTACTGGTGGAGTCGGTGCTCTCGCTCCGGAGGTCATCATGGGTCTCGTTGCCGCCTTTGTCGCTGTAGGTGGTCCTCTAGTCGGCATGATGTTCGTATTTTAACGGTGTTTGTAGCTCTAATCGACCCCGACATCGTCAAGGAAATCGGTACTGTTGGTTGGAGGACGCATCGGGTGCATGGAAAGCGAAGCGGCAATGTCCCGGGGCTGGTCTCAATCGTTCAACCTGTCGCTGGTCAAGACCCGGCCTTGATAGACCTTAATCCTAATATGACGAGCCATTGGCTCGTCTTCACCGCCTTTGCGAATTACCAGGTTGGGTTGTTGTGTATTGGTCGGTTACCACGAGTTGTCAGTGTCGCTATTCGTCGGTGTGCTCTTGCTAGGTTTCACTTCCAGATTTGTCTTCACATCGACCCTCTGAACAATGCTCTTCGGCGGAGCTGTCGACCTAATTGAGGACACACTCGAGTTCGATCCGACAACATCCAATTTTCTCATTAGTGAAATTGACAGCTAAGAACAGGTGAGACACTAATCTGATGATCCCTCGTTGTGGTTCCCAAATTGGAGGTCGGTGGCATGGCAGAACGTTAGGAATGTGAGAAGACCAAGTCCGCCCACATCTGGACGATGAATAACCATTTGCACCAATCATCGGCAGTACCTCGTGGGTTTACATCAGCATCAATCGTAAGCACCTTGACCAGCGGGCTGACCCGAAAAGAAGTGGGGTGATCCGCATCGGCAATCGTGCAAGCTCCCGAGGTCTCCACCACACGGAAGCGGATGTCGATCGCCGTGTCGGACCTACTCATATGCCACTCCCGTTATCGCCGGCCGGATGCGGATCGGCCATCAGTCCAGATGCATCACGGTCGGGACTGGAGTCGGAGAGCTGCATTAATAACGGCAGAGTATTATTGAGCATACGGAGCTGCCATCCTCCACCTCGTGTACGTGATGGCCCCGAGACTCCTGGAGATGGCTGACGAAGCGGTCAACTCGCATCCGGAACGGCACTTCAAGCCAGCCCTGCTCCATCGACACCATCCTCCACTGTAAATACACTCAGGCTGTGTCGGCACTGCGCTGGTGGTAGTCTATTATCTCCATGACAGTGTCGACCATAACACCTGGACCTATAGTCGTAGGGCCATTAGTAGTTGTTGACCGCGGCCCGCACCGACAGACTACCTTAAGTGGTCCAACAAACTAAGTCTCGAGAGCGAGTTGTGTAGATGTCTATTTTGCTCATGCTAGGCCTTCGATCGGCAGATTTCCAACACTTTGTTCACAAAACTGGAATATCGAGAAGAACTCACCCGGAGAAACACGTCGCTCTGCTTCCATCGCTCTGCTTCCATCGCTCTGCTTCCATCGTTTATTTATCCACATCGTCAATTGAGATAGATCGAGGCAGAATTTCAGCAGACGATCTACCGAATCGGCGAGATTTACATGATTCCGGCTGGTGGCGGTTGACGGCTTCCTCAGGAGGCTCGAACAGCAGCAGCGGGCTTCCTACCGACTCCCATCGAATACGGGACATGCCTGGCGTTCCCTTCAACGGGTAGGATTATATGTGAAAATTACCTCATATTATCGTGCCCAAACAGACACCGACAGCGAAGATGTTCTTCAGTACAACTGCCTGCGCCTCCTCTTGTGCCCGCATATGTCCAAGTCGCATGTCAACCTGTAGTTCCTCAACAAGTGTGCCCGCGCCTGTGCGGTTTCGAGCCTGACGAACAAGCGCCTCCACCCGCTGTTAAACGTAGGTTACACTATCATGTCGTCGTAGTCCGTCTTCATGGCCTGCCTGACGCCGGTCTACTACATCTGGATCACCCGATAAGATCCTTGATGCGACTACATACGACGGCATCCACGACTGCGCACCATCCTGTTCGTTGCTGCCGAGCGACTACGGGTCGACAAGAAGAACCGCAATGCCTTTGAAGGCACCCGTTAGCGCGTCATTGACCGCATGGCGCATTGTTGCAGTTTGAAGCCCACCTACCTAGAGAAGTTGTTGCAGGACTGACGGCCGGAGTGACGACTTTTGTCTCGTTTGCGGTGGAAGACGAGAGCTTTGATCGGTCACACACATAATCCGGTATGGTAGGTGAGAATTATATCACAGCACCGCCATTGAATTCCGAGTTGGCGGGGAGGGGCCTTGCACGAAGCTCAACTTTTGGGGGGGGTTGAGTCGCGTGTGGTCATATTGAACCCCAGGAAACATTAGATATTTACTTCTGATACGAGTATGCACCGTGCGCACACCGTCGTCGGAGGCGTCCTGGAGTCTTGTATCTCTCGTGTTTGTCGGTCTGTTGGTCTTGTTTTCTACTTCATGTTAGCACTCGGGTGGGTAGCGGGGAAGAGTTCGTGATATGGCCCGTGCACTCATGCCGCAACTGTGGCCAGATTCACTTCAGGATACTGATGACACGGGCGAAAAAAAAAAAAAAAAACACCAAAACAAATGCGTTGGGAACTCTGTAATTCAGGCACGCTACTCGAATCGACCTAACTACGAAGCTCTCTGATGGAACTGTGGCGGATTCGTAACCGACATCCAACCCACAACCCGGACTGTAACGCCCAGAGCATCGAACATGTCTGCCTAAACCCATGCCAGCCTTCGTCCCGACGGGCAACCAGGCCAGTATGCTTGTGCACACTGCATCCACGTATGTTGATCAACGGATACCGCCGAGTCCAATTCTGTGTTGCTAGGCGAGTCGCTGTCCCAACTGTATGATGTTCGATCTAACATGTTAGAACCATGGCACGGGAGCAAGGGAAGGAAAGAATACTCAGCCATCAGACGACTGGTTTGGGACATACCTTAGCAATCTAGTCTTCAAATCTTGGTCTTTCCAATGGCTTCATAAACGCCCGGTCTGCCGCGTAGTGTCTCGCCCAGCCTGGGGGATCGACCCGACAGCGGGGCTGATGTGAATACCCGTCTCTTGTACGCATATTGTTGTTCATATCCCATCCAATGCCCTTGGTTCATCTCTGTGGCGTGTGCTTGACACTGCGTGGCCGTCCACGGTCATCGAGCTCGAGGAATTGATGCATCGCGCAAGACAGACGAGACCGACTTCGCAGATAGCGATCAGTCTTCTTGACTATCCCACGCCCGCTCCGTTTCTTTCCTGGACTGCGCGTCGGTTGGGTGGAAAAGGGTGATTCGGTGGGCCGTCGCCGGGGCGCGGTGTTCGTCGCGGAGGAATCCCGATGCGCCTCCGTGGGCGATGGGAAGCTGCTGGCAGCGGCCGGAACGACTGGAACATGCACCACAGGCATCGAGACAGGCGCACGGAACTGCGCAGAGGGTTGATATGGCGCGCTATCGTCGTCGCTCTCGGAGCTCGAGTCAGGAGTAGGCAACCGGGAGAAGCGCACCATCATGCGCTCGCGGCTGACTTTTCGGGTCTGGTTGTCTTTCCATGATTTGTACCTGGCGAAGTATTCCGAATGAGGCTCGCCAGGACGCCTCGGCGCGCAATGCTGGCCATGAGGGTTGGGAAACGCCATGGTGGTGACTGAGGTGGTTGTGGTGGTTGTGGTGATGAGGTGACGTTGGGCGCGGCTCTGTGATGACAACTGCGCAAAACCTCGCCTCTGAAAGAGCGCGATTGCGATGGGCCAATCGGCAGTCTTTATCTAAGCGAGCCCCGCTCCCCTGCCACGTGACCCAAACTTCCCCGTGATCCACACAGCCCCGTGCCCCGCACTAGCCACACGGCCACTTGCACATTCGAACCGCTCCACAACACCCCGCGGGAGCGCCCGCGACAGCTGCCATCGGGGCGATCAATCCAGCAACCAACGAAATGGCGGCCGCTCCTTACCAAGACGACGATGCGCAGAGCTTCACAACGGTGGAGACTGCCGAACCCGTCTTCTCGGGCGACTTCGCCACCCTAACACCCGATAATATCGCGGCTAGAGCAGCCTTTGACGGCGTGGTGGCTTTCTTGGAAGCCGGCACGGCGTCGGCAGATCCGTACCACGCCCAGTTCCTGTCAGTTAACGTCGCATCCGAACCCGCAACCGCCGATTCGCCTTCATCGCAGACTTCGTCGCCGTCGACACCACCACCTCCCACGCAGGGTCACTATCGCCTCAGCCTCGACAAGCTCCCCGAAGGTCCAAATGCGTCGTGGAGGATCGGGAGAGGCAGCGCACACACCAACGGCTTTGGAAATGGCGTGGACCTCCTCTTGGTTCCGCCAGGACAGCACAGAGGCCAAGGCGTGGCCAACGTCCATGCGCTGATCTCGATCCACCGTCTCTCGGGCGCATTCATGCTTCGCTCGACGAGTAATCGGCCCATCAAGTATCTCTCGGCCGCCGAAGACGGCCGCGACCTCGTCTTGCGCCGTGGGGAGCAAACAGTTATCTACAGAACGGAAAATCGCTTTCGCATCGGCGAGCTCGATTATATCCTGACAATAGATGTCGAGCACGAGAGCCACTTCGAAAAGATACGAAACGAGTTCATCACAAGTGTCCTTGCGCAGCCTTCCCTGCCGCATCCGCAGCTCGACGTCATCCCACAGCCTTACCACCAGAAGATCGCCGGCTATATCATTCACAAACCTATATCCTCTGGGGCGTTTGGTATGGTCCGGTCGGCTGTCGACAGCAGAACTGGGGACCCCGTGGCCGTTAAGCGGGTTTCATGCCGATCCTACCGAGATGTTCGCGCCGTCGATACAGAGATGCGTATCGCTTGTCGGTTTCTACCACGAGGAGGATATGATGAAAACTGCAATATCATCCCTCTGCTCTCACAGTGGTGCGAACATGTCTCTACGCCACCATGCGGAAGGACTCCCGAAGACATTTTCCTTGCCATGCCGCTTGCGCGGACAGATTTCGCCCATCTCGACTGGTCAGCGATAACGATGGACGTCCGCCTTGCGCTTTTCCACTGTACCCTCACCGGCCTCTCCCGGATTCATGCTTCCAACGTGATGCATCGCGACATCTCCTCAAAGAACCTCCTAGTTTGCTCGCTGCATCCACCCAGCGCCGCCATCTGCGACTTCGGCAAGGCAATTGACAAGCCCTATGACACGGAAACCGCCATCGGACCTATCGACACTGTCGCGCCAGAAGTATGGCAAGCCACTCCCGCGCGCCCATACGGACCAGCCGTTGATGTGTGGAGCATGGGCTATGCATGGCTATCAACGTTTGGGTCGCTTCTACGCTTTTTTTCGGCGGCTAATAATCGCAAGACTGATGAGAAAAGGCATCAACGCATACAACTTGAATTGGATGAACGAGTCAAAGCAGGCATCATACCCGCGGCCCTGGGGAGTCTGATCCGAAGTATGATGGAATACAATCCAAGGTTCAGATATACGGCGGCACAGGCCCTAGAGCATCCCGTGTGGATATCTCTGGTTACCCGTCGTTCAGTCGGATCTGACGATGGAAATGCTGCCAAGAGGGCTCGTTTGCTGTCTCCGGAGGCCGATGATCCACCGGAGCCGCCAAAACCACCATCACCACTTCCGGATACGGAACCAAATTAATTTTGGCAGACTATGTTCACGGTGGATGATCGTCACATGGCGGCCGTTGGTAGACAACTGAGGAATCACGACGTGGTCTAACTACCTAGTTGGCACTGCGCACCCAGGGAGGTATGGCGAGCTCTCGTCGGCTCAGACAATGTAAATCCGCGGTCTGACGGTAACTAACAGAGAGTAGATGAAGCAGGAGACGCTGCGCGCCTCGAAATTGACACATTCAGGGTTGTATTGATCATTCTGCTGTTATACTACCTAAAATCCAAAACCACATTTGCTTATATTGACGTGATTTATTCGTCAGCCTTGATCAGTCCGGTCAGCCCCTGCTCGACTTGGGCTATTATCTGCTTGATTGTCAGCGACGAGGCTGCTTGGATGAGAAGCTCTGCTGTCTAAACCATGGGCTGGTACATGTATCGACAAGATAACACGACGGCGCATAACACAGGGAGGCTGTTTAAGATATAGCTTTCAGAGCGAAAGGCCTTGAGGATCATACCAAGTTCTCGAAAGTGGCGTCGACATAAGACAGATGCCTCTGTGAATCGTTAAGGCAGCTCAAAAAGAGGTCGGAGTTTCGTCCCCTATCTCATGGGAAAAAATACCATACAAAGCTAGCTTCAACTCGTTTCGATCGAGTGACCTCCGGGTTATGAGCCCGGCGCGCTTCCACTGCGCCATGAAGCTTTGTTGCCTTGGTGGATACTTGATGGATGCATTAGGAAAGTAATAAAGCAAAAGATAACGCGAGAGGCGAACACTGATTCTCAAGTGAATATAATGGGTTTCAGGCTCGAGAATGCATCTTGTTTCTTTCAGTTCTCGACGTTATACAACATCAATAAAACCACATAGTTCCTCCACTCCTTCTAGGATTCCTCAAATCCTCGCACAATGAAACTGCCCTTCCATTCTCAAGAACAACTCTCTCCACCACAGCAACGGACCTTGTTCCCAGTCCAACAGCCGCCAGGAACTATTCCACAAGACTTGTATCCTTGCTTACAGTTCCCGCGACAGAACGGGGCCGAGCCATCGATATAGCATACGGGGGGACTAGGGCATGTCTGAGGACAGCAATAGGCCTTTGTCCCAAGGACGCACTTTGCACCGGCTCCGACCGTGAAGATATCGGAGCGGGCGCACTCTTTATATCCTGTCGGGCAGGAGCCAGCGCAGAAGGGAGCAGTGCCCTCCCAATAGCATCCCTGGGCCCGCTCTGGTGGTACGGGTTAGAAGGAAATGAAGAGCAGGAAGCGGCAGACTTACTGTCAAGATCGAGGCCTTGTGCCTGGATTGGACTCATGAGGGCTGCAGATGCTTGCAGCGCGTGGAGCAAGAAGAACGATGTTGTGAATCCGATCATGGTAGAAGATTGTTTGGTGTGACGTTTGGTTTCCGAGTGTTCGATTGAAGGTCGACCTGAGTGTATCTGGGAAGTTGTGGATGTGAAGCAAGGTTAACATAACGAGGAGAGGCGGCGGCAATGTAGATATATATACTTGGTGAGAGAGTAGTTCTAGGAGGGTGTAAAATGCCTTGTCTGCAGCCACTTGTAGCAGAGTGGCCACATATCGATGCTCGACGTGTCCTACACGACCTGCCACAGGAGGCACGTAGACAGAGAAGGCATCACTCGACCAATTAACAGCAGGCTTTGCAGACTTGGATGCCATCTTAACAGTCACCTCTCTGTTGGCCAGCCCATATTCACTCCGGTGTCTGATGAAGGGTGATGGGCATCAACCATTCGGGAGACAAATGTCAGTTGGGCTTTTTCCATCTCAGACATACCTAGGTAAAGCGCAAGGAGAAGACCGGTCAGTTGACCAATGATGAGGCGCATGTCCTGAACAATTGACCAATGACGGAGGATGCAAGCCTGTCCTCGGAGCCTGGGCTAGTTCATGAGGCTGAGAGGCTGAGCAGTGTCCTCGGATACCCCGTAGAGGCTAGTTCACACGTCACTGCGTCAGGTCCAATGGATTGGTCGAATTGGTTCCTGCAGCATCCCGAAAACTTGATTTCTCTCGTCTCCAATACCAGCAGCCGAAGTGGAGGATGCCGTTGCCAGAGACGAAACGCCCCGGGACCCCTTGTCCAGGATGACATCTAAGGCGGTGCAGCTTGGCCCGTTGACCAGTAAAACCCTGGTATGCATTCTGGTTTACCGTGACTTGCGTCTTCCTAAAAAGTACCCGTTATCTACTTCTCATTCATAGGGAACATAGGGAACTTTGCCGAGGTGGAGAAAAACGGGCTTTGGGGCTGTGCCGCGGCTGCATAGGTACCTACACAGTATGGGATCACACTAGCTCAGGAAAGAACCAGGAGAAAACTCAGAACAAATCAGCCGCAGCTCATCCCAGCTCACCCCAGCTCATGATTAGGTATGAACGGAAAACGTCACTTCGTATGCCCAGATTCATCTCAGATAACGAGGCTGTTATGTCTATGTCAGCCTTGCCTCAGTCTAAGAGGACCTCTATTTCAACGCCATCGACTACCTTTTAAGACTGCGTTCCCAACCGGTAATCTCAAACTCGCTATCCAGTTCAGCGGCGCCGCCGTCCCCTCTTCATAACCTCCTCCCTCTCGCCAGAGCATCATCGCCTCCAGTTCACCCCTCCGACCGCTTCACGACAAAAGCGCCCCGGTCCATGGTATTAATCACGATGAAGCCACTGGGAAAAAACGGATAATGACTCCAACTCCCAGTAAACGTAACGTTCCCACCACCAGGAAGATGATCATCCTCAGGATACGTATCAAAGAAGGCCACCTCCTTGATGCCCCCGCCCGTCGGGTCCTCGGCGACAGAGCGGAGGTCAATAATGCTAATTCCGAGCCCGTACATGCTCTGGTACGAGAAGCCGTCCCGGACGAACTGGTTGTGATCGATCCCGCGCCGCAGCCCCTTGTAGTAGCCTGTTTGTCTTGGCGCCTCGAGCGACGAGATGTCCCAGATGTACGAAACGGGGAACCCGTCCTTGGCCGGGCCGGTGCCGCGCACCTCGTCGTACTCGTCGTCTGTGATCAGGAACTGCTGCCAGTTGGGGTCGAGCACCCAGCCCTGGTGGGCGTAGCTGACGCCCTCGTACGAGGTGTTGGAGATGACGGTCACGTTTTGCTTGTCGGTTACATCGAAGCTGTGATACGTACGGTAAGCTTCTCACTCAGAGACTAGTAGTAAGGGGGACTAACATGGTGAGCGAGTCCTCGTCGTAGCCGTAGCAGATATCCCGCCCGACGTATTTCTCGTCCGGACCGCGGTAGACAATACACTGCGCGTCATGTACATACCCGTCGATACCGGTCCCGCCGAGCGTTTTCGGGTTCGAAGGGTCCGACAGATCAAAAAACACCAAGCCGGCGCGCAGTGACCCGTTGCGCGGCTGGAAGCCCGTCGCCACGCCGTAGCTGCGCTCCTCGTTGACGACGACGTTGTGCGAGCGGCCGAGCGGAAGGCCGTCGTTCCAGAAGCCGGTGAGGTCGTGCTCGTTGCTGAAGAGGACTGGGGAGGATGGTTGGATCTCCAGTAGTTTGCGCATGTCGAAGATCTGCACGCCGTGGCGCTCGGCCTCGCTGCCGATTATGATATAACTCTTGTAGCCTTTGATTTCGCGCCAGATGGACTTTTCGGCGGTTGTGTATTGGGGGAGGCGGCCGAGGTAGATTATTTTCCCTTTGGGGCTTACTTCGAAGAAGGCGGTTCCTTTTTGTTGTTAGTGTCGTCTGGGCTCGGGGGGTTAGGGGCGTACCGTCCTCTTGTCCCAGAGCGGCAAACTCGCGGCCGTCGGGACTCGTCCAGCCCCAGCTGCCGGCGCCTCGGCCGGTCGAGTTCCCGAGGTCGACGTGTGGCTTGAAGTCGTATAGGTCGAGGTTGCTGCAGCGGAACGTGTATACCGGGTCGCCGGGGACGTATGCGGCGACGCCGTCCTCGCAAGGGACAAAGTCGCGCGCCTCGTCGAAGCGCTGGTACTGGTCTGACTCGTAGGCGCCAAGACGTTCTTGGTTTGCCCACGTTTGCTGTGTTTGGATTATGGAATTAGTACTTGAGGATGATGCAAAGAGAATTGGGGGCCTACGTGTTTCAATGACATGATCTGCTCATGGCGCACCCCGCTGTCGTAGAGCTCTGCCTTGAGTTCCATGTTGACGGCCATTTCTTTCGCGATCGACCCCGGGATGAGGGTGGCCGCGATAGCGACAAGCTTAGTGAAAGCTACCATCTTGTCCTTGGATCCTCTAAGCTCTCCCGTCGGGTCTGGTCCCAAGCATGCATAACCACACCTGCGAACAAGGTCGATCCGGTACAATGCTATTATAATCGTAGGAACGCATCGCCACAAGATCATCTAGATCGCGGCATCGCCATTTTTAAGAACAAACCGCATCGATAAGGAAGGTTACTGCTAGATTTCCGGTAGAGCTGCAGGCAATCTAGATGAAAGCTACGCTTCCTGGGCGACTTGCCGGATTGGGAACTGCCGCGGTCACGATATCTAGATCAGTTCGGGACACCCACAACCGGCAGGTGTGCGGCACATTGCGATATATTGCGCGGGATGGAGCTCCTCCGGCAGATGGCCTTGATTGGGGTGAGATTTTGGTGATGAGTAAAGTGCCAAGAGGTGAATTCAACCGTGTGTTGATATTAACCCTGGCCCCGTGTCGTGTTGCCGTCTTGGTATCGGTCACGGGTGGTTGGTTGATGCTCAGAGCTCTGTTCGTGGAATTCTTGGAAAACATAAAATATTGGAAACGTGGGAAGCCCCGGTGTCATTACTGTGCCCGGTTACAATGAGGACTATCAATGTGGGGAGCGGGTTGTGAGGCTGGTGTTGACGCTCCCTTCTTTAACCCCCTCTGTATATACCATACCACGCCAAGATTTCGCTCCATTTTTGTGCCAGCAAGTGGGATCTTTCTGATCTGGAAGTCTTTCTCCCCACAAACAGTCTGTATACTGTTACTCGGGACAATGTCATTCCTTTAAAAGCCTGAAGCATCACACATATATATATATTCCGGTTATCCGCTAGATACCTATCGTGTCTTTCGGAAACCCGATATCTGGCATATGGCGACTAACTGGCGTTTTCCGTCCCGATATGTGCTTAAGCCAATTAGCGGATAGACAGCGAGAGGGTATTCGTTTGTCACGGCTCCTAAGCTTTTCATCAGCGTAAAGCTCCAAGCTTCCAAACACACAGAAGGGTATCGGTTATACTCATGATCAACAACAATTTCTTGGTACTATCAATGAGCTATTTGTCCAAACGCCCCGCACCAACCCTCAACCTTAATCAACAAGCGGCTTGCTCCCATCCGGCAGCCGGATCTTGAACACCAAAGTCTGACTGTCGAGATATGGAACCATAGCCGAGTCGTCAACAAACTTGAACTTGCCAAAATTGGCATGTGCTACAAACAGCGTCGGCAAACCCCCTTGCCGCAACGCAGAACCAAAGAAATGGTCTCATACCGTTATTAGTAAATAAAGTCATTACCACTCAACGCAATGACAAAACACTCCTTCTTCTCATCACAACCCCCCTTGCAGCGGTTAACAGGCATCAGCGCCAGCCCCTACCACTTCTCATTCAGCAACCCAGGACTCGCCGGCGCCCCGTCCTGGACAACATCGTCCTCGGCCGTAGTAAACTTGTTTAGCTCAGCGTTGAGGTTAAAGTCAACAAACGGACAAAAGCTTGGCCGGGGACCAAGACGTCCGCTTTTCCTCACTATCGATACACACCAACAATTAGAACAAGGAACTTCGTGTGCGAAAAAATGCATCTCCGACTGGGCCGCGGCGCGTTGCGTTCAATGTTATCGGCATTGACAACATAACGTCGGGAGGGGGACGACATACTCGGTCTCGTACTTGATCTCGATCTTGTCATCATAGGGGTACAACGCGACTGAGAATACTTGAACGACCGCGTGTTGCGTCGTTATGCGAGGACGACGACCCAGCCTCTTGCCGCGCGGTCGACTGTAGCATCACCCAGAGCGTCTTGCCGTCGCGGCTAGGAGTGAGACCTTGGAAGCTTGGGTATTCCGGCGGCCGTGGACGGGGATCCGCGGGGCCGGAGATTTGGGTCTTGTTGTGGATGAGCGGCGGTGTGTTGGAGGAGAAGCTAGGTATGCTTATCAGTCCTGTCCAGAAAGGGGTAAAGGGGTAAAATACTCTAGCCTTCCCCTTCCACACCAGCAGAATCGCATCCGGCAGCTGGATGGCAGCAACCATCTATCTCCCCTTGGCATTAGACCGGTAAACAAACGGCCTGTACTCGTCACCGATCTAAAAAGACCAGTCGTCCTCAGCGACCAGCCCCTCGGCATCGATCGACACGCGTTCACATTACATAGGTACACAGGACAGCGGTGATGGGTGGTCTTAAACGCGGGCTTTCAAGAGACAGTTCACACACACACACACACACACACACACACACACACGTAGTACCTGGATCCACGCAACAGTTCAATAGTATCTTTGTAGATTACCAAGACATATATCCCGCGGGATCTAGACAGCATTGCTACGTTGGGTCAAGCAGCGCAATATGGGTGGACGGGGTGGTGTCACATCTTTGCGGTATGAACATGTGCTGCCGCTGCTGCGCAGAATCGTGATTGGGTCGATGGACTTGATAAGTCTTCGCGACTCGAAGTGTCACCGGAACCGAGCGGAGGATCCATTGCGCATGGAGTACGGATGAGAATTTCCCTAAATGCGCAAGGCTGTTTATTATTGCCATTCAATAATCATGTATTGAGTTTTGATCGTCTACCTTTGTTGTTGATGTCTTCCCGGGAGCTGTCTTGCAGTCCACACCTAAGCAAGAGAAATCGGGCCCCAAATATCTTCATGACATGACACGGTCGTCCTGATCCAGGTGACCGTGCTAGGTAAATGTGAACATTTGCGGATAGATATTGACATGTAGACGGGAGGACGTAGGATGAGGGGGACGTCGAAATGTAACCCTCAATGGTGGTTGCTTGCCATAGTTGTCAAACACAAGAGTCAACCCTATAACCGTTGGGTTAATAACCTGGATTGCGACATCAGGCTGTCCTACGTGCAACCAAGGCGGAACGCTAGACAGGGACAAGTGGGCAAGTGTTACACCAACTAAGACTACAGGTAAAGCTTGTAGGGCTTGGTGATACTCTACGCCCCACCGAATAAGGTTATGCTGAATAGAGTTTTGTCGCGCATTATGATCGACCATGCCATTATGCGTACCAGAACACCTCCTAAAAGCATGGGCCACGAATGGGGAGAAGAGCATCACTAAAAGGATGGACGCGCTGGTCGCCATTTGCGGCCACTTGCTCGTGAACCATCAGATGCTGACGCATACGCAGACGCAACTCATAAAATGAAGCTGACGTCGAAGCGCGGAGCCGCATTCCCGGGCGGAAATGGGCATGCGGTATTTCGACGCTGGAGGTTAAAATTACGAGGCCAAAAGGAGAAGGGGGGTTAACTAGCCGCTGCATTCCTCCTGGTTCCAGTTTGTCAGAGAAAAGATGCACAAAACAAAAAACGCATGGATTTCCCAAACACAACACAGCCTCAATCACAGCTTGTCATCACTGCACAGATCGACAACAACTTCAAGAAAACCCCGGTGGACAGGTGACGACCCAGTTTCGAAACTGGCAGGACAAAAAAAAACCGGGTTCAATGAGACGCTGCCCGCACAGCACGGGCCAGATCCGCGCGGGGGAACCCAGAAGGTTAATTTCCTCTTCATGCAAGGGACATGACCTGACCAGCGGTAAGGGGGGTGGCGGAATACGAGCGGAATGAAACGCGGCCCGTGTCCTGACGACCTCTCCACAGTCAGACACGGCAACAATGACTGGCCGACTCACCTCGGTCAGCACTACGAACACCAAAACACTATTCTCATGATATCAGACCAAAAATCAAGGAGAAATGTAAATTATGGTATAGAGGAAGCGGATGTTACAGTACAAAGAGACGCTCATGAATTATCCAACCCGTCATCCGTCCAGGTATGGCGACGATGATAGCATGTCCTTCATAACTCCCCTGCCTTCCCCCAAACCACAGGGAAAAAAGCTTCTACACAAGAAAACACACCATTTTAAAGCATGGCAGCAACGGCAACCAGCGCAGCGGCACCGAAGCCGCTGGCGACCTTGGCAGCGCCAGCGGTGACCAGCATGCCCTTGCCAGTCGAGGTGGCAGTGGGCTTGCCAGTGCCCCAGGCGGCGCCGGTGCCGGTAGGCGCGACACCAGCCGGGACGGGGACGGGAGCCAGCGTGGTGGCGGGCACCCACGGGGCCCAGTCGCTCTCGGGGTTGGCGGGCGCGAAGCTCTTGGAGGGCTTGGCGACGGCGGCCGACGTGGGCCACGAGCCGGCACCCTGGTTTCCACCGGCGGTCATGGTCACGGGGCAGACGGTCGTGGTGTACGGCACGACCTCGGTGGTGACGTGGCCCTTGGCCGGGCAGTTGGTGACGGTCGGGGCGCACGAGGTGACGGTGTAGGTCTTGGTGCTGTAGAGCGTCGAGGTGCTCAGCGACGTCCAGGTCGTGGGCCACGAGGTAGCAGATCCGGTAGCAGTGCCGCTGGCGGTGGACGAGACGGTGTCAGGCTTGCAGGTGCCCTGCTCATAGAGAGCGCCGGAGTCGCTGCTCGCCGGGGTGTTGGCGTTGGACAGGTCGGTGTGGTTGACCTTGTTGCCGCCGGCGTTGCCCTCCCACGGCAGGCACTGGGCCGCGCACATCTCGAAGTGCTCCTTGGGCACCTTGATGCTCTTCTGGATGCCGGCGACGTCCTCGATGATGGTAGCCGAGAGACCGAGGGGCACGTGCCACTCGATGTGGCAGTGGAGAAGCCAGACACCCGGGTTGTCGGCCTTGAAGCGGAGGATGGCAGAGCCGCCGGCCTCGACGGTGAGGGTATCACGCTCGAGACCGCCGTCGACGCAGACGACATCGCCAGCCTTGCCGGCCTGGGGAGCGGAGCGCTCGCAGACCTGGAAGTGGTGGCCGTGGAAGTGGAAGGGGTGGTGGGCGAAGTGCAGGTTGTTCAGGACGAGCTCGACGACCTGGTCCTTTTTGGCGATGAAGGGGTTGACCTGGCCGTAGATGAGCGGGTTGGAGGCATCGGCGCCGGTGGACAGAACGCTGTACAGGGTGGGGACCTTCTGGTGGACGTAAGGCTTGCCGTTGACAGTGGCGCGGGGAACGCCGCTGGCATCAATGCCCATGTTGAAGTCGAGCTCGAACTTGACGTCAGTGGGTCCGAGGAGCGTGGGCTTCAGGGGCGTCAAGGTGGTGTCGTCGAGGATCGAGTCGAACGCGCTGACCCTGTACTGGGCAGGCGCGGGCTTGCTGGCATCGTACTGGAGCTCGCCGGTGGCGTTGATGTTGAAGGGGATGACCGGGGCGCGGTAGTCGGGGTTGATATCGAAGACAACGCTGAGGCCGTAGTTCTTGGTGGCGGAAGCCTTGCCAGTGACAATGAAGGCATAACGCTGGGCAGGCGTGATGTACAGCTGCTTGGCCGTCTTCTTGGCAACCGGGACACCGTCGACCTCAATCACCTCGATGTCGTGGTCCTCAAGGAAGACCATGATACCAGCGAAGGCGGACATGTTGACGATGCGGAACTTGTACTTCTTGCCGGGCTCGATCTTGTAGACGGCGGGCTTGCCATCGTTGATCAGACCGCTGGCCGGAAGAGGAGGTCGGAGCTGCGTGTTGGACGTGTTGAAGATGGTCGAGGCAAGGAGAGCCGGGACCTCAGCACGATACCAGTCTGTTTGATGTCAGTTGTCTTTCGCTATCCCAAAAGCGTTCTACTCACCAGAAGCCGTCACGAGGTACTCGGCCTCGCACTCAGCCTTGTAGACGTCCTTAGGGTCGTGGATGATGATGGGGCCGCGGAGACCATCTGGGTACTGGCTGCCGGTGTGGCCGTGGTACCAGTATGTGCCGGGGTAGTCGGCAGTCCACTCATACACAAAGCTCTTTCCAGGGGGAACACCGCACTGGGTGGCGCCGGCCGGGCCGTCGTTCTGGTTGGAGTAGATCTGGTGGATACCGTGCCAGTGGATACCCGTCGACTCGTTGCCGAGCTTGTTGTTGATGGTGATGCGGACCTTGTCGCCGACGGTCGCCTCGAGCGTCGGCAGCGGCCAGGCGCCATTGATGCCAATCACGGGCCGGGCAACGCCATCGGGAGAGGCGGAAACCCACTCAATGTCCCAGTTCTTCTCGACGAGGGCGGCGAGACCTGGAACGGCCGCAGCCGCCAGGAAAACGATTGACTTAAGCATTGGGATGCAGTATTAGTAATAAACGAAGGGCGAGAAATAAAGACAGAATATAGTTGGTAGACGCTGATTCTCGCTCTCACCCCAATACTAACGAGTGACTGGAAAAGAACGAAGGACTGTGAGCTGTAGAGAAGAGAGAGAGAAAGATGACCACCATCAGAGGACATGCGTCTCTTATCACTGTTCCCGACACCACGCCATCGATCCCATGGCACAGATGCGCTTGCCCCGTACCGGGGTGTCGACGAGGAGGCGGCTGGCTGGATGAGGACGGTGTGGTGCAGCAAGCTCACAGCAACCCCGGCAACCCCAGCGGCGAGCCAGAGCCGACTGCGGTAAGGGGCCGTTCCCCTGGCCACCCATGCCTGTGGGATCCAGGCTGCCTTTGCCCGCCGCCTAACACGAAGTTGCGTGGAATTGGTTGCTGGCTGGTTACTGCACCCATTGCTGACGGGTCTCGCAAGTTTTGCTGTTGATGTGGAAATTGCCTTCGAATCTGGCGATCCCCATCACTGGACCCGTTGGCGAGTGCTGCCAGGTGTGGCACAGTGTGCGCCGTGTGTGGGCCACCCGTGCACCCCCCTGCCACCCACCCCTGTCGCACCGGCCGGGGTCACTTGCCAAGCTCAGACCCTTCCCTGCCCTTTACCAGGTTTGGCCGTCCATTAGCGCGCTCGATTGAAATGAGCTCCTGTCAGCCGCATCCATGATGTCACGTCCGAGTCCAGCAACGAGCCCGTGCTGGCCAATCGAGCGTGGCCGTTGGCGACCGGGCTGCTGCCAGACCGCCGGGGGACTCAGGCACCACTTCGTGTTTGCCGTCAAATCAGAGGCGGCGCCCCTGAAAATAGTGTCGACCATCTCGAAGCTATCGATACCCGTTTTGCATCTAGTTACCTGCACACGCAGCGCAGGTACCCGCCATTGCTGCTCGCTTCCCCGGCCCAGCCTGGCCCGCCGCTCTGTCACCGCTGCCAGGAGAGAAAACACGTCCACGGTGTGTTTTGTCGCGGTCGCATCTCGAGACAAACATGGGTCGCGAAGCCTGGCGTCGTCCCCTCAGTCCCAGTCCTTGTTAAAAGTGGATTTCTCCCTGAGGCTTCGCATCTTTGCTCCTGAACAAGCTTTGCGGGCCCCCGGGTGTTCGGCGCCTTGAACACGATGGCTCCATATTTAGGTAAAAGCTTGGCTAGGATTGAACCCCTAACGATATCCACCCTCCTAACCTGGGAAGGCGAGGATGCCGAATAGGCGGGTGTTCGGGACGGTGTGGACAAAAACTTGGTTTCCTCAGGCTTGCTGCAAATGATCTGACCCGAATGTTTGCTCGCCAGAACCGCTCTGCTGCGTGCGGCACGGCGGCGGCCGACAAGAGGGGGAACAATTTTGCGGGAAATTGGGGCATCAAAACCAGACGGCGCCACTGGCTCTTTGGTCGTCGCGTCGCGCAATTGCTTCCCCGGTCTGGCCAGCATCGAGTCCAGCCTCATCCAGAGCCCGATCTGCGGAATGCCATCGGGCCGCACGGCGTGCCAATTCCATGTCTTGCACACACGCTTTGCTTCTTTCCACAGTGATTTTCCCTTTCGTCTCTGGTGCGCGGAGATCTCCATCCCAGGGGCCTTGCACACGTGACGAAGCCAAATTTTGCATTTCCTCTCCGGTGCATCGGTCTGGCGTGTCTGGCCAGACGCCCACGGCCAGCGGCAAGCGGCAACCGAAACCGATAGATCGCTTCTCAGCCCTCTCGAGCGAAAATTAAATATGAGCCGCCGTCATGCGATGGCGTAAAAGAATTGAGGTGAACATTGCAAAATCTGCGGGTCTGGCTCAGGAGTTTGCGTCCAATTAACGTCAAATCCTTCCCTGGGACGTGATCTGGTCGACTGTCAGCACTCGCGCGCATCCTTGCCCTTTTCGTGTCGCGCTTCCTGGGAAGGTGGTTTACCGTTGAGGAGCGATCGGGCTGGCTGACTGCGCCTCATCATCTGCATATTTTTGGATTGCCGTTTTTTTGTTCCATGTCGATGTCGAACGTCTGCTCCTTCGTTCTCTCCGAAAGCCACAAGTCTTGAAATGTCGTCGAGATGCCCCACTGAAAAGTCAAAAGAGGTGGCGAGTCAATCAATTTGTACCGACCTGTCGGGCCCCGTTATCCCTGTATTTGTGCAACCGGTAGCACTATATGTGTGCTATATTCAGCGACATTTATGCACTACCGGTACCCGTCAACCAGTGCGACACACCCGAACAATTTAACCGGCCGCTCCCGCGATCTGCCCTAACGACAATTTATGTGAAGCTTGGCGGCTCGCGTAAACATAAAACAAATTGTATTTTGCCGCGAGTCAACTGCCGACCAGTACCGGACGGTTGGGTCGGCGTCGGGTCCGGGACGAGGTGACGAATCAATGTACTCATTGTAGCTGGGAAGTGAATAGAACAAACTGCTGCATGAGGAATGGCAGTATTGCGTTGTGGATTTGAACTGAGGCGTGGGTGACGGGCTGGTATTTGGCCGCCCCCTGAGAGTCGGGTTCGTCAGCATGAGCGTTGACAAGTCAACAAGGCCACCAGAAGAATGCATAGAACTACTCCAAATGAAGTACATATTGCTGTTATCTTGGACTGGGTATCTAGAGTCATCACATCTCATCACCTCATCATATCCGTCAGTCTACCAGTGAAACGACTTGCGTATCCCATCTCCCCCGTTCTTCCAGTCCCCAACAGTAACGAACCGAAGAAACGCCCCCTTCTCACCATACCACTCCATCTTGACCTCCCTGATCCTCAAATCCTCACACCCATCTCCACCCTGAAGTGCCTGCTCCTCCATCTCCAACGTCTGCGCCGCCACCCGCGCGGCCAATGTACTATCCCACAGTCCCTCGCGCCTCGCACAAGTCTGCAAGAGACTCAGCGCCCGCCTCCTCACCCTCGAATTCCTACACCTCGCCACAATAGTATGCAACAACATCACACACCCCAACCCCGACCGACACAACGCACGGCTCCCCTCTCCCCTCTCCCCATCCACAACCCGTCGACACAACTCCAGCATCTCCACCAGACAATCCTCCAACGAATCATACGCCTCCTCCCTCCGCTGCGGCCTCATCACATCAAGCCTCAGCCTAACCGCCACAAGCACAAGATACGCCCGCAGCAACAAAACCGCCCTCTCCCCCTCCTCATCACCCGCCACCAACCCAGCCAATCCCTCAAGCGCATCCCGCCCGCCCTCCCAGGCCACACACAGCGCCCGATGCCGCGCGACAATCTTGCCCAACCGCTCGGGCGACTCCGACGCGGGCCGGAGCTCGCTGTCCTGCGAGAAGGCGAGGACGTTGTAGAACAGCCGCTCGACGAAGACGTGCGCGTCGGCGGGGGAGGTGAACAGCGTCGGCGCGGGCGACAGCTCAGCCGTCCAGAGCATGTCGTTCTGCTGGGCCGGGTTGACGTCGCGCGCTGTGTCGTTGATCATGGCGCGGAGTTGGCCGTAGGTCGATGTGAGGATCGATCTGAGGTGGGCTAGGGGGACGGGGTACGGTGGAGGTGTGGGTGATGATGATGAGGAGGAGACTGTTTGTTGTTGTGAGGATGTGTTGTTGTTACTGTTGGAGGAAGTCGCACGTTCGTGGTCCAGCAGTACCTTGACGGCGGACCGGATGTGCTGCGTCGCCTCGGCCATGTGGCCGCGCATGCTGGCGAGCTGGATGAACAGGATGGATGCCGTGAGCAAGCGGTGCGTGGTTTCGGCGGATGAGTCCTGAGTGAGCGAAGTCGTCATGAGATGGATCGCCCGGTTGGCCTGCTGCAGCGCCAGTTCACTCCCGGTCCCTGCAGCAGTCCCGCTGCTTTCAAAGTCCTCATACGCAGCGCCGAGGGCAACAACGAGGTGCCGGATCGGCGGGTCGTGCAGCGCGGCCTGCATCACCTCGCGCCCCCAGAAGGCGAGGTGGAACGGGCCGCCGAGCGACTTGGATGCATGCTGCTGGAAGAACTGGAAACTTCTTTTCTCGGCTGTTGACCCGAACAGGCCGGACGTGGTCTGGATGACACCCAATAGGGGGGAGCCGGCCGTTTCGGGGCTGGACCGTGCTTCCGGCGCGGGATAGCCGCCACAGGGCCGGCCGCTGCGTGTGCAACGGTGGCAGCGTGGTTTGGTCTCGTCGCACTTGACCTTGCGCGACCTGGCACGACATGTCGTCAGTATCACCCAGGGATCAAATGCCGAGGGGGGTGGGACGAGACATACTTGCAGGTCAGACATCCCGTCCGAACTTTGCTGTGGAACCGCAACGGGCGCTTGGCCGTGCCGGTGGTGGCTTTGGTGGACTTGTCCGAGTCGCTTGTAGGTGTCTCTGGCGCCATTATTCGTGGGAATAGCAGCAAATTCTTCGGGGTGCAGATTTCCGGTGATGCTTGTCCGCGCTTGTTTTGCTTTTTTGCGCTTGATGTCGGGATGTAAGCGCATCCGAGATGGATGAATGCAGGATTTAACCCTGTGGTGGTTTCGCTCTCGGTGCGGTCATGTGATCTATCCGAGGGCGAGGCATCCGTTGTCTTGGCGTTGTCGTTGAAGGATTCACTGCGCTGCGGCTGGTGGGTTCTACCGGAGGCTTTTGTTTGGACAGTAAACGGCTGCGCCTCTGGAACCAAACACCAAAGCTGACTCTGCAGGCTTTATTGTAGATCGCACGTGACTTTTCCGACAATAGTGGCACTCAGTTGAGGCCGAGCAGCTTAGTTGCAGTGTTCATCCTTACTTGAGCGAGATGAGGTTGTCATGGATACTGGTAGGCAGCGATGTTGGGATTGTCTTGAAGAAAGGATAAAGGTTGAAGCCTCTGCTTGATAGTTATGACCAAAAAAACACATCTCTCTTTATTCTTTCCATTCCATCGGTAATTCTAAGACATAATGTTTTCTTTCCTTTCTTCAGTTGTCCTGTTGGGACTCACCGGTGTGTGTGCCGCAAGCCCAACGCCCAAACCCCTGAACCACGCCCGATCGTGTCTCAACCCCAAAGTCTCGCTGTCATACAAAGAGGTGGGATCCCTCCCACCCACACTGTTACAGGTCTAACCTTTTAGACGCACATCTGCGAGACAACCCCCGGCGTCAAGTCCTACAGCGGCTACATCAACATACCAGCAGACCCAAAAGGAGGCGTCCCATTCGACACCCACACTTTCTTTTGGTTCTTCGAGGCCAGAAAGAACCCAAAGACTGCCCCGCTATCCCTCTGGCTCCAGGGCGGACCCGGATCGCCCTCCATCCCGGCGGCGCTGGGCGAAAACGGACCCTGCTTCGTTAAGCCCGACTCGAAGGGCACGACTCTCAACCCATGGTCGTGGAACAACGAAGTCAATCTTCTCTACATCGATCAACCCGTCCAGACCGGCTTCTCCTATGACAAGCTCATTAACGGCATCATTGATGAAACCCTGCTGCCCTACAATGTCACCCCTGTGGTCCCGGGAGCTCCGGCCCCGAAGCTCAACTCCACCGTCCTAATGGGCGTCTTCCCCTCTCAAGACCCAAAGTCAACCGTCAGCACCGCATCGGGGGCTGCCCGCATCGCCTGGCATTTCATGCAGATCTGGATGAAAGAGTCCGTCGCCCTCCCCCATCCCCCACAATTCTGATCTAACACCCGCCAGGTTCCCCGTCTACAAGCCCAAAGATAACAAGTTCAGCATCTGGACCGAGTCCTACGGCGGCCACTACGGTCCGACCTTCGCTGACTACTTCACCCAGCAATTGGCAAGCGACAAGAAGGCCATTCCGCTGCGTCTTGACACCCTCGGCATCGTCAACGGGTGCGTCGATATCCTGACGCAGATGCCCTCGTACCCGCACATGGCCTACAACAATACCTATGGACTGCAGGTTATTAACGAGACCGAGTACAACGCCGCCGTGGCTAGTTTTCCGCAGTGTCGCTCGCTGGTTGAGACTTGCAGGTCGCTCGCGGATGCCAAGGACCCCGAGGGGACGGGTAGCGTGGCGGAGGTGAATAAGGCGTGCAGTGATGCTTTCGGGTACTGCTTCAAGACGATGTGGTCGGGCGTGCAGAGCCGCGGGGTGAGTTCTTCTCTCTCTGTGAAAGTCTCTCGCGGGAGCGAGGCTGACGATTCTGCAGAGGAACGTGTTCGACATCACGGCCATGGTCCCGGGCTCTTTCCCGCCCAAGTATGCCAGCGGCTATCTCAACAGCAAGCTGATCCAGGAGGAGCTGGGCGTGCCGCTTAACTTTTCGGGTCTGTCGACAGCGGTGAGCAATGGTAAGTCCTCTCTCCTCTTGTCCATTCCTCGGCCAGCGGACTAAAAATTCGCACAGCATTCACGGCGACGGGCGACTTCGTCCTGGGCAAGAACCTCGCCGTCCTCGGTAAACTCGTCGACCAGGGCGTCAAGGTGGCCTTGATGTACGGCGATCGGGACTACCAGTGCAACTGTAAGCCCCCCCTTTTCCTCTTCACCGTGTCTCTATTTGTGAGGTACTAACCATGGAAAATCTCACAGGGCTCGGAGGCGAACAAATCAGCCTAGCTATCGCTTCCCAAACCAGCCCTGCCTTCCGCAAAGCAGGCTACGCGCCCATCCAGATCGACGACACCCACGTCGGCGGATACGTCCGCCAACACGGCCGCCTGTCGTTCTCCCGCGTCCTCGGGGCCGGCCACGAAAGTACTTCCCCCCCCACAATCATATCCCTCCCTTCCCTCTTCCGTTGCTAACAGACGGCACACAGCACCATGGTACCAGCCCGAGACGGCCTACCGAATCTTCCACCGCGTCATGTTCAATACCGACGTCGCCACCGGCAAGGTCCCCGTCGCGACGGACAAGGAGGTCGCGGCGTACGGGACGAGCGGACCGGCGGATGTGTTTGGGATCAAGAATGCGATGCCGGTGCAGCCAACGTCGGAGTGCTACTTTTGGGATATCTTTGAGACGTGCACGGGCGCGCAGACACAGATGATTCGGAATGGGACGGCGGTACTGAAGGATTTTGTGATGGTTGGGTATCGGGTCGGTGATAAGACGGTGTATTACTGAGGGTGGATATGGGATGGTGTGACAATGTTAGATGGGGAGAGAAGCTGTGAGTAGATTGGTTTATTGCTGTGTGGTTTTTTGGGTAATGCAGGGAAGATACCTAGGTACCTAGATTTTAGACTCGATGATCAAGCTGGATCGATTGAAGTACGTCTCCTGTTGTCTACGTGGAAACGCCTGGGTCTACTTCCAGGTCCAACTTCCGCTGGTTTGTCTCATCAGAACTACAAGGGACCCGCCATCTAGGGGATGTCTAGTAGCTAAACTCTTGTCCGGCGAGCTCCTCAGTCAACTTCCACAGCATCTCGGCCTCGACTGGGTCGGTTCCCCATGGTCTGACGCACTGTGTCCAGGGGTCAGCCACCTGACAGTCCTGCAGATATGCACCATTGTGGTCTGTCGCCGATATTAGCCTCACATCCCGAATACCCACCCCAGATGCTCTGGACATACCTTTAAGACCTGGGTAGAACGCAGCGTAGACCGACGTCGCGGCGCCCTGGTCTGGCGTCTTGAACTTCATCTCGTCCTTGGCCTCCCGGTTTCCCTGTGTTACCTCGAGGGCATCTACACCACAAAAACTGTCAGTAGGCTGCAGGGTAGTAACAAGGAGGAAAAGAATTACGCAGGTCCGCGAACTCCTTTTGGGCATCCAGGTGGTCGGCCAGATGCGTCAGGATAACACCCGGGTGCAGACTGAACGCGAGCAATCCCCGCTTGCCGAGCTTGTTGGCCAGCGCGAGAGCCGTCAGCATATTGGCCGTCTTGGACTGCCCGTAGGCAAGCCACTTGTTGTACACCTTTCCATCCTGCACCACTCTGTCAGAAGCAGTCTTGACGATGACCGGAACGAAAACAAACATACATCAAAATTGACACCCCCAAACCGGATACTCTGCAGCCGATGCGCATCACTCGCCACAATCACCACCCTCGGCGCTCTAGCCGCAAGGATCTTGGCCATGATCAGATTGACAAACAGAAAATGCCCAAGATGGTTCGTCGCGAACTGCGACTCCACGCCCTCGGGCGACAGCTCGAACGGCACCGCCATGATGCCCGCGTTGTTCACGACGACATCGATGACCGGCACGTCCGCCCACGAGTTCACGTCGTCCGTGGCCCGGCGCACTTTTTCCAGCGAGCCGAGGTCGAGCTCGAGCGTGCGCACCTTGACCGACGGGTGGGCCGAGGCGATGGACTGGGACACCGGCTCGACCTTGGACGGGTTCCGCGTGGCCAGGATGATCAGTGCCGGCTGGCCGGCGGCGACGGCCTCGGCGAAGGCGGCGCCGATGCTGCCTGGGGAGGGGCCGGTGATGAGGATTACTTTGTCTTTGATGTCGGCGGCCAGGTCGGCGACGAGCTGGGAGGCTCCGGTTTGGGCGTTGTAGGTCATGGTTAGTTGTATCGCTGGTAGCAGTAGGGTTGGTGTAACTTGGCTTGGAGGGCGGGTGTTTTGAGGTGCAAGTCAGGAGGGACGATGATGTCAATTGGTCGGGGTCAATGTCCTCAACCTGTTTCTTGTGCCCCGCGACTAATCCTGTATATATACCTAGTAAACATCTCCTGTCGTACAACACCACACTAGCGTCATTTTGTCATCTAGGTAACACGGACGAATCCCCCTTTGTCATCATGTATGGACCCATTGGACCGCCGGGACCGGTCAAAGGCAACTTGGAAGGCCGGCGATAGGGTCGGCGATATGCTGGGACTGGCAACGATTGGTTCGCTTTGTGCCGAATATGACCGGCAACGTTGAGAAAATCCGAGGACCCGTGGGGATGGCGGTTGACCGAATTGGATTAGTAAGGTAGCTGCATGCAGTGTCGCGGCGAATCCAGTTTTGAGGCAAGTGCTGGGATGGTGGTCAGATGGGCCCCCTATTTACTCATCGAAATGGGTATGTCCGGATTATTAGAGAGTACGAAGGTGGAAAAGTATAAGGGCATTGAGACCTGCTGCTTAACCCCCGGGCCATTGTCTTACGTCTCGGTCCAAGGCCGAGCCTACGGATACTGTCGACAAGCTACGGGTGATGACAGATTGGGTTTGGTGTTGATGATGGCGATGACGAGGGGCGGGCGTCGTTTAGCCAAACAAGAAGGGTTTACGGCCGTGACCGGGCATGGACGACGGGAAAGCCAAAGTCAACTCAGATCCGCATCTTGCGCCTTCTTTGTTGCAGGGACTGCCTGCAACCGATTCTCCCAAGACAATGAAGTTCAGTCTCTTTTCCAACTCAAGGTGATTGTCATGGTTGTTGTTCCTCTGCATAACTCAGTAAACCTTTTGCATTGAGCTCGATAACCACCGTCTATCCTGTATGAACAAGTCTTGTGCTGCCGAGTCCCAGCTGGCGCCGGAACGCAGACACCGGGACAAATCGCCACACAACCCAAGCCAGCACTCCGACACCGGCACCAAACCCAAGCCCCAAACGCCATCTCTCCATCGCTGTCCAGGCCGAGAACCTCAGGCGAACAAGGGCGTTCCCGAACCGACCCCAATCGCGCTCGCTGTACCGAATTTCCGGACCCTCATACTGAACCGTCTTCTTCAACTTGACGACCATGACCCCCCCAATCGCATGATGATTGCCCTTAGAATACCTGAGTTGCCCAAACTCCTCCCAGTCCATATCGTCGGCGAACAGACACTGGGCAAAGTCAATGTGCTTTGGCTGAAGCGTCCGTTGGTCGACCATGACATTGCGTGGCTGGCAATCCATGTTGATGACGCCCGAATCGTTGATGTAGCGTGCGGCGTCAACGGCGCGCTGGACAATGCCGTGCCATCTCTCTCGCGGGACGGTGGTCTGAGCGCCAAGATCGGTGAGGTTGAATCCGTCGATGTACTCCACTAGGATGCCGCCGATGGTAAAGTATTCGTTATCCGTGCCTGACGAAAGGTCTGGCGGAGTTGATGGCACGGTGAGAGAGACAACTGCTAGCAGCTGTGGTATGCAGTGACCTTGGAGATGGGCGAGTTTGGCGTATGCACGCGTTTCGCAGTGCCAGAGGTTCAGGGCTTTCCACTGGATGATGCCCTCGCGTTTACCCTTCTTGGTGAAGGTCTCGGCGGGGGTACGGGGAGGCTTGTCTTCTTCGTCGTCGCTGTCGGGCTCGGTCTCGCTGTCCGACTCCACCCATTCACCTTCGTCTTCGAGACGAGCCTTCTCGCGCATAAACGAAAAAAGGGCTGGGGCTTTGTCGTGGTGCACATATTCCCGCCAGGCGCGCTCAGCGTCCTCGTCATACGGATACTGTCGGCGATACTTTCGTCGCAGGCTAGGCGAGAAGCGACGGTCGTACAGTTTGAGGATGACCGACCGAGGCCTTCCGCGGGTTGGGTTCTCTTGTTGCTGGAGGTCGACCTTCATAACCACCGACATGGTGGGGTCGGGCAGGACCTCGGTAATGACCGCCGTGATGCGGTCGCATCCTGAGTCGCGTCCATGAGCGGCGAGTGTCAATTGTTTTCCTTTTTGATAGGTGCTTTCCATGGTGCCGCGCAAGGTGTTGCGATGCAGGAAGCTGAGGTGAATGGAAGTCCTGACGGGAAAGGGAGAAGAAAACGGTTGGGGAGCGGGTAATGAAGAAGCTGGATTGAAGTGGGAGATGGAAGATGCTGGAGGGAAGTAGGAGATGGAAGAAGCTGCCCAGTCGGGGGAAATGGGCGCTGGAAGAAATTTGAAGCTGGGAGTTGAGATGGAAAGTCGCAATTGCAACAAGTTCAAGCACGCGACAAGTGGTGAGTGGGTCCAATCAAGGATCAACCAATCAGCGAGCACAGACCAGCCGGAAGCCACCATCTCGTGCAACCGCAACACAGCTGGTGTGCGAAAAGGTTTGCGCGTGGAAGGTGAAATGGGCCAGCCTGTGTGTGAGTCATGCGGTAAAAACATAGCGGGTGATGTGCTGTAACTTGACGTCTTTCGTGCGTTTCTTGACGATGTGTTAAATTGAGTGTTATTTGTCCCTGAACGACGTTTTGTGGGTAACACCTTGGCAAGGCTGTGACAGCTGCAAAGCGGAGACGGAAGTGCAGCATACTTGATTATTGGGCGAGTCTGACAGGTACATATAAGATGCAACAACCCCAACAAGCACATGAGGATTTCCTTTTCCTTTCGTAGTCCCAAGCTACCGTGCTATCTCACTACGTGGTAATCATTGCCCTGTGTTTCGCTTTGCACCACCACTCCTCAACGTCTCTCATCATCAGTCGGCGTGGTGACATCGACCCCAAAAGAGCGCTTGTATTGGTTGAGAATGTGGCGAAGGTCGGGTTCCTCAGCAAATACCATCTCTGTTCCGTCGACGAAAACTTCGCTGCGTTGGCCCGAGGCAATGACCGTGTGATATGTGGGAGGCTTCGCGCTCGTTTTCTTGACCTTGATATGAAAGACCATGCTGCTGCTGGTGCGACCTTCTCCGTGGAGATCCCGCCACTGCGTGGTCCATGAGATACCACTGATATATGTGCCGTGAGCGCCGGCGAGGTAATCTCGGAGAGCTTCCATGACCTGCTTCTTGGAGGGCTGCTTGCGGGAGCCCTGCTTCTGGGATTTCGCCATGTCGTTTTCCTTCTTCGGTCTTGGTTGTTGCCGGGAAAGCCGATGTGGGTAGGCGGTGAAGAGACTTGGAATACTCGCGACGGTTGCTAACGAGGCTATAATCGTGCAAATCTGCCGTTGGGCTGCGATTAGTCACCGTTGACTTCAATTGTAGACTGCACTTACATTGGGGACTGTAGCACAAGTGCTGGTGTTTAATGTAGGTGGAAGGCTTGCAGTACACTGGTAGCGTTTCTGGCGTGTGATTGTGGTAGGATGAGAGTGCTGTGTGGTGCAGTTGGTGGAAGAGTTTTTAGGGCACTGCGCTGTCTGTCGGTTTGGCTGATGTTTCTTTTCGTGTTGACCCTTGGTCCGGGACTGACCTGTTGACAAGACCCACCAGGACTTGCACAGTCGAAGTTGAAGGCCAGCGACCTAATCAGAAATAGCGCATCAAAGGCCTCGTTGCATCTAAAGAGCATTAGAAACGTAGTATGCGCCTTGTTCTTGATCGCAAACGTCTTATTCACTGCTTGAATGCGACAACTTCGTGGCAGGTGGAAAATTGGAAGGGGAGTCGCAGGACAATTTGGGGGGTTCCTCATGAGTTTCTATCACCTGGCTAAAGAACTCCGAGATTTCCTCCCTACAAATTCATCGCATTGCGCAGGTCCCAAAGAAGATGCAGGGTATCCGCGCAGGCGCGTACATGGTTGTCCCAGGCCTCAAAACTAAACACTGTACCCCCATCCTTCTTGTCCCTGGCGTCGCGGCCAGCCTTTCGCCTCTCGCCATCATCTAGATCGGCCTGGTCGCCATCACTGCTATCGCTATTGCTCATGTATTCATCCTCCCTTCTCTTTCTCTTGACGCCCTTCTTGATCTCCTTTGGCGTCTCGCTCCCAGCCTTGATGACCTCCGTCTTGCCGGTGCCTTCGTCTGGTGTCTTGGCATCCGCATCTGTTCTGTACATGCGAACCAGCTCTTGACACTGTGCGAGAACCAGGTTCATGTCTTTCGAGGACAAATTGTGCTTCTGGAGGTCATTCTCGATGAAATCGAAGAGAACATCGTGGAACTATCACGGGTGGGGCTATGTTAGCTTGCTGGTAGCCCCGCGGGTGATGCGCGACCGGGTTGACTGACCTTGACAATATTCTCGAACATGCGCTCGTTGCCGTCCACGAAGAACGTGATGTCAGGTGTGGAATCGGCTGTGGGGGAACTTTCCGTGGCAGCGCTGGCACCTGCCGCTTCTTGCGCCGGTTGACAGGCGTTGTCAATGTGCTTGGGGTTGTTGACAGGACCGGTGATTTCAGTCACGGCGGAACGATCTTTAGCAGAGCCCGCCATTGTTGTTCTTGCGCTCGGCGCGGTTACTGTAAGTCAGTAGTAGCAGGCGCAGTCATTCGGTGAATACCAGTGAACGGATGGAAAGACGCGCCAAACAGCGGGGCGCTCTACCAGGAGAAGTGGGATGAGTAGAATCACCGGAAATTGGGTTCCATGACGAAAGACGAAATTTGCCGTGCGCGTTGTTTTGTGGATTTTGGTAGGAACTGCCCGGCGCGTCTTTTGCCTGTATTTTTTGCGAGGTGCCTGACGTGTTTGTGGGAAGCAGGCCCAGAATTTCGAGCCACGATATTGTGTGATTTACATCAGCCCTACTCGTGCCTTGCTTTTCGAGGGCTGTCTCAGGTCCTTCTCAAAGAACTTGAGATGATCGGACGAAAACAACAAACTTCCATTGATTTCTACATTATTCTAGCATCTTCAAGCCCCATCAAGCCCTTTACCTCGTGCTGCAGAAACACTTGTTCCTCTGCCGGCTCCCACACACTGTCGGGCCGCCTGGGCGCCCCTCAACCACATCCACCTTGCAATCTGAAGAACTTCTCAGAAACCACAATGTCACGAGCTCTTGCCCAACCAGTCTAAGTCTGATACCACTGCTCAAAACTCTCCAGCGCCGCGGCCTCGGTATCCCCCGCCTCATCAGCTTCCTCAGCCTTATCGGCTTCCTCCCCACCCTCATCAGCCTCAATGCCTCCCCCATCCGCCTCCCCATCCACGTCACCACACTCCTTCTTTGTCACCACCGTTTCCGCAATTTTAGCAGCCAGAATATTCGCACAAAGCCCTGGCCTTACGGAAAATGCGGTCTGCCCAACAGCCGACACACCATGCTTAATCTTGTTCCAGAACGACTCGTGATGTTTCAGCCCGGACCCGAGCTCGCAGACGGTCTGGAGCGCCGGTTGACCGGGGAAGATGCGCGCCTTTAGACCAGTCAGAAGCTTCGCTACGTTCTTCTTGGGAGCTTCCCTCGGTGAACTGGGCGATGGCAACTAGCGGTTTCGAGAGGGAAGGGACGGCTGGTCTAAGCAGCGGGGCGAGGGACTTGTCCTTCATTTGGACCTTGAGCTTCGCGACCAGGCTACGATGCCTTGTTTTTTCAGGTTCGGGTTTCTCGACGACTTTCTTCCATCGGGCTTGTCTCCGACCTCACCATTCGCCTCATCGGCCTCGGCATCCGCAGACTCCTTCTTGCTCTTCTTATTCAACCACGACGAGATCACCCTGATCGAGGCCCCCGCAGGTGTGGTCACAGCGTTACATGGCGAAGCTGTCGGCCACAGTCCCAGTCTGTAGCCCAGCTGGCATCTTCTTGTAAAGTACGCTAGCGCCTGGCCCAGCGTCTTGCTGTCGAGCGACAGAATTGCATGCAGCGCAGCCTCGGTGAGCAAGCGGTGGCAGAGCACCGACGGCGGCAGCATTTCCTCGCCTGCTTCCTCGTCCGCCTCATCAACTCCCCTGACCGCCTCCCCCTGGGCGAGGGTGACTTCAACCGGGACGCCGTCAGGTGCTAACAGCGCATCCTTGGATTGGGACGCAGCCTCCTCGCCCTTTTCCGTCTGCGGCTTCAACTCAACCATGCCCGGAAAGCAAGCGGCCCCTTGGCTAGCCTCGCATCCTCCAAAACAAGCGTCTGCACATATACCGGGAACGGATTCCCCAGCGCCCCGATCAGCGAGGCCTAGTTCACCGCGCAGCCCGTGACATGCACGCCGATCGCGGTCCCGTCCTTCTTGAGGACAAGTGGCTGAGAGTTCCCGCGGAGCGTGTAATTTGGTACTGCAGCATGCCCTTGCCGTGATGAATATCGAAGCAGCGCACAGGTAGAAAACATTCGCACCTATCATTGATAGACTGAGTCTCCATCACAGACTACCACATACGACCATAGGCACTGGAAAACTCGGGATCCCGTCCGCTCTCCCATAGATAAGCCAGCGACCGCTAGACTAGTAGTTGGGTCGGTGACGACCAGCGAATCCCTGGTGTTGTATGTCTTTTTTTCGGTTCCACTTTTTTTTATCACGGCGCCTTGCTGGAAGTGTTCTTGAGAGACCAAAAACTAGCGGCAGGCCATTGAGGTATCGGTGCGGTTAATGGCGGCGGTTGGATGCGTCTTGGACGAGATGGGGTTGGCCGTTCCGACGACTGTCAGCTTGTGGTTCACTGCGCGCTGGGTTTCCCTCTGACTTCGATCCCGACTTGTCGAGGACACGGCCAGAGCCGGGACAATACAGGGATGTTTTATGTTTAAGTGGGAGCCGCCTTGCTATCCCAAACAAAGTTGGAATTGAACATTCGAATATGTATGAGATAAATGATTGGGAAACTGTAAACGATTGGAAAACTGTGTACCGACCTAAGAACGGAAGAGTTCCAGCCGAGTCTTCAAGTAATGAGTCCCAGCAAATCGGCCACAACAGGCATAAATCAAGCAGAAAGCAAACAATTCAATAAGTATCTTGTCCAAGGTATTCCCTAATTACCTAGGTGAACATGCCCTTACTTCATGCAGCCGAACTATGCTGCTACACAAGTCTTGCCTTGAAGTCTCCGCTTCGCTCACGTCACGGGTCTCTCTTGGTGAAGACCTCGCCTTCTGGGATTGCCTTGTCAATCTGCCAATTGAGAGACACCACCTTGCCGGAGTCGTCGGTTTGGAACAGGACCCTATGCAGGCCGATAGCAAACTGCGGGTAGAGCGCCTCCTTGGACTCGGCATCACGGTCGCAGTCCCAGGCGAACACATCATGATGGTAGTGATGCAAGTTGTACGCCGTGTTGAGGAAGCCTTGTGGGATCAGGACGAGGCCAGTCCCGTCGCTGGACACAGCCACCTCGAGGAAGAAATTACCCGCTTTGTTGAAATACTTGCCGGTGTATTGCTCAAGGGGCTGGACCGGGGTGTCATGCTCCTGTTCGGCGGCAAGCTGATCGACAGTCGGCTGGTGGTGGCTTAGTGCATTCGCTGACGCCCGCTTGGCCAGGTCGACGTAGTCATTGCGCTCCGGTGCGTCGAGTAATGCCTCGAGAAGGAGTTGCGCGATCCAGTCGGGGGTATCGCACAGGTCGAATCCATTCCCGAGGACAACGACAGCTGATTCGGTCTCAGGGAGCAAATAGACGGCGCTGAGAGCGCCACAGACGGAGCCCTGGTGGTAGACCAGCCGCCGGGGGGTTGTGCCTTTGGCGATGATGGGCAGCTCTGGCGACTCGTAGCCGTTCACGCCGACAAGACCACCCTTGCCTGGGAGCTGGGCCAGAACCCAGCCAAAGCCATAGTCGCTGCCGTCAGTGATGGTGCTGTGCTTGGTCCATTGCACGGCCGTGTGCTTGAACGGCGATCCAGGCGTGTGTGTCTTTCCCGATGCATCTTGGTCCTTGGCCGCCGCCATCCATGCGCCGTAGAAGCGGAGCAGGTTGTTGACGGTGCTTTTACAAGCACCGGCGCCTGCGCGAGCTTTTCCTGCCACATAGGCGGTTGTCGGGATCTCAAACGGGGTCGCGTTGCTGAGGGCCATGTATGACTTGGCGACGTTTTCCCCGAAAGCGTCCCCCATGGTGGTGCGATTCATGCCCAGGGGCTTGAAAAGAACTTGGTCGGCCAACGATTGCAGATCAGTGCGCGCGACATCTTCCAGAATCTCACCCGCCAGCCCATAGCCCCAGTTCGAGTACATGAACTTGGATCGGAACGGGACCAGAGGTTGCAAGAAGCCGACTATCTTGGCCGTCTCGGCTTTGTCAACAAGGACTTGCTGGCTCTTTTGGGACCAAAAATTGTTCCCCATGGTGATGCCCAGCCGGTGGGCTAGCAGGTCGATGAGGTTGGCCTCTGTCGCCAGCTCCTTGCATCTGAGGTCCTCGGAGGGCTGGTTGTACTCAGGGACAAGATCCGACAGCTTGGTCTCAAAGGAGACTTTGCCCTCCTCGACTAAAGCAGCAAAAAGGGTGGCAACCATGGCTTTGGTCAGGGACCCGACTGGAAAGATGGTGTCGCTATCCGGGGGCGTCTTCGTTGCGACATCTCTGTAGCCATAGTTGGCAGCGTAGATGGGCTTCCCATGGTGGAGCACTCCGACAGAGACGCCGGGATTTCCTGTTATGGCACGGATGCTTTCAATGAGAGAACTTGTCTCTGAGAGACGAGCGAGAATAGCGGCTTCATCCTGGGATGTCCTAACTGTCTGTCAGTGGCCGCATCAAGCAGCAGTCGGGGAGTTCTTCGACGTACATTGTAGATGGCTGTTTTGGTGTTGTGCCTGTAAACAGCCGCTTGAGAGAAAGAACAGCAAAGATTGCAGCCAGAGAAGCTCTCAGACGAGGACGCCAAGTCCGTAGAGAAGGGCCCGGAGGAGGACTTGGGGAGGAACCTGAATGGGGAGTCATCGACCGCCTAGTTCTTTCTTCCTTGCTCCTTTTCTCTTTCTTGCTTAAAAGCTTCCCGCCCTTACACGGCTTCTCGCGGTAATTGTGGCGGAATTCTGCGCAAAGACAGGAAAAGGGGCGGCACTGATGTGGTTGATTGCACACCTCGCATCACAAGCCGTGGGATACTTGCCAAGCCGGCCCCCAGTCAGACGTTGCGCCCTGCTTTGCGGGAGCCCAACGTGCCAAGACATCTTTTTGATCGCCGTGCAGCTGCCTGTTGGACTTGGAGCCCAAGAAAGCGCAAGAAAGCGGGGTAGTGAACGGAAATATCCGACGCCTCACGAGGTGCTGACCTTTCTGAGGCTCTCCCACGGTCTCACCGGCAAAATCATGTCCGTTTTGTCAACCGTTTGAGAGCCTTCCCTGCGCTGTTCGACTTTTTCTTCTGATAGAGATCATCAACATGCAAGGGACTTTCCGCTTGCCAAGATCACACCCAGACGCTGGCTTTATTGGCTATCCACCCTTTGATGCGCTGATGCAATAAATCCCACAGGAAACGACAGGCAGATAGACCTCCAGGTAGACATCACGCGGCCCCAGCCAGCAGCCACATTTACTAACGCCCTGCAGAACTTCGCTTGGTAAAAGTCCTCCGTTTTAGAGCCGCATTGGGTCCTGAACCCCCAATCATCCGAGACTGGGTCAGAAAGACGCCTGCCCTTGTCTTCTGCCCGTGTTTGTGAAGTCAAGTCCGTGGGCTGTGCCCAGTTGGCCCATCTGTCTATGTGTTGCCCGCAATACTGAGCGACCAGCGAAGTTTGGCCTTGTGCTCGGACTCCACGTCTCCCCCGGCTGACTCAAATGCCCACGATAGAGACGCTGTTCAGGGGGCGGACATCCAGCCCATGACCCGAGTGCGAACACCTAATTCCGAATCAGAGCGCAGACAAACGAGCGAAGCACAACGATTTATCACGTTCCTTGTGATCATGAATATCTCCGCAACCAAGACCATCGATTTGTCCTTTCGGGCTAAAGTTGAGCAGTTTCGAAAGGGGCTCCTGAAGGCCGACTTTGGCAGCACCCTCGACGTCAGGGACTTTGAGACCTTTCAGGCCCATCTCCAGCAGCTCTACAAGACCTACTCCCACAAGTCCCTGAACAAGCTTGTGACAAGATATCTCGCCCCTTGCTTCGAACATGTCAAATCCTTTGAGAAGGCGCTTGCCCTCGCGTTTCAACAAGATGCGACTGCCAGTTTTGTGTGGTCAGCTGCCCTTGCCATCATTGAAGTTCGTTCTGCCGCCTTACATATCTGTCGGTGTTCCGCTCGCTAACGGGCAGCCCAACAGTGCACCTGTCGTCATACCGAGGTCATCAACAACACCTTCGAGCAGATGACCGACTTCTACAAGAGCTTTCCCAATTTTGACGACTATGTCATTTTATTCCCAGAAAATCTCACCTTGCAGTTCATTTTGCAAGATCTTTACGAGATTTATACAAACTTTTCTCTGTTCACCATCGGCTACATCTCCAGGCGACCATGGAGTAAGTCTGAGACGACCCCCTTTACTCTTCTAGTTTGATGGACAGCCTTGACTGAGCAGGGAATCGTAGTCCAGATAGCCTCGAACCTCTTCTCTTCCAAATCGCGACGCAGTCAGTCGGCCATCAAGAAGGCATGGGAGGACTCAAAGTCGGAATTCGAGAAAACGGCCAAGCTCGCATTTCGACAACACATGGTAGAGGCCAGCAGAGCAGCAAAACAGGAGCAGGGGCGGTCCACCCAGCTCCCGCCGCCACCAAAGACTACAAACGCCCCCAAGCAACATAACTACTTTGTGGGGAGGAGCGACGTACTTGGAGATCTCCGAACACTGTTGACACCGACGGAATGGTCGCCCGGTTCCCGGCCACCCTCCTGCCTTCTTCATGCCATGGGAGGCATGGGCAAGACACAAGTGGCACTTGGCTACGCAAACCAGTACGCAGCATCATACAGATATAGGCTTTGGGTGAATGCCGAGACCCCAACAGCGCTCGCCGACTCGTTCAACGCAATATGCACCATGCTCGACTTGGGCCCATTCACTCTCGACCTCGTCCACCACTGGCTCGAGTCGACCGAGGATTCGTGGCTTATAGTGTTCGACAATGTCGAGCAGGTGACCATCGAGACAATGGACTCGGTCATGCCAACAGAGGCCAAGAGCCCGGCATCCGCTATCATCTTCACCTCGCAACTGGAGGAGCTGAAGCACCGCACCAGCGCCGCCATCCCTCTCAAGTCTCTAGATTCCGAGACGGGTGCCCATCTGCTTCTTAAGTGTCTCCGGCGCGACATTTCCAAGATCTCGGCGGCCGACCAGAAGATTCTCGAGGAAATTTCTGACATGCTTGGTGGTCACCCTCTTGCGCTGGCCCACATTGGTGGTTACATGAGCGAGTCTCACCACAACAACCTCGCATTCTTCCGAGACTTTGTCAACGAGCGCTGGCACCGTTACGCTTGGGTCGCCGACACGCTTGTGAAGCAAAACGAAAAGAGACTGGAGATCGTCTGGGACTTGGCGCTCGACGAGCTTCCTGCCAACGCCCACAAGCTCATCAAAATCATGGCCTATCTCAACCCCGACGGTGTGCCCGAGGACTGGCTAATTCAAGACATAACCGAAGGGGAAGGATGGGGTTTCCCCAGTGATTTCTGCCGCATCGAGTAAGTGCAGACTCCTCTTCGCCCGTTCTCGTTATACATGGCCCATCTCACACGCCCTAGGTTGTTGGAAATGACCAGGTCTCTCAGCAGGCGGTGTCTTATCAGCAAAGACTCGGCCGTGAACAGTGATGGAGTGGAACAAAACATGTACATCATCCACCGAAGCCTTCAGGTGGCTCTTCGGCTGAAGCTTGACAAATCGCCCGAAGAGCGTAGCTCCATCTTCAATCACGCCCTGGCCCTGCTTGAGCGCGTCTCGCCCATGGCCGACCGGCTGCAGATTCCCGCTCCATCCTTCTGGCCCCAGTTCCAGATGACCAACCCCCACGTCCTCAGCCTCTGTACCGCCTTCAACGCAGCACATCCTCCCATCCAAGGCTCATTGCGAATGGCCACGCTGCTGTACAATGCCGGTTTTCACGTATTCGAGACATGGAACCCTATGACCCGCGACGGTGTTACTATGCTCAACACGGCAGAGCAGATCCTCAAGGCGATCGGTTATGACGGAGGTCGACTGCGAGCCGACATTTCATGCGTCATGAGTTTCCTTCTCGATATTCTCGGGCCGAGCAAATGGCACGAGTCATTGGCCAGACGCCAAGAAATTCTCGACATGAGGAAGGCCTTGATGACGACCGTCACGTCGGGGGAGAAGGACGAATCAGAAGAGATCACGGTGGACCCGGAAAGCGAACACATGTACTACAACGCCGCCAACGACCTGGGACTCTCGTATTTACAATGCTTTGAGTTTGAAAAAGCCGAGGAGCTCTTTGTCCAATGTTTCAGCCGGTACAAGCAGTGGGGCGGCGTCGACGACGTTCCCTTCGAATATGGGAAGTACTACCACAACATGAGCATCGTCCGCGCGTACCAAGGAGACTATGACAGCGCAATCAGCATGGCCCGGATGGGTTCGGAAATTAAGTTCAAGACGGATGGCAACAGCTCGAGGTATTTGTGGTTCCAATACGACCTCGCGTGCGTGATGCTACAGGCAGGCCAGCTCAACAACGCACTCGGCCTGCATTTGGAAGTCCTCAAGGGCAGAGAGGCGATTTGTGGTGCAAGAGCCGAGGTCACGCTCCAGAGCCTGTACACCGTGGGTGCCATGTACCACCATCTTGGGGACTACACACGGGCAGAGTAAGTAACCATACCTAACCATGTTCCAGCCCCAATTCCTACTCCTTTACTCTGCCCAAAGGCATATCCAGAAGGCTGACCGCTTCGTGACAGGAATTACATCCGACGTTGCCTAGACCGAGCGAAAAAGGTCCGGTGGCACGACTGTGCTCTCGCACGAGCCCAGTTCCATCTCGCCCGTCTCTTGGAGGACCACTGGCTGGATCAGTCCAAAGGTGACAGTTTCTACTATACTCTTGGCGAGCAAGAAGAGCGAAAAAGAAACCTGGCCGAGGCACGGCAGTTGAAAGAGCAATCACTGCCAGTGCTCGATCGGCTCTTTGAAGATGGGGTCCCTGCCCATTTGGCGGACATCACGGACAAGATGACATTGTTCGACTCAATCCAGCCGGGATTCGAGGGGCGGTGGACAGGGCGTGATCTGCTCCCGGCAGTCCAAAGGGCGAGGGGGAGGGTATCAGAAACTTGAGCCAGCATCTTTGATGCAGGCATTGCGGAGATACAGCTGAATGGAACGAGATAAGATGCTATTGGACTAGCTACCTAGATAGTAATCCGCTCACATCGGATGTGCAAACAACATGCAATCAACGAAGGAGACAAGCCTGTCGATACTCCAAACTAAAGAGTGCACATCCTTGACAAGGTACTTCAATACCAGTCACAGTCCAATATCCTCATCACTATTCAGAAGGCACAACGAAGAACCGCAGGTGCAAGAACAACAAAATATCCTCCGCGATACGTCTCTGATGACCAGCTCGTCTCTGTCGTTAGGTACTCTGTGGGGACGATAGAGTTGGTTAGCGCTTGCCGAGAGGCTAGGGCTGCCGTCTTGGAACCAACGCACCTTGAAGGCAGTCTACCACGGGCATGTCAGGCCTGGCAGATGGACTGGCTAGGCGGCAAGCGAGCCCTCGCCGGGGCAGCACTTGACCCCCTTGTTGTAAAGCTGGAGCTGGTCCTCGCCTTCGCCAAAGTTGGGGTCATCCTGGCCTACGTCCTGGGATTTCCATGGCTGGGCGAGGTTGTCATCCTCGAGGGCCTCCTGGACCCAAGACGGCAGCGATGTGGTCGAGTATACTGTGTCTTTCTTGGCAGCGGCACTGCGTGCCTGCTGCTCACCAGAGCCAGAAGCAACACCCATGATGATAGAGAGGACGGATAGCGGTATGTAATGTTAGAAAATGGGGAATGAGTGATTATGGTTTGCAGGGTGAGGAGATTGAGACGCAGGCGGGAGGAAGCTTGGGATGTTTGGTTTTGGTTCAGGGGACAGTGGTCGGGCGTCGGGGGATACGTTTTGTACTGCTGGGGGCATCAATCTCGTTTGAGAGGCAGCAATTGAGCCACACACCCCCTTGCTCTCACCTGACGACACCCTGTCCTTCTCCCCGCGGATGTTGTCTGTGAGACATGCTGTGCCGCTCAAAACAGCTTACAGAAACCGGCCGTTCATTCTAATTTGACCGTTTCAATACTGTCCGTTTCAGAGCCTCGCCTTGTCTAATTGGCCAAACCCGACACCGCGCATGCTGCATGCTCACTCATCCAGGCAAAGATGTGTTGTTGATCGTGTGCCGTCGAGCCGCCAATAACGAGCGGCTGCGTCGCCAAACCGCCACCAAAGAGCATTGATATGAGCAAGCAGCCAAGAAAGTTCGGACACCGACCTATCGTTCTCGCCGGAATATACATGCGCTGGCACTAAATGGCGCCGATATGCCTTTGTCCCGGCTTCTGTCTCGCTTGGGCCGCATTGAGGCTGCGAAAAATTCGCTGGGTCATGGTGATATTTCAAGTTCCCGTTGGGGAAACCCGAAGCGAGAAGAAGGGTTGAGCAGAGCCTCCTCCCAGCCAATTTTCAGGGAGATTGCTTGCCCCCAGCACAGACTGTGAAGGACTTGCCGCTCTCTCTTTTCTGATCCGTCTCACACACTCTCTCTCTCTTACAGAGGCGTTCACGTCCAGACGTGCCAACCAACATGGCTTCTGGTGATGTTGTCGCCGACCTCAACTACCTCCAGAAACTCGAGCTGTATCAGCGAGAGAAGCCGTTTCAACTCTTCATTCCCGTCGATCCGAACAGTCCCGACCCGAGACAAAACAATGTCGAGTTCGAAAATCGACCCCACACCATCCGTGACATGCGCCCGGCCATCAATGACTTCGGGTTAGATACTCACGGCTTCGAGATCCGTCCGTTCCATACGTCTCTCGACCCCGATAGTTTTCAAAAGAGTGATGTCGTTGAGTCGCAGTACTTTGCCGAGGTTGAACAGCTTCTAAGGGACACACTTGATGGTGGATTTGATAGGATATTTTTTTTTGACTGGAGGGTAAGCTGGATCATGTTACTTCTTTCATCCATCCCACTTTACACCTACCTAGTTGTTCACCAGGAGACTTTACTTTGCCTCTTTTCATCTCGTGCTATTCCGAAAGCATAACCAAAACCTCTCCCGCTGATCTTCATCTCGTTTGGTCGTGTGGCTAGCTCCGGAACTCCAAGGTCGCGGAACCCGAGACGTTGGACATGAATGACCTTACAAATTGGATGCTGCCCGCCTGTCGAGTACACGTTGGTAAGTCAAAACATTGTCCATCAGGAACTATGAATCGGATAATAACAAGAACAAACTAGACCAAAGCCCACGAGCCGTGGTACACAGAGTGCAACTTCAACTCCAGGATGAAGCACCATATCTGCTTCAGGGGAGGGTACGGATTATCAAGTGAGTGGCATTCCATCAACACCGCCACAAAGTTGAACCAAAAAACCCGCTGACACTTACCAAAAGCTGTTGGCGCCCGATACACAACGCGGTTGAAGACTTTCCTCTAGCCGTGTGCGACTCGACGAGCGTTCCCGACCCGGACCTCGTCGAGTGCGACCACGTGAGGAGGCGGTTCAAGGGCGCAACCATGTATCTGTACACTAATCCTGAGCACAAATGGTATTATCTCAGCCAGCAGCGACCGGATGAGGCCTTGATCATGAAGATGTTTGACTCGGATTCGACTGTTAAGGCGAAGAGTATGTCTCTGATTCTTGTTACCCTCTGCCTCGTGCTGTGTTTGACCGCGACTTTGCTGCTAGGATGTCCTCATACTGCGTTTCAGCACCCGAACCGCCCGCCAAACTGCCCGCCAAGAACGAGCATCGAGGTTCGGGCATTGGTATTTAACTACCCGCCGGGCGTCCAGCCACTGGTGGAGTCAAGCCTTACGAAGGCCCAGGCTATCGAGTCGAGCGACTAGTTTACATGGAGCAATGGGAAGTTTGTTTTTAGTTTTACTATATAAAGCCACGGCAGATCCACCCCGGCGAACTTCCAGTACATAGGTAATCAGACATCTCAAACCGAATCTCAAATGCCACCAAGTTCGTTGTTATTGAAGTCTATCTCTCGAATTCTCCCTGCCATCATCATCCTCCACTGTTCCCATGCATTGCCTCACTTTAGCCCTCAGAGGATATCCACCCCAACAATAAGCTTCCAAACCCCAAACACCGACAGCCGAGTCTTTTAGCACCATCCTTACCGCCTTCTGCAATAATGAAAACCTTGAAAACAAATCGCTCGACTGCTGCAAGCAAATCGAGCGGGCCAGATCCGAACCAAAAGATTTATCACCATCCTCACCACCGACATAGTGGCAGAGAACCTGACCGGAAGCCAATAAGGATCTCCAACAACACTTTGAGAACCAGATAAGGGATTATTCGCGTACAGAAGAAGCAGGATATGAAAAATAAAGATATGAGATTAGACCTAGGTCGTAATAATCTCGGTCTAAATCTAAGGGGGTATGTTAGAATGAAGGTAGATTTCGGAAAAAGACTACTGCCGTGATCCATGGCGACCTTCGGTCATCTGGAAGACTTCACGGTTACCACTGGAAAGTCTAAACAAATAGGACCGAAGGTCTGGCAAGATGAATAGTTCGACAACTGAGAACTGTTCCGACCCCTTAGCCTCTAACACCCTGGTGCGTCGTGTCCTCGGTAACATCCACGCTTTGATGCGCAGTCTTATTCTGCGACCCGTTTGCCGACGACGCCTCGTCCTCAACCCGCTTCGTCCGCCAGCCCATCTCCTGAACAGCCGTCCAGCCCTCCGTCTTGGCGGCATCCGGCGCGTCCTTGGACCGGAAAAGCAGCGGCGGCGGAGCAGGCAGATGATTCAGCACCAAGATAGCAAAGAAAACGAGCAGCAGCGTCGGCAGCGGCCACGGCGTACCCTCGAACGTCTCGCCGTTCTTGTCCAGCCTCGCGGCCGAGACTAGAACGAGCGCGATGCCGGTCAGGTAGTTGACGCTCTTGCGGACCCAGTTGAAGAAGGTCCACCGGCGGACCGAGGGGCCCTTGACGATGAACAGCGTGTTCATCAGGATGAGCGTGATGCCCGCGGCGATGTAGGCGTAGTTGAAGACCAGATTGGCTTTGCCCCAGTTCTGGTCGTTGACCTTGTCTTCGAGCGCGAAGGTGTCGAGCGACGTGTCGTTGAGATGGGAGGCGAACCCGTCGATCTTGAAGGTCGTGAACAGCGAGTTCTCGATCGCCTTGCTGTAGACTTCGAGGAGGCGATCAATCTTGTCGCTCTTTGCCTGTTCCGTGATGTTCATGTCCGGCACCTCGAGCAAGTCGCTCAGGGCCTGGTCGATGGCGTCGCCGGTGTTTACGTAGATGGGCACATATGTGTTGAAGATATCGGTGGCTGTGTCGTTGAGGACGCCGACGAACCACTCGATGGTGAGGTTGTCCTCCGAGTTGGGGTCGTTGAGGGCGGCGAGCGACGTCGTGAGCTTGTCGCCGACAAAGTACATGGTCTCGAAGATCTTCCACCAAATGACAAACTGGGAGGAGCCCTCGATGAAGAGACGCATGGCCAGATGGAAGGGGTAGTGGAGAAAGGACCAGATGACAAGCTTGACCTTGCCCAGAAAGAGATTGTGGCTCCAGTCGTGGTAGATCATGAAGATGACGTACACGTTAGCGATGCCGGCCGTGACATTGCCGATGGTCGCCGATGTCCAGGAGTTGGCATTCGAAACGATGCGAACAACCGACACGCAAACCGAGACGACACCCTCGCCCATCAGGATAAAGGTGAGCAAGGTGACGCGATTGGCCAGGTGGGTGCCCGAGAAGCTCAGTACTTTCCAGACGTATGATACGCCGACGGCGATGGCCGCTTCGATGGCCGTGATGATGAACCACGTCGCAAAGAGGGAGGTGCTGCCGCCGTAGAAGCCGAATCCGATGCCCAGATAGACCATGGCGGCCACGAAGTTGGCTCCGACCATGACGCCAAGTGGGGCTTTCGTGTTTTTATACCGTCGGATATGCCACCATATCGTCGCATACTGGATAGCGAGAACGAGGCGGGATGTCATGAGAATGATGGCTGACAACCTTGTCAGCAAGAGAGTTTCGAGTAAGCCATGTAAACGTACACAGAGTCTGGAAGGTTGCTGGCTTCTGGGATCCGAGATTGAAGTTGGGTGCGATGACGGCGAAGCTAACCATGACACCGAAGTGGACGCCTCTAGCGCAACGCTCTGTCGCTTGTTAGTGCATCCCCTATTTTCCCTGACATCTTCTATCGGCTTACCAAACACACTGTCGGTGACAAATCGGACATCGTAAAGGCCGAGCAGAGCCCAGTTGAACCAGAGAAGTCTACAACATGTCAGCTTGTCCTGGATTTACAGATGGCGGGAGTACACACGAGAAATAGGCAATGAACGTCGTGACCTTCTCCATGTTGGTGATATCCTGCGACTCGGAAAAGACTGTCAAGTTGGCGGCGAAGAACAGATCGTAAAACACCTCGATCGCGGTAGCCTCGCGATGCCTCTCGAACTCGGGTCCATCGTAGTTTGGGCCCTCACGAAAGCCAAGGTCCGTCAAGTTGGGCTCGGCCGGCTGCCGTTCGTCGACCCTCTCCAGCGACTGCGACTGTGTCTTTTCGACGAGCGGACTGACGATGAGCGGCAGCTTGCCCTCGTGGGCGGGTAGCGAGTGAGACGACATCGTGGCTTGCAACAACTGCCGGCGGGAGTCGTCGCTGTCGCTACGATTCTGGGAAGAAGAACGGCAGTTTTCGATGATGACTGAGAAAGTGCTGAAACACAGGGCGGTCGTCTGAATATACTCGTCGTGTGGCGCTAGCCTGGCTCGAGATGTGATCCGCCATCGCGACCCCCTGTCGACGCGCTGACGCCAAGATCTCACTCACGCCGCCGGGCTGCCGCGCCGAGACCCATCAACCGGGATCCAGCAAAAGTTTCATTTTCGGCCCCAGGCAGCAAGATAAGGATTTGAAGAAAGATGCTTTAGATTCGGCAGTCGGTGAACATCGTCATCGCCGACAACGTTGTTTGCCTTGCTGGTCTTCTCGCGGTGGAATCGTGTATCCAGAGCCAAAGGCAGTTTACATATCGGAGCGACTGTGGTGAGCGAAGTAGTTGCCGAAAATGGCCTTAGAGCAGGGTGCCCTCAGCCTCAACTTTTTGGTGCCAGGAATGGGCAAGTGCTGACGCTTGGATCGTTATGCGGCAGCCTGGCCCTTGAAATCCAGTGGGATTGGTCAACTTTATTGAGAGGACCGAAAATCCGGCGGAGTTCAGGGCGTTCCGGGGCTCTCAGTGGTGGCCTTGGATGAGTAATCTGCTATGTAATCGCCCCCGAGGTAATGGGCCGATGTTAAAAAAAGCAGTGCTCCTCCATCACTAGAGAAGAATTTCAGCTGCCCCACTTGGTGAGACGCCGAGTATATCTTGGCAAGCTTATCTTCATGACCTGGCAAACGGTCTGCACGACTCGTATGGGGATGCATTCTTCGATTCTTCAAACGCGTCGGGGGCCGCCTGGCCGGTGTTCATGGTTGGTCGTCGACACTAACAATTATTTCAGGGGTAAAACGGCCGTTGACACGGACGCGCTTCGACCGTCACGCGCCGTATACCTCTAGGCTTTCAGAGTCAGTAAATTCACCACGAACATCGAGGTCATGTGAGATACAAATCACCGCATTCATGAAGAGCTTGCAGTCAGAGTTCTGGGCCTAGGGCAATACGTGCCCCCAACGGTGAGGAAACAACTTTGGGAATGAAGACCTGGGGCAACCCCTCACTGTGGACCTCGATGTTTCAGTAGGCTCTTCCCCGCATTCAGCGCCCTTTGAACAATCAATAATCCGGTGCATCATCCAAGCAACCGGCAGGTCGAACACGGAGAACTGAGAGCGGCCGGGCCGTCCGCAGCTGCCGTAACAATTTGATCGATGTCTACCCCGAACTCTTCCCCATCCCCGACGACCTCTCGCGGTCACGCAAACGTTACATTTGCCGTGTTTTCTCTTCCATCATCCCTGTCGGACCGACTCTGCGGTGGCCGAAACCTGTTTTTCTCGCAGGGCCCGCCAGGCCAAGCTTTCGCCCGCACGGCAATAATTTAGCGGTGCCGAAGCCCCCCGCCCTCCGCCCCCGCCCCCCGCACCCGGCACCCGGAAGACCGGCAAGCCACCACATCCGGTGAGAATCCGGGGGTCTTTTCGGCGCGGACCTTTCCCTTCATCTTCAATCCCGTGATCAATGGCTTTTCTCTGAAACTTTCGTGTGCCACAGTGCCGCCATAGTTTCCATCTCACACAAGTCTCAACTGCCGTCATTAGCACCGCGGTGGCGCATTCCTCCCGTCTTCACATGCCCAGAGCCCCACAGGCTCAGGCGCTGATCCGGTTTTCTGATGCCGGATATAGCCGACATGTGAGGAACATGTCCATTAAAGTTGCAGTCAGTGTCGATCAGCGGGTCAATATGCGTCTCAGGGTCCTCGGGGTAGCACTGACTTTCACACAACCCATCCAAGAGACTGTCAACCTGCCAATGCTGGAAGAACCCAACTTGGCGTCGGTGAACCGCCCATCAGACCCTGACCTCCCGTGGCATTCGTGGTGGATTTATGTGGAGATCTCAGTTCCAGCGTGTGCCCTGGTCTGCGAGGTGCTATAAACAGCCACCACCCGCATCTTCGGTGCAAGAACCGTCGACGCTGGTGACACAGTAGGACAGTTTTTGGTGCCACGAATAGAGTCACTGACGCACCGTCTTCCGCGTCCTGAGGCGCTAACTTTTAAGACCAAAGTTACCCCGGGTTCCACGGCCGGTCCCATCCTCTCCCTCCGTTTCCACGACTCTATCTCTCCCCCATGGCAACATCTTGACAGCCACCATGGCCGATAAGCAGAAGAACACGCTCGTCCAGGAGCAAAACCCGTACGTCCCCAACCCACCCACTACCGCAACTCCTAACAAGAGGCCCCCAGGGAGATCAACATGCTCGAACTGGCGTCCCCAAACGCCATCAACATAAACAACAACCTCGAAGCCCGCATCCGCAACCCGCTCGAGGGGATCCCCTACGAAGAGCTGATGGCGCGCGTGCACGACTTCGCCCACGAGAAGAACCTGACGCAGCACCTGCCGCTCCTCCGCAAGGGCGCCCTCGTGGCCCAGAACCCCGAGGGCGCCTACGACCTCGCGGGGCCGGAAACGCTCTCGGCCGAGGAAAAGGAAATCCTCCGCGCCGAGGTCGACCACAAGTGGCGGCTGCCCTGGCGGCTGTATCTCACCATCGCGACGTGCTCCGTCGGCGCGGCCGTGCAGGGCTGGGACCAGACGGGCACGAACGGGGCGAATATCTTTTTTCCGGCTATCTATGGGATTGGGTCGGATAGTACGAGGGATAATATCCTTGTTGGGCTGGTGAATGCGGGGCCGTATATTGGGAGCGCGTGAGTGTTTTGTTTTTGATGAGACGGAAAAAAAGTGCTGACATGTGGACAGGTTTATTGGGTGTTGGTTGTCGGACCCGATCAACAACTGGGTCGGGCGGAGGGGCGTCATCTTTTTCGCGGCGCACTTTTGTATCTGGCCGGTTATTGGGTCGGCGTTTTCGCATACTTGGGAGCAGCAGCTTGCGAATCGACTGCTGATGGGTATTGGTATGGGGGCGAAGGCGTCTACAGGTTTGTTCTTGACTTTTTGATGGAAGGATAGACACTGACGGTTCTAGTTCCGATTTACGCGGCCGAGAACTCGCCGGCTGCGATCAGAGGAGCTCTGGTAATGTCATGGCGTAGGTGTTTTATTCCTGACAAGAAACGTTGTACTAATGAGGAAAGAAATGTGGACCGCATTCGGCATCTTCCTCGGCACGGCCTTCAACCTGGCCGTGTGGAACGCCGGGGAGAACAACTGGAGACTCATGCTCGGTATGTTCTGTCATCCAAATCTTGTCAGATACTAACAATGAGCAGGCGCGCCTTTTCTCCCTGCCGTCCCGCTCCTCGCGCTCATCTACTTCTGCCCCGAGTCGCCGCGGTGGTACATGAAGAAGGGCCGGTACGTCGACGCATGGAACGCCATGCTCAAGCTGCGCAGCCACCCGCTGCAAGTCGCCCGCGACATTTTTTACATCCACTCGCAGCTCGAGATCGAGGACGCACTCCTCCGGAATAGCACCTACTCCAAGCGACTAGTAGAGCTATTCACCATCCCGCGAGTCCGAAGGGCCACCGTTGCCGCTTTCACCGTCATGATCGCGCAGCAAATGTGCGGTATCAACATCATCGGTAAGACACCCTGTCCCCCCCTTGAAGTGACCTCGTGCGTTATTTCGTAGCGCCCACATTCCATCCCGACCCGGAAGTGAAGTGAACTGACAAAAAAAAAAGCATTCTACTCAACAACCGTCTTCAAAGAATCCGGCTCCTCGGAATTCCAAGCCCTCCTCGCCTCCTTCGGCTTCGGCCTCGTAAACTGGCTCTTCGCCTTCCCCGCCTTCTGGACCATCGACACCTTCGGCCGCCGCTCCCTCCTCCTCTTCACCTTCCCCCAGATGACCTGGACCCTCCTCGCCGCGGGGCTCTGCACGCTCCTGCAGCAGGGGACCGCGCGCACCGCCCTCGTCGCGCTGTTCGTCTACCTCTTCGCAGCCTTCTACTCCCCCGGAGAAGGCCCGGTCCCGTTCGCCTACAGCGCCGAGGTCTTCCCGCTCTCGCACCGCGAGGTCGGCATGGGCTTTGCCGTGGCGACGTGTCTCTTTTGGGCGGCCGTGCTGGGCATGACGTTTCCGTTTCTGCTCAAGTCTGCGGGGACCGTGGGCGCGTTTGGGTGCTACGCTGCGTTTAATTTCGTCGCGCTCGTGTTGATTTTCTTTCTGGTGCCGGAGACGAAGAAGAAGACGCTCGAGGAGCTGGATTATGTGTTCGCTGTGCCGTCGTGGAAGTTTGCGCGGTACCAGCTGACCGAGGCGCTGCCGTGGTGGGTTCGGTATTATGTGCTCCGGCAGAAGGGGGCGAGGCTCAGGCCGCTGTATGCGGAGGGGAAGAATACGGGACAGCGGCGGGGAGATAGTCCCTAGTGTGAGGGCTGGGTCGCTGGATCCACACCCAACTGAGCCAACCCTCCAGAAGGATTGCCAGAATTCCAAGGTCAGCACCTTAGAAACCCAACTGTGGTTCCATGCCAGCACGATCTGGGCCTGGCCCCAGGACCGTGACTCCTAGGTCAACGTACCTTAAGTGGGGATCGGTTGGTTGAGACATTCAGGCCGAGAAGGATTGGATAAAGCTGAGAATTTGGGGCTGGTCATGAAAGGGAGGCATGGCCTTTTATGACGCTATGATACCTAAAAGCTACGCACGTTTGTTTGACAACGTTGGGTTTGGCGTAATGTTAGCCCTTAACTCGTTTAGCTTTCCAGATCTAGATAGCCATATGCCCATCTACTTAATGTACTAGTTAGCAGTTGTAATTGATTTAATGTTCAGTCGTTCCTCGTTAAGTTGCTGGCAAGGGAGTGTTCAAAGCTTCCCAGACATTGATTGTAACCGCCTTGGTTCAGGGGTCCAGCTTCAAAGGATTCACCGAAAACCTCACTAGGAGAGAGGCAAGGAAATATAGCGGAGGCAAGGCGATTTTATGGGCTGTGGGTTATATCTCGTTTGATTCTGCGGGAAAGACCGCGAGGGATGTACGGCTATATCAGCACATGCGAGAGGGTAGGTGCTCAGTCAACCTCCGAAACAAGCACAGCTAAAACTAGTGCTCAGTGTCACTAAAAGTTACAACAAAATTTGAACGCAAGAAAAATATTGTAGGTATGTACAGTCCCGCTCCAAGCCAAACTCCCTCCCATTTTTCCTTTCCATCATCACCGAATCCACCCCTTGGGACCACCCCACTTCCCCTTGACCATATACTGATAATACACCCACGGGAAGAAATCCTTCTTCAAATGATAAAACGCCCGGCGTGGGGTGGCCTGGTCGCCCAATATCCCGCCAAACGTCTCCTTCGGCTCGCCACCATACTTGAACTCGGCCAGCAACACCTTGCCATACTCAGTCAGCAGCGGACAAGACGTGTACCCGTCATATGTCTGCTCCGGCTTTGTCTCGCCGTCCATCTCGCGCAAAAGGTTATTAACCAACACCGGGGCCTGCGCAGTGATAGCAGCGGCCGTTTTCGAAGTCGGCAAACTCGACGCATCGCCGGCGCTCCACACGTTCTTCCACTTCTTGTGACGCAGCGTGGCGTCGTCGACATCGACGTACCCGGCCTCGTTGGCGAGCGGGCTGTTCTTCACAAACGCGTGCGGTCCCATCTTGGGCGTTGCGTGCAGAAAGTCAAAACGGCGCGTGACGCGGTCGCCCGAGGGCACATGCACAAACGTAGCCGTGTCGCCGTCGATCTCGACGAGGTCGTGCGCGAACAAGCCCTCGACGCCGCGGCGCACCCGTAGCTTTTCGAGGGCTGCGCTGTATTTCGGCACGCCGAACATGACTGGCAGCCCCGTCGCAAACGCCACGTTGATGGCGGATCCGCCTCCGGAATACTGGTACACGCCCGCCCGGCGCCAGTGGTCGACGGCCAGCCACATGATCTTTTGCGGGGCACCGGCGCACTTGATGACGCCGGCGGGCTGAGTGAAGATGGCCTGGCCAGCTTTGAGGGCCTTGATGTTGTCGAAGGTCTTGTCGCATGAGTCGTAGCCGTAGATGGATGACACGGGTGCGTGCTGGTCCTTCAGGGCCTCGGGCAGGCCCTTGATGGAGTTGTAGTTGATAGCGATGCCCGGCGCCACCACCAGCTGCGAGTACGTCAGCGTCGTGCCGTCGCCGAGCGTGACCGTGTTCGTGTCTGGCGAGAATGTCGCGAGCGACGTGTTGTAGAAGCGCAGTTTGGGGTCGATCAGACTCGCCAGCGGCCGGCGCAGCGACGTCTTGTCCTTGAGCCCGCCTCCGACCAGAGTCCACCCGGGCTGGTAGTGGTGCCATTCGGCCGGGTCGACGATGGCGATGTCGTCGGGCGCAAAGCGGCCCTGGTTCAGCAGCTGGTGGCTGATGGTGAGACCGGCCGAGCCGCCGCCGACCACGACGATCTTGTGGTTGCGCGCCGCTGAGACCGCCGAGACGGTTGCGAAGCTCCTCCGCACGGCGGGCGCGAATTGTGTGAGGAGCGCATGTCGGGCAGCTGTTGCTGCGCACGCCGCAGAGCTGGCCAAGACCTGTTTGCTGGCCATTTTGAGAGAAATTGACGTCCAACTGCAGGATCGCGAGAAGGTGGCGTCGGCGAGTTTCCAGATATATGTACGACACAGTAAGAGGCGGCGACCGTTGCGATTAAATCCCCGACCCAATGCAGAAAGAAAAAAATGGCGCCATTGCCGCTTACCAAAAGCGGGCGGTACTTGGGTACTTACTCATAATCGGCGACAATCGGCAGGGCCGGGCAGGCAAGTCGCCGAGTGGAGGGGCGACCCTCACGATGGGATGGAAACACACAAGCTCGCTTCGAAACAGTGTCAGCGCACTGAGCAAGTTTTTAATCTCCAAAAAACCCATCTGATCGGGCGGATGGAGCTCTTTAAGGGGCGATAACCCTGCTGTGGCCACTTTTGCCGCGGTGTGGAGCCCGGCCCGTCCGGTCGTCGGCGGCACTCGGCGGGTCTCGGTGTGGGCGGCGGGTGCGGCAATCGCGGGTCCACTCCGGGGAAAGTGGGCATCGTGCCACGGTGGACTGACGCCGGGAAGTTAATCACCGGGGGTCATCCCGGCTTACCCGAGTGGTCGCCGGTACTCTGGGGAGGTTGCTTCCTAAAAATTCGGGAAGGAGCTTTAAATGGGGATGATGCTCGCCTGAAGCTTTGGACGCGTCCGTTCGCCAACATTTTACACCGAACACTTTAGGTTCTTCAGGATCCAGGATGAACGCACTCCAGGTCCAGTGCGCCAACACGGTGCTCCGGTCCCAGACGGCCGGACAGCTGCTGATTGTTCCGCTGGCTTTCTCGGCCATCCGAACTATTGTTCCTGCACGCCAAAGCACAACAACGCAAACCCGCCAACTCCATGCTCGAGGACCCCCAATCCAGCCAAGTAGACGCATGATTCGACGGCCAACGTCCTGTCGCTGTAGCACAATGAACCCCTTTTTCACTCAATCAACAGCCCGGCAGTACACCAGCCCGGTAACGATACAAACCCAAAAGCAACCCACAATCCACCCACTCTTCGAGCCCAGGACAGGAACATTCCAATACTTAGTCGCCGACCCCGCCACCAACCAAGCCGTCATCATCGACCCCGTCCTCGACTACGACAAGTGCACCCACACCATCACCACCGCCACCGCCGACGCTTTGCTCTCCCTCGCGCGCGAGAAGGGGTACACCGTCACGCGCATCCTCGAGACGCACGCGCACGCCGACCACCTCACCGCGTCCTTCTATCTGCAGCGCAAGCTGGCCGCGCAGCAGCAGCAGGAGCCAAAGCCGGATGTGTGCATCGGCGCGCGGATCGGAAAAGTCCAGAGTCTCTTTGGGGAGCGATACGGGATTGCGGCGGACGAGTACGAGGGTGTGTTTGATAAACTGCTCGGCGATGATGAGGAGTTTATGATTGGGACGTTGAAGGCGCGGGCGATGCATCTGCCGGGACATACGCCGGACCATATGGGGTATATGATTGGGGGTGCGTATTTTTTTCCCTCCGGTCACCTTTTCTTCATCGGAGTAGTGGTACTGACACTAAATAACAGATAACGTATTCGTCGGCGACTCGCTCTTTCATGTCGACATCGGCACGGCGCGGTGCGACTTCCCCGGCGGCAGCGCCCACGATCTGTATCAGTCTGCGAAGAAGCTGCTCTCTTTACCGGGACACGTCCAGATCTGGACTGGTCATGATTACCCGCCCGAGGGTGAGCGGGAGCCGGTACCCGGTGTGAGCGTGGCCGAGCATCGGGAGCGGAATAAGCATCTCCGGGACGGTGTGACTGAGAAGCAGTTCGTGGCGATGCGGAGGGAGCGGGATGCCCATCTCGCCGCGCCGAGGCTGCTGCATGAAAGTTTGCAAGTGAATGTACGGGCGGGGAGGTTGCCCAAGGAGAATGAGGCGGGTATGAGGTTATTGAAGGTTCCGTTGAAGACGAAGGGGACGAGCTGGTGATGTCTCAATTGGATACTATGCTGTAGAAGCGGCTCATCTGTCTGGGGCTTTCCATGTGACACACTTGTATTTGTGAACAGAGTTTAGATAGGTATGCCGGTAATTCTATATTGAAACAGTGAAATTGCCGTTGGACAACCCGCTCTCCCGGTTCCTCACGTCACTCGTGTCATATATCATATATGTGGGGGTCGGAACCAAGAAGTAGAGTGTCCGACATCAGATTTTTAACGATCCTCCAAGACGTCCGCCTATCACGACGTGTTCGATCCCGCATCAAAACTAATCCACCTCACCACCCGAGCCAGTTGGGACGCTATCGCCTTGGCTCCCAGATCGAGGATGGCCCCGTAGCGGGGGACATGACACCCCCGCTCAGCAATGGACCCTGTCCCGGCCTCCTTTTTCCCCCTCATCTCACCTCGACATCTCCTCAACCATACCTCCGGCCGATACAGCTCCGAAAATGGACTCCGCAACGGGCCTCCTGTGGCTCGGCCTCGCCGGCCTCACATGGACCCTCATCACCGCCGTCCGCCGCGTCTACTTCAGCCCAATCTCCCACATCCCCGGCCCAAAATCCGCTACCCTAACACTCTGGAACGAGTTTTGGTGGGACGTCGTCAAACGCGGCACATTCATCTGGAAGATCCGGGAAATGCACGCCCAATACGGTCAGTCCCCTGCTCACAGAGGCCACCACCCCCCTAACACTTGTCACAGGTCCCATCATCCGCATCAACCCCTACGAAGTCCACATCCTCGACCCGGAGTTCTACTCCGACATCTATGTGTCCCCCAAAAAACTCGACAAATACGCCTGGTGGACAAAACTCGCCGGCGCAGACGGCTCCGGCTTCTCCACGGTCCCGCACGACCTCCACCGCCAGCGCCGGGCCGCGCTCAACCCCTTCTTCTCAGCCCGCTCCGTCTCCCAGCTCGAGCCCGTGCTCCGCTCCAAGATCGAAAGACTATCAAGCCGTCTGGACGCGATCCACGAGACCCAGGAGATCGTCCGGCTCGACGCGGCCTTCATGGCCCTCACCATGGATATCATCTGCACCTACGCCTTCGCCAGCGACTTGCGCTACCTCGACGAGCCGGATTTCAAGCTGGAGTGGAAGAAGACCATCATCGGCGCGTTCGAGGGCGGAGCGCTGGGTCGGCAGTTCCCGTTTATGTTGCCGCTGATGAAGATGTTGCCTATTGGTGTGGTGGAGGCGATGAATCCGGGCGTGGGATATCTGCTTCGCTGGCAGGGCAAGGTGAGGGCGCAGGTTGAGCCGATACTGGATTCCGAGAAAAAGAAGGAGGAGGGGGAGAAGAGGACGATTTTTCACACACTGAGGGATAGTGATTTGCCCGCTTCGGAGAAGACTTTGCAGAGGCTCTGTGACGAGGGAGAGATTTTGGTGGGTGCCGGGTCGGAGACGACGGCGCAGACGCTTGCGAGGATGTTTTATTATCTGGGGACGGATAAGAATGTGTTGGGGAAGCTGAGGAGGGAGCTGGATTCTGCGGTGCCGGATGTGTCGAGGATTCCCAGCTGGGCGGAGCTGCAAGGGCTTCCGTACTTGGTATGTCCCCCGGTTGTGGTTGGAGGCGGGGCGATGCTGACTGACTTGGAAAGGGTGCTGTTATTAAGGAGTCCCTTCGGCTGTCGTATGGCGTGACGACGAGGCTGCCTCGTGTGGCGCACGAGGATATACACTACAAAGGTTATGTTATTCCAGCTGGAGTGAGTTTCCCGGGATACCAAGACACACACATGACGAGAAGACTGACGGCTTTTAGACACCGATATCCCAAACCGCCTATTTCATCCTGACCCACCCCGACGTATTCCCCGAGCCCCATGTCTTTCGACCGGAACGGTGGCTTGAGAATGGGAAGCTTTCCACGTCATTGGACAAGTACCTCGTGGCATTCGGGAAAGGATCGCGACAGTGTCTGGGAATCAAGTAAGCCTCCCCCTTTCTTGACTCAGCGTATGAGCGAGTAAGCACTAACCATGAAGCCTCGCATATGCGGAGCTATACCTCACGACTGCCACCCTCGTGCGCAGGTTCGACTGGGAAATATACGAGACCACGCTCGACGACGTCGTCTGCAAGCGCGACTTTTTCGTGGCCGTTGCCGATCTGGACAGCAAGGGCATCCGGGCTAGGATCGTTGCTCGGCGATCTTGAATGGACGTTTCTTCTGTTTGAGTCGTCCGCCTGGTATGTGCCGAAACCTGCGGTTTCCTCATCTCATCCTCAAATACCACCTTGGCCTCCAGGGGGGTAGAAATGAAATCTCCAAGTCGGAGGGTATCTCGATACGGTTTATTCTGTTGGAATATCGCCAAAAATCTGTTATGACCAAACCCCAACCCCAACCATGAACTAAATACTAGACAAAATATCATTACAGACGCCTCCTCATGCTATCACTTTAGTCCACAACCGCATGGGAATAATCACCCAATCGGCACGCTCCCCGTCACCGTCCAGTCCGTCCCATCGAGTTTCGCCTCCATGATGAGGCCCCCTTTCTGAAAGAAACACCTGATCTCATCCGATGCCGGGTCGAGTAGTATCGGGGTGTTGGCCGCGTTCTGCGGCGACGTGCCCATGTTCAGACACGCCAGGTTCGAGTCCTTGTCGAGCCCGCGCAGGCTTGTCGGCTGCTTCGTCTTCCACACGGCGTTGCCCGACGACGAGTCCGTGTACAGCATGTTGACATTGGACGAATCGTCGATCCACAGCACGTATGTGTCGACGCGCTGCAGGCCGTCTGAAGGACGGGCAACCGAAAAAGCGCCGATCGGGGCCAGCTTGGGCATCGTGATGGGTGGTAACTCTGTGCCGCTGTTAGCTTCTGCCCAATCTACATCAACGACGGTATGGTTAGAGACATACGTGTCGGCCAGGAGACGGCATAGCTCGGATCGCGCTCGGGCGAGTTGATATCGGTGGCCGCCACAGACAGGGTGCCGTCGAGGGCCTGGTAGAAGACGGCATAGCCAGCCTTGACAGCGATCCTGGTGAAGTTGGCCGACAGCGGCACCATGGCTAGTTTGGTGCCCATCATGGCCGTGATGTTGATCCGGTTGACGTCCCATATCGAGGCGGGCGACCAGCCGCCGCCCAGCTGGTTGCGGACGTGCAGCAGTCCACCCGAGCCGTCCTGGTAGATGGTCCACGGCCAGTAGGACGTCAAGCTGCTGTTGACACCGGTCACAATCTCCATCTCGGTGACGCTATCCTCGGCGACCGACGGTTTGCTCTGATCATTAAAGTTGGTGCCCAGCAGCCGGGTACTCTCGCCGGTGTAGAAAAGCTCGACCTGGGGCTGGTGGCGGGTCGCGAAAATTAGCAGGCCGACGCCCAGCTGTGAGTTGGGCTGGGAAAACGAGAAGAAGCTCCTTGAGGGGCCCCAGCACGAGTCCTGGCCCGCGAGGGGCTGCGTGGAGTTACATCGCGAGTACCGCAGCCCATCCGTAGGGTCTTGGTAGAAGAGATACTTCTCAATGTTCCCATCCGGCTTTCGCCATCCCGCGACCGTCAACGCCGATCCTTGCCGCACGTTTTTGAGGGGTGAGGTCGTCGAATTGGAGCCCGGGCTGGGGCCGGCTGTGGCGTCGGGGCTTGCAGTGCCGTTTTTCGCGGCCGAGTCCGAGTCCGAGGCGGACTTTGCGGCTCTGCTTCCAAAGACGCCACCGAGAACGGCGGCCAAAACAACAACCAACGCTATCAGACCACCGATAATTATCCACATACGTTTCCTCCGTGGTCTCGCATCTGGAGGAGCATGGTATTCCGAGTGAGGTGGCGGCGGTAATGAAGATACTGGCGACTCGCCAGTGTACGTCTCGGGGTATTTGGGAATGACCAGTTCCTTCGCATCGTGGTACAGGTTGTCGCGGACTTCGAGCCCGGGTTGTTGAGGAAGTTGATTCGGCGGTACGACTTCGAGACCCGAGTGAGAGTGATAGTCGTATTGCTGGCCTCCGCCACGGGCCGACTCCATTGTGAGACTCGCGATCTAGGTTGTTGACGGCGGGACCAGGAGGGCGGGATCAGGAGAGCGAGACATTGTGGGAAGACTGGGGGGAGAGATCAAGAAAGGGGAGAGGGCCTGATGGCAGGGCTGCAAAGCGGCGCGTAGGACAACAGCCTGTTGACTGCCGGCGTGGGGCACAGCAGAATTGCCATTTCGTCCCGGTGCTCTCAGCCCGACGGGCGCATAAAGCACTTTACCATATCGCAGTAGGTCTAGCTGGGGGTGGCAGACAAAAGATGCCCGTCAAACATCACTAACAGTGAACCAACGGCCCTGCAGCATGGCGCGCCCAATCAGCTGGTTGGCCTGTGGCTGCGGCCCTGGACCCCAATCCTGCAGGATGCGATCTGTGACATTGATGGCGTGGGAAGATCGCAGACGGAAGGCAGTGTTGAGATTGGATGACTTGGGACAAATCCTGAATGGTCGGGGTGCAGACATCGGTATGCAGACCATCGATCAAGCGTACTGGCTAACACTTGCGCCCTCACTATCCACCGCGATAATTCTGTGGGAGTGCATTCGAACGACGCGTTGCGAGTTGTCGGGCAAGCTGGCAAGCACTTTGTTGGCGAAAGGCCTTGCCCGACAACTTGGCGCAATTTGAACCGCAGCTGGCCAACAGGCAGCCATTGTCGGGTGGCAGGGCTGGCTGCAGCTGGTCGCACGTGCCCGGTCTGGAATCTGGCCATTTTCTGGGCTCGCCCATTTTATGTTCCAAATCCTGCAGACTTGCGGTCGGGACAATGCTTGCGACCGACCAGTTTCAGGATCCGGTAACAACATAGGGGTCCTAAAGACGTGGAGCAACCTTATCGCCAGCGAGCCACGGTCCGTCCGATATCGACAAATTTGGGATGATTGAGGCAGTTGCCCCTCTCCGTGCGGGACTGCTGACTGTCGACCCCGCGGTCGCTTGTTTGGTCCTTTGGAACTTTCGTCTCCTGTCTGCATTGCTCACCTCTGTTGGATGACAGGACGAGTTGTTGGCCGCGCGATCTAGCCCTTTGCGTACTTGCTTTTCGCCCGCAACTTCTTTCCGTACCGCCTGAACAAGAATGGCGCCGGCGCCAGCACGACGGCAAAACACGCTAGCAGCGTCATGGTCCAATTGACGCCAATGTCCTCGTACATGGGCCGCGCCGCCATCACGATGCCGCCGGCGACGAAATATCGAACCATGGTGATGCTCGAAAGCGCCACTGCCGCATGCTCTCCGTAGCTGTCGATGATGTACTCATAGCTGCCGACATAGACCGCGATCAGCACGATGCCGAAGACGACGCACGCGCCGAGCCCAGACCATATCGAAATGCCGCCTCCGGTCGCCCAGCCGAGCCAGAAGAGACATACTGGGAGGAGCGGTGCCGTGACGATCGCCGGCCATAGTCGGAACTCGGGTTGCACGGCGGCGCCTTGCACAAACTCTGTCTTGTGTCGCGCCCAGCTGTACAGACCTGGCGCACACAGTGCGAAAGCTGTTGTACCAACCGCGATGGCCCCGAAACACGACCCCGTGATGCTCGTCGGCAGGTTGTACGGGTCCTTGAAGATATAATCGAAGCCGGACAGGAAGGAAAACAGCAGGGCATACAACAGGACGAGGTAGAAGCCCAGGACGGCAATAACAGGCTCCGTGAGGAAGAACATGAAGGGGAGCGGTAGAGAGTGCTTCATGCGGTCGATGAAGGACTTGGATGATGCGTGCTCCGAGGTATATCGTTCATCTCCGGTCACTATGCGCAGGTGTTTGGCCTTCCAGTCCAGCAGCAGAGGCAGATACGTCTCTGGGAGAGTGAAGAACGCCAGTAGCCACACGGCTGCAGAGATGATCAGGGTGACCCAGTTCACCCAGTGCCAGCTTAGCCGAGTGCTGGAGACGATCCAGCCGCCCGCAATGGGGGCCAGAACAGGGGCTACAGCAGGTCAGCAACCAGACTCGACGAGGAGTGTTGGGTCGTACGGGTGACATTGGCCCAGGCAATGACGGGGAAAACGAAAGACCTCTTCACCGGGCGGAACTGGTCTCGCACGCTTCCGCCATTGATGGATAGGGTGGCGCTGGAAGCCAGCCCGATGAGGTAGCGGCAGACCACCTGGGTCGCAAAGTTTGGTGCCAGCGCCGAGCCGAGCACGAAAAAGAGGTACACAAAGGTTGAGACCAGGTAGGTTGGATTCCGACCGATCGTCTCGGACACCGGTCCGGCTATCAGCGATCCGGTTGCGATGCCCCACAGGTACATGGCCGTCGACAGGTTCTCGGCGACCTTGCTGACGCCAAACTCGGCGCTGGCCTCCTTGTTAGCCATGGACTCGGCGCCGCCTGCCCAGGCCTGCACGAAGATCAACAGGGACAAGACGGCAATGTTTTTGCATCGCGATCTCAGGGACCAGTTGCAGGGATTGATGGGGTCATCGTCGGATGCCGTGACCATTATCCGACCGGTGTCGTCCCGGTCGTCGTTGACCTTTTCCTCTGGCGTATGAGTGTCGCCATGTCCGCCAGTAGTGTCTGCTGAGTGCTGCTTCGCGACGCTTCTGCCGAGTTTTCTGTACTGCAGGATGGACTGCATCGTATCTGGCGCGACCGACCCGGAACTCGCCCTTTCGAACTCATAGGTTTTGATCCGTGATCCTCTTGAGAGTTCTGTTCAATTGCCGATGAGAAATGCCAGAAGAACTCCCAGATTCCTCAGAGTTTCTGTTGAAGTAAGGTGTCGCGTGCCCAAATACCTGGAACGGATGCTGCTGCGCGGTGGTGTCAGTATCTCGTGACGTCAGCCGGTCCGGAGCTAAACCGGAGGGCACTGCACGGGATGCCGATTGCGGGGTGCCGTGGGGGTTCATCTTATTCTCCAGCATGAAAGCAGAGTCCCGGTTTGACCCGGGGGTTTCTTGGATTCCACACGTGTCGGAAGTTGACTCTTTCTCTTCAATCCGGAGTCAGTCGGGTGTGGACCCAACGGAGTCGGCGTCGGCAGATTTGGAGACGCCGGATCCGGGACCGGGCCGGGACCCCAGTTTTTTGTTACGGATCCATCCGTCCTTGTCTTCACCGCCGTACAACCGTAACTCGAGATTATGATAGCGCCGATCTAGAATTACACGATTACAGAAGCTCAACTAGAAGTCGTCGGCCAAATATGGTCAGACAGGGTGTAGTCCTCGCCCCATGGACCAACACTCGGCCCCTTGAACAGCTTCCCCCCTTTCCAAACCCAGGTGATGTTGTCGTGCTTCTGCAGCACTTTCACATCGTCGACCGGATTCTCGGCCACGGCAATGATATCGGCGTCGTACCCCTCCTTCAGCTGTCCGCTTTTCGGTGCTTGCGGTCCCAGCGTCAGAGGACCATTCGCCGTCGCCGCCTTGATGGCTTCCAACGAGCTCATGCCGCAGCTGACGGCATACTCAAGCTCCTTGGCCTGGTTGTAGCCCGGCGGCGTGTCGGTGCCCAGGGCCATCGTGACACCCTCGGCAATGGCCAGCTTGTACGCCTTGAGGTGGTGGTCCGCGATCATCTTGGCCTTGTCCCAGATCTTTTTCGGAAGACCCTCTCCGCCCGTCGCCACCAAGCCCTCAACAATCGTGCGTGTTCCAACATATACGACCCCATTCTCCTTGATCAACTTGATACACTCCTCGTCCGCAAACGACACATGCTCAACACTCCCCACGCCTGCCTTGACCGCGGCCACGATACCCGCCTTGCCGTGCACATGCGCCGCCACGATACGTCCCTGCCTCTTGGCCTCCTGCACGATGCACTCCAGCTCCTCCGGCGCGAACTGCGCATACATCGGATTATCGTCGCGCGAAAGCACGCCCCCCGACGCCAAAATCTTGATATGGCTCGCGCCCCTCCGGATCTGCAGCCGCACGGCGCGCCGACACTCATCCACGCCGTCGACGAGCAGCGAATCCCCAATACTCCCCCAGTACCCCGGCCGCACGGTCCCCAGCCCGTTGTTCATCAGCACATCGCCCGGCGGCAGCGCAAACACGTCCCCATGCCCGGCCGTCTGGCTCAGACACGCGCCCGACGAGTACACGTTCGGCCCGACCACGTCGCCGTCGCGGATCGCCTTGCCCAGCTCGCAGCCGAGGCCCGCGACGTCGCGCACAGAGGTGTACCCGCGCTGGATCGACTCCCAGCAGCTGCGGGCGAGGCGCGCGCCCGAGGTCGCGCCGTGCTCTGGGACTATGCCGGGGAAGTCGTCCGGGTCGCGCGAGAAGGCGTTGAAGTGCACGTGTGCGTCCCAGAGGCCGGGCATGAGGTAGGGGACTGTGACGGCGCGGTGCTTGGCGCTGGTGTATTTGGGGGGCAGGGAGGAGGCCGGGCCGACCCAGGCTATTGTGGCGTTGGAGATTACGAGGGCGCCTTGGGGGATGGGGTCGGCTGCGCCGGGGATGAGGAGGTGTTTGGTTTTGATGATGGTGAGGACGTGTTTCTTGGTGGCCTCTGGGGGGGTGGTTGTTTCTGCCGATGAGATTCCGGTGCGCATGGCGATGCCGAGACTCCGGGAGGGGATTCGGCGCGGGGCGGGGCCGGGTGCGGGGTCCATCTCCGGTGTCTCGAGCGGAAGCTCCGGGGCCGGGACTTCCGGGTCGGAGGTGTCAATTGGGCGTCTCGTCATTTTGACTTTTCAATGTCGCCAGAGCTGATTAGCAGTGACTTTGGTATGGTATTGCTACGATCTGGACTGGGAAAGGACGAGGTGAGTTCGAAGTTTATAAAGTGCTGCTTTTACCCAGGAAATTCTCCTGTCAGCAACAGCTTCCCCGCTTCCTAGCCGCCGGCGTATTCCCGTTATCCGCCCTGTACGGATACTACCTACCTATTCCGTGCGTCCAGGCGATGTTCATCGCAGTCGCAGATCATGGTAGTTTCGGTTCTTGATTGGTATACGGTATGCAGTTGTCACAGTGCGGACAGTCCTTCCCTCCGTTGCGGCCTTGCGGGCTAGGTAGCGGGCACGTCGCCGGCCGCTCTAAATTTACATTGAGAGAACTCGTAGCCTTGGAGAGTGTTGAATCTCGTCATGATCCGAATAGCGTCTTCCTGAAAAACGATGTCTCACCCGCTTGCGGTGTCAGGAACTCCTCTCTCCCACGTAAGCTAATATGCGTTAATTATACGCTCTTTTATGTACAACACGCTACTCGTACGGCTAGCAGGTGTAAGCACCCCCGGAAATATTTGAAGTGACGAAGCAGAAGGAAATGCTCACTTGTGCACCTGCACAAATGCGTAGTCCATCAATGATATCACCGGCCCGGTGCAAAGCGTTACCTCGAGCCCTGTCTTTTGCGGGGGCTCTGGTTTTAACAGAAAGGGGCGCCTCACCAATGCTGTTGCGAATGAATACTGGTGTGCAGATGCCAAAAGCTTACTTAGGTACCGAGCGGGTGCCCGAGCCGGTCGTAGTCGCCGAAGTTGATATCCACTGTGCACTAGATGCTGTAGTGATTCTCGACAGAATTCGTTGAAAATGGAATTTCGATGAAACCGGTGGGTGGTCATATGTCCTTAATTTCGAGATGAAAATTACTTGGAAAACTCATCTTCACCTGATCATTCTTATACAACATCGTCTGAGTATTCTCCTGTAGACACCCCCCTGGTTTCCACCTTGGTGTCTGTGCTAGGTTTAGTTCACAGTGTGTACCCGCTTCATCGAACACACCCAGAAGTCAGCTCTTTAGCTCCTGTTACTAATACTCCCCGTGCATGGTATTTTGATTTCCGCAGGTAGGAAGCTGCCATGCAGGATACCTTTAGAGGAAAACTAAATCTCAATCGTTATGATAACGACCGTCAGGTCCTTGTCCTTGGACCCGGCGTTCAGTGGATCTCGAGTGTCGATAGGCAAGAAGATAAGCAGTTGAGACCAATTGTTTTGAAGGAAGCAGATTATCTGCGGTATTTCAATGAACCCCAAGCATCCAAACCCCGCAAATCGGTGTTCAAATTGCAACGGTCCAAGACAGGCCGCATGAACTATTGCTGCCACGTCCACACCCATTCCCGGAACGGGCCGCACTTTGACCATTTGGGGCAGAAAACACGAAATACGCCGAGGTTGTCCCCCAATGGGGGGACGGGATGAAGATGGAGGAGATAGATAAACCGCCGGTATATAATCTCGCCGGTGTCATCTGGAGTAAGTGTGACAGACAACAGCAGATTCCCCTTGCGAGGAAGCTCCAGACTGTTGTTTAAACCGTCCTTTCGAGATCTACGTTTTGCGGAAAGCTTCATTGCGAGCCCATAGTTAGTGGCCAGAGCAGTTTCGGCCTTTAGATCGACTTCTCCCTCCGAGTCGCGTCACTCGTACCTGCGGTAAAAATGCCTCAGAGAGTCGCCATCGTGACTGGCGCCGCGGTGAGGACCATACCTACCTTAGTCTTACATAACATCGGCATGTAGCTAACATGTCTCAAGTCGGGCATCGGCCGCGCACTTGTAACCCGCCTGGTCGAGAAAGACTGGCTCGTCGCCCTGGTCGACATCAACGAAGAGGCTGGTGATCAGTTTGGTATATGTCTCGTGCTCACCTCCTGACGCGTTCGGACTAAAACGCCTCGTAGCTACCACCCTCGGACCAAACGCCACCTTCTACAAGGCCGACGTCTCATCGTACGAATCGCAAGCGTCAGTCTTCTCCGCCGTGTGTAAGCCAGCCCACCTACCACGCCCTTCGCTCTTCGCTCCGTAATAATCTGACGGAGAAACAAAGTCGCCAAACACGGCCGAATCGACGCCCTCTGCGCCAACGCCGGCATAGTCGACCGCTCCTCCCTCTACCTCCTCGCCAACCGCAGCCCATCCACCACCGTCGACGCCATCCCCTCGGCGCCAGACCTCTCCGCAACCGAGGTCGACCTCAAGGGCGTGATCTACGGCATCCGCCTCGCAACCCACTTCATGCGCTTCAACCCGCCCGCGCCCGACCATTCCTACGGCAAGAAAATCGTCGTAACGGCCAGCATCGCAGGATTAGTTCCCCACCCCGCACTGCCCGAGTACAGCGCGGCGAAGGCGGGCGTCGTGGGTTTTGTCAGGGCCGTGGCGCCCGTGCTGAAAGTGAAGGAGGACATCGCGCTCAGCGCTGTGTGTCCCGGCCTGGCGGCGACGGCTGTGTTGCCTGGTGTGATTGTGGATGCCGTCGGGGAGGCGCTGCTCACGCCGGTGCGGGACATCGTCAAGGCGTATGAGGCGTTGCTGGATGTGGAGGGGTTGGATGCGGCGGGCGAGGTTCGGGAGGTTGTTGGGGAGAGAAGCGATGTTGTTGGGCCGCCGAGGGTGCAGACGGATTTGGGGAGGGATATGTATGCCGCTGCTATGGAGCCGATTTTCACGGTGCTTCATGAGGAGGAGAGTGGGATTGATACAAACGGGATGGTGTGGTAGCGGCTTGGCGAGAGACGGGGATAGCGCGTGTCTGTGGTATTAGGATGGAAGCTTGTCGGCGGAACTCCGCAACTATCATGGGAGTTCTTCGAGATGCTTCTTCGTGTCGGAGGTTGGTTGGGCGTGGTTTTTACGGTAGATGCGAAATGGATTGGGATTGACATCCAATACTGATTAGAAAAAGATCAGCTAAACTATGCTCGGCTTCAACACTGAGATATTTGTTGCCTCGGAAAGTAGCACGGTGTCGAGTTGTTGACATCGTCCCCGGTTTCAGCCCCGAGTACTGCAACAATGATAACCATGATGCTGAATAATTCTTCACTGCGTATCCTATACGCTTTCCGGACCGATAGTTTTATGTTATCAGTACGGATTGGTTCTTTGCAATAATGCTCCGATCTGTGGCTGCACCGGAACGCCACATCGGTGCATCGGCGCAACCTATCCCCATGATACCACAAAAGTATCCGAGACGGCAACAACATCGGGTTATGGGAAGTTGTAGGCGCCGTGGGAGAGATAATTATTCAGCAAATTCCCGAGACAATTTTGGAACCGAGAAGAACAAACTGCCGCATCAGTATAAAGTACATATAAGTCCGGCATGATGCTCTCGCCGTTCTGACGGTCTCGGAGTCGCACAACTATCTTCTAGCCTACGATACAGCTTGTTGGATGTTGTCCAACCCACTATACAGCTTCTTGAGTTTCCCGAGGACTTAAAACATCGACATCGTTGCTGCTGTTCGCAAACAAGATGCTTCAACAAAAGATTCCGCCGACACCCCCTGACACAAATCTCGCGGGTCAGACCGTCATTGTCACGGGGGGCAATGCAGGTCTTGGATTGGAAACAGCGAGGCAGTTGCTAGTCCTGGGCGCGTCACGGATGATTGTTGCCTGTCGGTCGGTATCCCGGGGCGAAGAAGCAGTGGCTACTCTCCGAGCGGACGCACAGCTTGCAAAGAAGAATCCGGATGCCATCATCGAAGTCTTTGAGCTCGACCTTGACGACTATGCATCCGCACTACGCTTTACAGACCGCGTTAAGAAGGACGTCAAGGAACTCGACATCCTCCTCAACAATGGAGGAATTTCTGTTCCCAACTTTGAGACAAGCAAGAGCGGCCACGAACGGACAATGCAAGGTACGTCAACTTGAGCTGACCTGTTCCCGTGAACACTAAGGTACTAACCGATGTCGTTATGAATATTATTCTTATAGTCAACTGCTACACCTACGCCCTCATCTGCCTCGAACTCCTCCCACTCCTCCGATCAACAGCCGCCCTCCGCGGCCGACCCACGCGCATCACTTTCGTCGGATCCAACCTCCACGTCCGGGGGACTTCGATCGCCAAGACACCTATCCCCGCCGGCCGCAGCGTCATGGAACATTTTGACGACCCCGCGCGCTTCAGCAAGCTCACGCGCTACGGCGACAGCAAACTCGGGGTGGCGGCGCTGACGCGCCGGCTCGCGACGCTGGCCCCGGACGAGGTCGTCGTTAACCACATGTGCCCCGGCATGGTCTCGACCGCGTTCGACAAGAACCAGCCGCTGTGGATCCGGGCTCCCATGGTTCTCGTCCGCGGGGTGATGGCGCGCGATGTCGAGGAGGGCGCGCGGGCGATTGTATATGCCGCGGCGGTTGCCGGGCCGGAGACAAATGGCAAGTTTGTGAGGAATAATGCAGTTGAGCCGTAAGTTTCACGGGTGTTTTCATATCTGGCCTGGTTGTTGCGATTTACTAATTGTTCTTCTAGCGGTTCGCTATTTCTCGACAAACCCGAAGGAGGTAGCTTCATTGACGGGCTGTGGAAAGACGTGATGAAGGATATCGTGAAGTTGGACCCGAGTTTGGAGTCTTATGTCAGCCTCAATGGGTCCGTTTGAATTGAGTCGTTGAAGCATCAATGCTGGCGATACTATAACTTCATTGGTACGGCGTTCATAATCAGCCATAGCCCCTATACCAAGCTCAACAATTACATCAGCGTTTTATCCACATGTGAAAGTCCCAAATTCTTGGTACAGCAAATCTCGGTCGAACTTATCTCAGCTTTAATTACGCCCTCACCGAGCTGGCCCTCGTTGCTGAATTGCGGCTTCCGAGTGGTTGTTGGCCTAGTGTCAGCTGCTCGATTGGGAAGGTTGCACTACCAGAAAGTTATCGCCTAAAAGCTCGGCGGCAGAAGGCCCACAAGTGCCGCATCTGCACCTGGAAATTGTATTACAGAGCGGCATGGAGCGAGGACAGTGGCGAATAGACGTTATCTCACGGCCCCTTCGGTAGGACTAAAAGTCTCGGCGCTGACTACGGAACATAGTGAGACATGACCGCCACGACGAGTTAAAACACGTCGGTCAGTCTTAAAATGACCGGATCCCGTTCTGTTCCTTCCCCTCTTCTTGTCATGCCATCCCGGCTTACGGACAAAAATGGCCTCGCTCCGGGATCTCCTTCTCTGGGCCGCCCTGGGCTTCGGGGCTGCCATCCCTGGGGTCGCGGCTCATGAAGACCACCTGGTCAGTCGACGGATGACCAAACGGTTTGTGGACGACAATGGGCACTACAACATCTCGTTCTACCACATCAACGATGTGCACGCGCACTTGGACGAGTTCTCGAGCTCCGGCACCGACTGCCCAGACAAGACCAAGGGATGTCGGGGAGGATACGCGCGCGTCAGGTCGGTCCTGAAAGAAACCCGGCCGGACCATCCAGACTCGCTCTTCCTCAACGCCGGCGACGAGTTCCAGGGCACCATGTTCTTCACATTTTACGGCGGCGAGAAGATCGCCGAGACTCTGAACCAGATGGGCTTCGACGGCATGACGCTGGGTAACCACGAGTGGGACAAGGGCGATGACGTGCTCGGCGATTTCTTGAACAACCTCACGTTTCCCATCATCAGCGCCAACGTGCACTCAGATAACGAGAAACTGAACAAGACCATCAAGCCGTATCACATCTACGAGCAGTACGAGCTTGCCGTGATCGGCGTGACGACCGACACGACGCCCAGCATCTCGCAGCCCGGAGCCGGCACAACCTTCAGTGACCCCGTCCAGGCCGTCCAAAACACCATCGACCACATCCGGGCGACAACAAACATCAAGCGCATCGCGGCGCTGACGCACATCGGATACGAAGAGGACCAGCGCCTCGCCCGCGAGACGACAGGGCTGCACCTCATCATGGGCGGCCACAGCCACACCAAACTGGGGAGCGAGCCTGGTTCCGAAGGCCCCTATCCGACCATTGTCACCAACAAGAACGGCGACGAGGTTTTCGTCGTGACGGCGTGGCGCTGGGGCGAGTATCTCGGCTACATCGACGTCACGTACGATGCCGATGGCAAAATCCTCGAGTACCACGGCGCACCGATCAACCTGAGCAACAAGACGGCGCAGGACCCGGAGCTGCAGGCACAGATTACCGAGTGGCGGAAGCCGTTTGAGGAGTATGCGGCGCGGGTGGTCGGGTATAGCAATGTGGTGCTGGAGCAGAGCAACTGCGTCACTGAGGAGTGTGTCTTGGGTGATTTTATGGCTGAGTACGGTTTCATCTTATACTTCCGTTTTTGTCATCTCTATAACTAATATCTTTCCCAGTGCAATGCTCCAATACCGCCTCAACAACACCTCCCCCTCCTCCTCGGCCCGCCCAGATTTCGCCCTCCTCAACGGTGGAGGCGTCCGCGCGACAATCGACATTGGCCCCATCACCCGCGGCGAGGTGCTGACTGCCTTCCCCTTCGGCAACGCCGTCGTCGACGTCGTTATGTCGGGCGACAGTCTCTGGAAGTCGTTGGAAGGGATCGTCTCCGGAACGAGCCAGGTCAACGGCCGGCCCGTGCCGTCGTTTCTGCAGGTCAGCAGCGGGATCGTGGTCAGATATAACCCTGCCGCGTCTGCGGGGAGTAAGCTTGTGTCGGTCGACATTGGGGGCAAGCCGCTTGACCGCGCGGCCGAGTATCGCATTGTCACGGTGGATTTTGTCGCGACAGGCGGGGATAATTATTTTGATCCGCCTTTTCGGGACATCATTGCGCTGGATACGCTGGACGAAGTACTCATCCGACATATTGGGGCTATGTCGCCGGTTGAGGCTACGCTTGGGGGTCGGCTGGTTAAGGGGTCGAAGTGTACGAGTCGGACCAAGAAGAGGCAAGTTTGAGTGGAGCGAGCTGGTTTTCATGGGATGTTGTTGATGATGTATGATACCCCGGACGCATTCCCAGTGACAATTTTAGACGGGGGCAGATTTATCGGTTGTAGTGCGCAAGAAAAAGAAGGATATCGTTTCTCCCACGCAGCCTATTTTGCAGGTTTGACATAATCATTGGCTTACGGTGAGAACAGAACCAGAACTAAAAGAACAGAAGTGATATGGAGTCATTGTCGGACCAAGGAGAGATAAAACAAGCAAAACGAACTTTTCCTGTCGTCCCCAGAGCTAGATGTCATCCACATCCGACTCATGATCGTAGCCCTCGTCTTCATCCTCCGAGGGAAAATCGTTGTAGTCTTGCGTCTTAGAACTATCCTCCCTGGAGAGTCTCCTACGCTTGGAGCGTTGACCCTCGGGCTTATTCTGCAACTCTTCCATGTCATAGACATAATCAGGCAACTCGACATCCTTTGGCGCCGTAACGATGCCAAACTGTTGGCACAAACCATAGCTGGATCCATAGAAGCCGATGATGCGCTGGCCGGGGTCCGGAGCTTCCTTCTTGTTAGTATTGCATCTCCATGACTCTGGTGTATGACTTACTCAATACCTGGACCTGCTCACGGTCAGACCCGCAATTCAACGCTCCTCTAGCATTCCCATCCGATAGCCAGATCCTTAATCCACGGAGCGATCCCGAACTTCCATTCACCGCGACCTTGACTACTTCCACCCCGGGTCGGATCGCGATCTTCTTGGCCTGATGGCCCCCCATGCCGGGATCGTCATCGCCATGGCGACCCCTGGGACCGCAGGGGATTGTTGTCCCATCCCGATAATAGACCACTGCACCATCGAGTGCACACCCAACCCTCACGTCAATTTTTGACGCGTCAACAAGCTTCCCGTGCTTGCCACGCTTCTTGAGCATCACCGCCCACTGCCACGACCCGTCCTGCTCCTCTCCCACCGCCTTCTTCAGCAGCCGGATATTCGTCCCTGGCACGCGAATCCACGACTTGCTGCTCATAAACTTCCACACATCCATCTTTTTCTCCTTCCCGTTCATCCCAACCACCACCAACTCCAGCGGTTTTGTCTTATCAAACCGTCCCTCCAGCTCTACCACCTTCAAGACCAGCTCGCCCACCGGCTCCCACGGAAACGCAACCGGCTCAAGTCCCCCGTTCAGCATCACCACGGCAATCCCCGCGGCACACTTCACCCTCACCCCATCGCCCTCCTCCTCCATCTCAAACACCGGCTCGCCCGCATCGACATCGCCATCTCCCGGCAACGCGAACCCTGGCAACGCCTTGAATCTCAACAAATCCCTCACGTCCCACCGACACTTATTCCCCTCCTCCCCCTCTTCCTCAGGGGACCTAACCAACCTTCCGTCCTCTCCCTTCTTCGAGCAATACCCCACCTTGCTAACAAACCACTTCACCCAGTCCGGCGAATAGCCCCTCTCCATAATCCCGCTCGTATGCGGCGCCCCAAAAGCATGTCCGACCTCATGCAGAAAAGCCCCCTGCCCGACAGCACACGCCTCCCACATCGTCCCGCACTCGCCGTTATCATTCCCCACCGTCCCGCCGGGGCGCGTCGAGTCCGCCAGACAGTCGGAGACCTCCTCCAGGAAACGCGGCCATGCATAGGTCAAGTGGGACCCGAACATGCCCAGCGACAGGCCCGCGGGGTCGTGCGCGCCCAGCGCGGCGTGGGCGAGGATGAGATCCCGCTCGGCGTCGTAGTGGCTATCGAGGATGAGTCCGGCGACGGTGACGGGCCCGTCCGAGAAGGGCGGACCGTAGGCTTTCAGGGCGGCGGAGAAGATGGCGTGGAGCGAGTTGACATCGCGCGCCCAGGGATGCTGCTGCGCGCGGTGGGCTTCGCGCAGGGTGGCGACGGTGTGGTCGGTGCGGATGAGGTGGACTTTGGGGACCGAGGCGGAGGGCGGTGCGGGATGTGAGGAAGAGTGGGTGCTGCTGAGCGTGGAAGTTGTCCATTCTTCTTCGAGGCGGAAGGCGCGGCGCGAGAGGCCGCGCTGGCGGAACTCTTCGGCCGTCACGGCTTGCCACATGAGCGCTGTCATGCGGAACTTGGCGATGGCGGCTGAGAGGGAGGAGTGGGCGGTCGAGAGGGCGGCGAACTTGGCGGGGGGGCAGTCGATGAGAAGAGGAGAGTCTTTGGCTACAAGAATGGCGAGGTGGAGAGGAGGCGTCTGCAGGAGTGGGATGTAGCGGAGGGTGACGGTGAGGGTGTGGGAGTTGTGGGCAGAGCGGAGGGTGATTTTGTTGTTGCCGGGGTTGAGGATGAGGAGGGCTTTGAAATAGCCCTGATGCATGGGCCATTGCTGGTCGGGGAAGATGGTCTTTCCGGCGTCGTTTTCTGTCAAAATACTGACGTGGCTGTTCTCGGGTGCGTCGAGGCACCGGCCGGTAACGAGGACGCATCGCTGGTAGACCTCCTCGCCATCTTCGACGTTGTTGAGAGAAAGCATTTCGGTGGCTTCTACGAGCATTGGTGGAAAAGGTGTAATGAGGAGCGGATGGCTGCAAGGTAGAAGAAATAAGGATGGGCTCAATAAGAGAAAAGGTGTGATTCAACAGCAGTTGAAGGTTGTTATCAGAGGAAAAAGGGGGACGGCAGTCCCTCTTGTAGTGAAATGGAGATGCGGTGAGACACACTGTCCGAGATTCGCATTTATCTAGGTATCCTTGACAAAGGGAGGTCGGAAAGGGGCTGGCGCGGCGCAGTGCAGGCAGAAACACCGACAGACCGCGTCGCGGCATCAACGCGGTGGAGACAAACCCGACGAGAGACACAGCGAGTCAGCGACGTGACCAAAACACGAAGCCCCGTGATGAAATGATCCACTTTAGACCCAACACAACTAGGCAGCAATGGGGCGCCAAGGAAGGTGCACATCTCTACCTCGGTTTAATGACCAAGGTATCAGGGACAAGGATATAGAAGATGAGAAAGCTCCATGATGTTGAGAAAATGAGCTCATGGTTGGCTTGCGAACTTATTAGGCAGCAGTGACGATCCCCGCAATTATTTACACCGCACCTCGATGGGCACCAGCAACGGGTGATGGAAGAAAGAGTTATAGAAGTAAGCGAACTTGAACATGAATCCATCACCCCGTTGTGTTCTCATGAAACCCAATTCACCTAATTACCTAATAATACTAAACTGCCCGGCATTTGGGTTGGAGCTAGCAATCGCATAACTCAGTGCTAGACTACCTACCTAGATTCGAACCACCAACAGCAGGGATAGCAGAAAACAGAATATGTACATGGATAAAAAAATAAAGAAAAGGAAACTGGGAATAACAGGAAGCGATAATACATCCAGAGGCTGCTGCTGAAGGGGGTCGAGTTAGGTAGATTGGGAATGCGGCAATGGCTAAGCGGATGATGTAGACAGGTCAAAGGATACCTCTGCAAAGGAGCGCGATTCGCTACTCACGGAGGAAACGAAATGAATATGCCATAGAGGCAGTGTTCCTTGTGTTTCTAGCCGAGATTCAGTCCTTCTCGGGTCTTGATTGTTGAGTCGATGTTAGCTGGCTTCGCCTCACCGTGAGCGGAAGCACTTGTCCGTTGGATTTAAGCTTTGAACTCTTGCCAATCATCTTGAGTGCTTGATTACGAATACGTAAGGCGCTGATTACGACAAGCGGACTGATTCGCGACAACAATGTATGCTGCCAAACCAAGGAGCGGGGTAATTATTAGAGGATGTCTCGCCTCACTGTAGGATTTGTCTTTTCTCACTGTAGTACATCTGATCTGCCCCACTTTTCCACCCACTAAGCCATTAAAGGCAGGCGGTGAAGGTTGTCGCAGGTCAGTCAATTAAACCACCCTTCCACTGCTGCCAGCACTTGTAATCGTAACGGGGCCGCATTCGTTCAAATCTGCTGTTTCCGCTGGAATCGTTGATCGGAATCGGTTTTATTTAGTCTAGCCGATAAGGAAGCGATAAGACATAGGCCTAGGAGGGCGCGTTGCTGGCTGAGCGCCTTGAAGTCATGAACCCCTTCACGTCTCGTCAGCTTCCACCCACCCGCAGGCGGTCAACCACGCCAAACGTGGTATGATTTAATTGCCCCTACCTTTGCGATAGCAGCGCAGCAGCTGCGAAAGTCGTGATGACTTTGTGTGGGTGCACGCAGTTGGAAGGTTTGTTGCTGTTGTGATGGTCGATTGATTGCGATGCCCGGGCAGGGCGGTAGAATTTTGGGTGGATGATTTGGCGGATGTACCTTTTTGGGTGGGGTTTTGTGGGGGTTAGGGTTATGTATGGGGATTTTTTGAAATTACAGTGAGAAAAGACAAATCCTACAGTGAGTCGAGACATCCTCAATTATTAGGCAGCCAGGCTGCCTACATGTCAGCTTTGACCGCTCAACTCCAAGCGTTTCTCATATTCTCCGTTGGGCTTACACACACATGATCAGCAAACAATGAGTGCTGCGTCAAGCGTTTGGCAGAGCAATACCCTTGGCAACCAGAGAAGAATTGGACACCAAAGATGGCGGACGAAGCTGAGACAAGAGACATCCTACATCGTCGCCAAGAACTTCCTTCACCATCAGGTGTATCGTCCCAAGGGGTTCCTCCAGCTCTTAGCCCGCCCTTCAGCACCGAGTCAGAGCTTGATCAAACAAAAACTATCCTGCTACCTTCCACTCGACATGACCAGCAGGATCCCAAGTATCCAGCGCTTTTAGTACCGAAAGGCGGGGCTCTTACTGGCGCAGCCAGCGTTTCGGCACAGTCTATCGTCAAAGAAGGGCCTGATCCATCCAACAATAATGGCGACAAAAGTGCAAACATCAATCGCCCGTATGCCTATGGGAGGATCGAGTCAAACCAAGCCATCGAGATGCTGGGCACCAGCGAAAGCTCAGATTCCGATTGTAGTGATGCCGAATACCGGAAGTTCCTAGCGAAACAACGAGAGTTGAAGCGACGCAAGAGGATGATATCGAACGCTATCAGCATACGATCCATAAACGATTCGATAGGGAGCGATAGCGATGCACACGGCGAGGAGTTTAAACCTCTGCAGTTGGGATCGACCGCCCGTCATCTTCGACGGCGAGCTGCCAACCACCGTCAATCCCAGGCTCTGCTACTGAACATAACTGATCGCAGCGAATCAGCATCGGACGAATCGGATTCTGGTGACGAGGTTCGTGGAGCTCTTGCCAGAGAGCTTCCATTCTACAACCGGACAGTCATAGACTATGATTCAGATGATCTCGGTTCTGCACTTCGTCCTCGACAGCAAACTCGCCACCAAGATCCCACAACTCAGCACAAGGTCAATGACCTAGCTTCCAAGAACGACGATGACGAGGAATCCAAGACGGACGAGAAAATAGATCCGTGGGTCAACATACCGCAAGGGCGAGTGATATCCATTCAGCATATCAACCCGAAGCTACCGCTATCAAACTGGCGAGGATCACCAAGATGGTTCTCATTAATCACCCAAGCAACACCTAGGCACATCTGGAACCGAATGTCCTGGATGTGGCAACCAATGGTCCCCCTTGGTGAAGTTCGAATCTCGTGGACCTGTGTAGGTTGCCACGGTCACGGCTTGCTACTGTTCACACTAACATAATGCCATGTAGAGGTGCGGAGATGTTTTGCGCATCCAGGTCCCAGAATCCTTCCAACAGGCCGCCGAAGCATTTGCGAAACGAGCAGCTGGCCAAAATTTGGCCACCGTGGTCTCACAAACTGGCTATCATCCAAGTTCAGTCGCGCCCAGCAGCAACACACCGACGATGACAGCCACGCATGGCTCGTACCCAATCAACTTGACGCCATCTAGCAGCGATGTTTCAACAGAAGCCGACACAACCACCAGCGCCTCGACAAGTAGCACAACCTCGAGTTCGCGCCCCGACTCCCCAAACACAATCCCCTCAGATTCAGAAACCCACCAGCCCGAACCCTTCATTCCAGCCGGAACCAAAAAATTCATGCTCCTCTGCGTCAACACCACGAGCGCACGAGGAACCCCCCAGAAGAGGCTAGCAAACGTAGACGTAACAGACATCAACTGCGGCGAACAAATGTTCCAACGTCTCCAAAGCGCATACCACGACCTCCGCAAAACGTCCGGCATCAAAAACCCGTTCCTCGTCCCGAAAAACATGCAATACATCAAGTTCCAGCTGCTGTTCCTCCAAAAATCCGGCGAGTGCATCGCCAACTACGAGCCCGACTCGATTCCTTCTCTCAAAGAGGTCCTGAGGCAGGAGTACGCGTTCTCGCCGTGCCCGCCGCAGATCGGATCGCTGCCCCTGCCGCCTGACCTCTTCATGCACGGCTTCCTCGATCCGGGGGACCACTTTGGTCCGGGCGCGGTGGATATCCTGCCCAAGAAGCTGTGGTCTCCGCTCCGGTGGGAACCTGGGGCGCATGGTCGCTACAATGTTCCGGATGGCTGGGGGTTTTATATCATCGAGGGAATCAACTGGTCGTTGATATCGTTGTGTATGGCTGTGGCTTCGGCTGCTATCACGATCGTAACGGTGGCGTGGTCGGTGCGGGTGGGGGATGTGCAGGGAGGAACTGGGCTGGGGCAGTATTGTCTGGCTGTTTTGACTTTGTCGGTGTCGGTGTGGCTGCTGAAGTATAGTATACGGGATCAACAGTAGTTGGAAGGTCTTTAGTAGTTGCCGAAAGATTCTGTCGAACGAATGCCATCGCCTACAGGATCAAGGCCCAACAAGCAGGATTGGTTATGTCCCTGAATTGGGACCGCATGGAAAACTTCAAACACGAACTCGGTCTTGAGCAGTCTTATCAAATCTCTTCCGCTTCACACAGGTATTCTCTTCTCACGGACCTTCAAGTTGGAGAAAAGGTCTGGCGGCAAATCTCGCGGATCCTAGCGGCTCGCATAGGCTGGCCGGTCTGCCTCTGTTCCCGAAGCACCGCCGTCAGAGCCGCGGCGAGATAATGGTTGGAGAGGTGCTTGAGAACAAACTCCTTTTCGTGGACGATGTCGCGGGTTTCGATGACAGCCCAGAACAGAGGCCACTGCATGCGGTCGGCCTGCCCGAGCGGACCTCCGGTTATAGATCGGTACAGGATATCCATCAGTCTCCTGCCTACATCCCTTATCTGACCCAAGGAAAACAGGACCGGCTCTCCAACGCGGCACCGGGAAAACAAGATGCAGAGCGCATAGAGATTCGACACGGCCCAGTCTGCATTCCCCAGCCGTCGATCCCGAACGAGAATATCGTCTTCCGCGTCGCGGATGACAGCCGCATACCGGTCTCCTGTAACGAGATTTTCCACCCGGCTACCTAGTCTCTCATATGTCTCGGCATCGACAGGGCCAGCGGCGAGAACCTCGTTGATGGCTTGCACGACGATCCAGGTCTGGTGGATGAGCTCGAGCGCGAGCTCGTTCTCGTTGTCGTCCACGGTCTGCGCGACGGGATAGATGCCGCCGAAATACGTGGAGAGCGTCTTCTTGGACAGGGCGTATATGTGGTTTAATGCGTTGGTCGACTCGGTGAGATACTGTGCGAAGAAGCCGCCATCGCCATAGAAGCCCGCGGCCGCGTCGACCCAAAAGAGCCACGAGGTGAGGCGGGCGAGACAAGCTGATCGTGCGTCGATGGGGGGCTTCAGTGCGGTGAGGAAGCGGTCCATATGATGGGACCGGTAGTAGGTGGCGAGCTGCTGGCTCACGGCGGAGAGCCCCTCCCCGCTGTTGTGGTCGTCCCGACGTCGTTGTCGATAGTATCGCAGCCAGAAAGTGAGGACTACCAATAAGGGATCGGGCTCCCGACCCGGGCCGCGGGCATTCATCATGGTCCTGAGGGCTTCCATGCCGCATGATTGGTACCGGACTGCAGCGCTGTGGAACAGCTGGGGATACGACTGACGGAAACTGAGCTCGGCAAGAGTGACGCCGACCAACAGGTGTAGCACGGCCGTGTTCTCCTTGCTCAGGGCTATCATTATCTTCGTCGTCGACCAGCACGGATCCTTGGTGCCGCCAAGAGTGAGGACAAAGTCGCGGCTAAGTTCGTTGAGGGCAAGTCTGCTCATGTCCTCGACGTGAGGCGGCATTGGTCCCAAGGCAAAAGGTAAACTGATGCTCATGCCCATCAAGGGGAGTGGAGCCGAAGGGACATAGTTTGGATGGTTCGCCTCTTGCGTTTCCTCCTCAGTCGCCAAGGTCCCGTGAGCTGGCTGTGGGACAGATGGGAGAGCTGGGAGGGGTGGGAGGTCCAAGCCAGGCGGCAGTTCGTTTGTGTTGGGTGGTTGAGCAGGGGTCCATTCAATTAAGTTTCCGGTGACAAACGGAATTTCTAGAGACAGTGTTGGGCTTATCGAGTCGGAGGCATCCATCGCATCCAATGGATAAAGGGGCACATCATCGGGTGGTAGCAGGTCTGGAAGCCAAGCTAGCATGTCATCATCGCTAGCCACCTCGATGGGGTTCCCGTTGTCGGCTATCTCAATGGGGCTCATGTTGTTTAGGGGCGACATGGAGACATGGGACATCTCCACTTGGCTTCCTCGCACCTGATCAGGCGAGTTACTGGTACCAACCGTGGCGGTGTGGCCACACCTTTCATGCCGATGCTGGCAATTCTGACATGCTAGCAACCGGTTAGCCGTGAGATCCACCAAAGTGATTCTAGAGCGCGCGACTTACGGGCTTTGTTCCGCTTTCTCTTGGCTCGCAGTGGTCTTGTGGAAATCCCGATTGAACTCATGATTGCCGGTTGCGGGGCCGTTGTTTACGGAGATGTCTGTGTCGCACCCTGTGGTCCGGCTCCTGATGGAGCCCGAGTGGCAAACTTGTGAGGGATATGTATACCTTCTCTCCTTCCGATGTCTGGCCCGGCTACGCTGTCTCGTCGGCTGTGTGTGGCAGGAACGACGAGTCTCGGTGCTGAGAGCAGGAAGGGAGTCTGCCAATGACAAGCACCGGGCTCTTGCCATGGGTGTCCAGGTAGCCAATAGAATAAACCGGGTTGCCAAAATGGGGGCCGCTACCGGCGATGCGCGGGTTCTCCTCCGCTCAACCCCCGACCAGCCATTGGTTCGTCGACCCCCGCTGAGCCATTGGTGCAGGAAACTTGACGAAGCATGCTGGCACGACTGCATCGTTCCTTATAAACTCTGGCACGAGGTGTTGGACGGAACAACTTAACAAGGCATAACAAACCCATCATCGTCGCTATCTCAGTGAGGATACCTCTACCTACCTAAGGTACCTTACCGAATACCGACACAGCTGGGCAGCATGACTTCAACTCAGGCCATCACCCCCCCGAGCAATGGGACCGAAAGCTGGCCCGCATTCATTGCGAACCACATCGACGTCAACGACGTGCACATTCGGACCATTAATGATAAAGTATGGCAAAGCGGACCGCTTTCGTTACGTTACGAGCACAGCTGACCTTCTCTCCCAGGTCCACGCCAACCCGGAACTTGCATATGAAGAGCATCAGGCTCATGACTTGTTCGTCGCTGTCTTGCAGCAGCTTGGGTATGCCGTGACGCCGCATGCCCACGGCGTCGAGACTGCCTTCTCGGCCGAGTCTGGCACGGGCGGTCGCCTCGTTGTGTTCAATGCTGAATACGACGCCCTCCCGGACATCGGCCATGCCTGTGGCCACAACCTGATTGCCAGCTCCAGCTTTGCCGCCTTTCTCGGTGCCGCTGCCGCACTGAAGGAGTCGGGCCAGCCTGGACGCGTGCGCCTTCTCGGAACGCCAGCCGAGGAAGGCGGTGGCGGCAAGCTGAAGCTCATCGCCGCTGGCGCCTACCGCGGCGCCGCCGCGAGCCTCATGGTCCACCCCGGCCCGGGCTACCTGCTAACGACACCAGTCCGTGGCGTGGCATTTGTACGCATGCTGGCCAATACAAAGTTCCGCGCCTACTTCACCGGCCGAGAGGCTCACGCCGCCATGGCACCCTGGACCGGCGTCAACGCCCTCGACGCCGTCTGCCTCTCATACAATGCCGTCTCGATGCTGCGGCAGCAGATCCGCCCGCACGAGCGTATCCACGGCGTATTCCGCGCGGCCGGCGACAGGCCCAACGTCGTGCCGGCGCACTGCTGCGTCGAGTACTACGTCCGCAGCGACACGCGCGCCAACGCCCAGGCCCTGCGGGCCCGCGTTCTCAAGTGCTTCGAGGGCGCCTCGCTGGCCACGGGCTGCGAGCTGCGCATCGAGGACCTCAACAACTACGCCGATGTGCGGCCGAGCGCCGCCCTGTGCCGGGCCTACGTCGACGCCATGGAGGCCGGAACTGTCTCGTATGACCAGCCGGCTGACTTCCTTGCTGGGAGCACCGACATGGGCGACGTCACGTACGAGTGTCCTGGTCTCCACGCCGCCTTTGGCATTGAGACGGCCGAGGGGCAGGGCAACCACACCCTGGGCTTTGCTGCGGCGGCGGGTACCGATAATTCGTATGCCCGAGCGGTGGAGTGTGGGAAGGGGATGGCGCTCGTCGCTTGGAAGGTTTTGGCGGATGATGCGTTTGCAGAGCTGATGACGAGGGAGTGGGAGGAAGACATGAAGGCGGCTGCATAAATGGGTGGTGGACGTCAACCAGTTTGTTAGCCAAAGAAAGCACGGCTGAGCCTTGAGGAAGCTCTGAACACAAATGTTGCGTGATCTATGCCATCTCTGCATCGGGGTACTACCTCGGAATCGGAGGACGCGGGTGGCTGCTTGACGAGGTTAGTCCGGTGCTACGAGCCGTGAAACTGTATCACGTTATTGAAACATGGAACGGACCGAGGGTTGCACATATTTGACTTCAGTCATCAGGTAATTAGCTGTCAGTCAAACGACAGGTAACCTACAGAAAGTCCGCCTCGTAGCCCGGCTCGCCCCCTGACCTGTCCCTGTCGACAGTAGGGGACCAGGATAGCCAACACCGCCGGCCGGGATCCATCACGGCACAGCAATCACTTATCTACCCGGATGTTGGAGTTGATGCGCACAGGGGACGGGTTCTAGAAGATGCGGTTCGGATTCCCCAGGCTAATCTGGCAGCGTGGGGTTTCCAACCTCGCCGATGTCGACTCTAAATCAGGTAGCGCACGGCGACACATCCGAGAAAACGTCGTCGAGTAGATAATATATACTACGCATGCGTCTAGATCGTAGTAGAACAATGGGCGGTTTCCATACCCCACCTGGTCTTGGACTCAGATATTGATGTCATTCGAAAACAACGCGGACATAAAGGCGGACATGATTACCTACGTCAATAGACGTCGAAGAACATGGAACCAAAGGATCCCCATCTCGCCCTCTTTTCTAGAAACAGGAGTCGGAAACAATGCTACGATCGACATATTAGGACGTGATGCGGCCCCGGGGCGTCGCCCAATTATAGCGTCCCATCAAAAACTTGCAGGGACGGCAAATATCCATAACTACTTAAATGAACAACAGAGGCCTCATTTCATAGGCCGGGTAATCCATGCATATTGCCCACACCCCAGAATGGAGTGGTTATAGCCCGGCATGTAGCGGCACCCCGGGACGGCTTCACGGAGAAGGGATAGGGGCAAACAAGTTGAGGAGAAGGCATTCATATAAGCACATATACACCTGAGTTGTCAACGTTTCGAATTATTCCCCACCGTCTTTCCTCACCACACCTCACTCGTCCAAAAGTAAATCATCAGCGAGAATGTTTTGGCTCACAGCGGCGGCTCTCGCCGGCGTCGCGCAGGCGCAGATGCAAATGGGCTCTCTTTCCATGCTGCGATTCGGCTGCGCGCAGACCGTCATCGACCGCATCGACCCGTATGTTGACATATTTCCAGAAAAATAAAGTCGCTGACTAGTCTCCAGTCTCGTTGATCCCGGCAAAATCCCGTCGCCCCACGTCCACCAGGTCGTCGGAGGAGTAAGTCTCGCTACCCCCCTAAACTAACAGTTGAGACCCGACTAACAACCGCAGGATGCCTTCAACGCAACCATGGCCTCAACCGACATCTCCAAGCTAGCCAAGTGCACCTCCTGCACCTTCTCCGAGGACTTCTCGAACTACTGGACGGCCGCCATCTACTACAAGGCCAGCAACGGCAGCTACAAGCGCATCCCGCAGATGCCCAACCAGCAGATCGGCGACTCCAACGGTGGCCTGACCGTTTACTACACCGCCATGGGCAAGGGGTCGTCGACGGCCTTCAAGCCCGGCTTCCGCATGTTCTCCGGGGATGCCGCGCGCCGCGTGCCCTCGGGCTTCGGCAAGAACATGCAGAGCTGCTACCGCTGCTTCCCCGGGGTCAACTTCCAGGGGAATACCATGTCGCCGTGCATGGATCCCAAGATTGATAGCGAGGGGTTCCCGAAGACGCCTTGCCCGGGTGGGATTCGGTCGAGTGTTATCTTTCCTCTGTAGGTGTAATTCTTATGAGATTGTTTTGAAGAATTGGTGCTGACGAAAGAAATAAAGGTGCTGGGACGGAAAGAACCTCGACAGCCCCAACCACATCGATCACGTTGCGCACCCCGAGTCCGGCCCGGCTTCGTTCGCCGTCACGACGGCCAAGTGCCCCGCCAGCCACCCGGTGAAGATTCCGCAGGTCCATCTGGAGGTACCATTCATTGCCCTCGTTTTTACCTAGGGTTAGTTTCAGAAGCTAACAACAAGCCATCCAGATCGTCTGGGACACCCGCAACTTCGCCAGCATCAAGGAGGACTGGTCGGCCGACGGGTCCAAGCAACCTCTGGTCTTGAGCAGCGGCGACGAGTAAGTTCTTCTTGGTCTCCTTACAAACCCCCCAGTGTGGTGGTGGTGCAACTACTAACAGGGAAAATAGAACCGGCTACGGCCAGCACGGCGACTACGTCTTTGGCTGGGAGGGCGACACGCTCCAGCGCGCTATGGACAACAGCTGCTTCGGCCCGACTTGTCCCAAGGGGAACCTCAAGACGCAGACGTTTGCCGCGGCGAACAAGTGCACTGTTAAGAGTGCCGTGCATGAGGAGTATGATGCTTGTAAGTTTATGTCCCCGCACATCTGCTGAAAGTTCATGGCTAATTGGGCGAACCAGGGGTTGACCACCTCCCGGGTTTGGATAACATGGGTAACATGCCGATGTAAGCGGTCGAGTGTGGATTAAAGGGGAGTTTGTATCCCAGGGCCGGTTGGGTTTCTTTACAGTTTTATTGTGAGGTTCGTGTGTCGAGTAGAACTACGATGTGGTAAATACCAAACTGAACACGAAAGTATTTCTTACGTGATTTAAGTAACAACGAGATTGGGGCTCAGCGTCGTATTTGATTTAACATCGTAATGTGACAGCGAAGGAGAAACTCTAGGTAAGTAGATGATTACAAGAGGCGCGGACAATGCTCGAAGAGAGAATGACATGGACCGATACGGATGAGACACGAACGGTCAAGACGTCAGGTACATAGAATACAATTGTCTAGATAACCATGCTATAAACACCCTTACCACCAAAAAGCCCGCCTTCTTCCGCCCAGTACCAGTCTACCCCAGTCTATCCCCTTACATCGGCATGCCGCCGGGTCGGCCAGGCAGCTCCGGGAGCCCTGTATAGTGTTAGCAACTGGCAACGACGCCCCAGAGAAAAGGACAAATAAAAGAAGAAAAAAACTCACAGCCATCAATATTCTCATCCACCAGCTTCGGAACAGTGCACGAGTTCATAGGCCCAATAGCCTGCGACTTGAGCGGGTTGCCGTTCTCGCACCCGGTAAACATGCACTGCGAGTCCATGGCGCGCTGCAGCGAGTCGCCCTTCCACCCGAACAGGTAGTCGGCGTGCGTGCCGTAGCCCTTGACGTCGCCGTTGCTCAGCACGAGCGGGTTGCGGCCGTCCTTGGGCCAGATGCTCGCGAACGGCCGGGTGTCCCAGAGCGTCTCGTAGGCGACCTGCGGCACGCGGATCGGGTGGGAGGCCGGGCAGGGCCCGGAGTTCTGGAAGGCCTCCTTGACCGTGTTGTACATGTGCGATTGGTGGTCGGGCGAGTCGAGGTTCTTGCCGTCCCAGCAGCTGTTTTTTGAAGAGTTAGTTTAGGAGCGGCGGAAAAATAGAATGAGGGAGAATAAAACGTACGCGGGGAAGTGGTGCACCGTCATGATGCCGCCCGGGCAGTCGGCTTGGCTGGTCATCTTGGGGAAGTCGTCGAGCTCGGGGAAGCGGGTGCCCTTGTCCTTGAGGCACACGAATTTGAGGCCGTTGGCCTGGCGGGAGTTGGCGGCGGTGTTTCCGACGACCATGCGGAAGCCCTGGTCGAGAGTTAGTATCCTCTCTCTCTAGATCCGAGTAAGTAACCCACCGGCTTGAAGGACGTGATCTTCTGGTTGCCGTTGGAGCTAAAGTCCTGCTGAGTGTAGTACACGGTCATGCCTCCGTTAATTCCTAAAAAGGTACAGGTCAGGATGCTTGTTGGGTGAAAAAAAAGAAAAGAAAAAAAAAAGAAAGAAAAAAAAAACAAAAGACCAGCCCTCTGGCCCTAGCCAAATACAGGTGCTCTAGTGCGTGCCATCCATCTGCCTGGGGTGCTCTTTCCTGGCCCAACATACCGTTCGGCAGAGCCGTGTTCTGCATAATGTTGACGCGGTGGTAGCTGCCGTTGTCGGCCTTGAAGAACATGACGGCCGTCCAGTAGTTGGAAAAGTCCTCGGTGAACGTGCACGTCGTGCAGGTGCCGCGCTCGCCGACGTCGCCCTCCATGGTCGCGTTGAAGGCGTTGCCGCCGACGATCTGGTGCAGATGCGCCGACGGGATGTTGCCCGGCTCGACGAGCGGGTCGAGACGCTGGATGGTCAGCGTCGAGCACCCGAAGCGGAGGGCAGCCTGGGCCGGCACGGCGGCCGTGGCGGCGGCGAGGGCCAGCGAGAACGTCTTCATCTTGGCGGCAGAAGAACAGAAGATCAGGACGTCAGGAGTCGCGGGTCTGGCGGTGGAAAACCAGTTCAGGAGCAACACTGGATGTGGCGGCGGTACCGGCTATGTCATTTATATCGCCGGCAGGCTCTTCTGTCCCTCGGACTCTGTCTCGGTGGGTTCGGCATCCTCTTTTTCCTGCCGTGGGAGGCTGCCGCGGGCAAGCCGCCTGCCGTATCGAGAGAAAGACAATATCAAAACGTCTTGGGCCTTTGTCTTGGGCCCACGCAGCAGACGAGATCCCCGGTAGCCAAGAGCCGGCTTCCATGTTGCTGCCGTCCCCTGCTTAGATTACCAGTAGCCGCGTGTATCTTGCAGCAAGTATGGAATCTATTCGATGATGCCTGCTCAGGGGCAGCGCCCAGTCTGTGGACCCAGTACTAGCGACGTGAGCGACAAGTGTTTACTTTACACGGGCGGGGCCGCCATTGGCCGTCTAAATAGGGGCGGCCATTTTACCCCAATTAAGTCGAGCTTGGTACAGCATCGGCAGTTAAGCCGGTGGCATCCAGCCGTCAAGCTTCGCTGCTGGAACGTCGTCCTTCTGGAATGCGGGGGTTCCTGAGCGTTAATTTGGAGTATTTTTCCCGGCATTTCCCTCTATTACAGCCACCCCGGCCGGATTCCGCCTAAACGTGTCAACGCCTGTGGGTGGCCAAGCAATCACAGAACCGCCGCGGGCGCCCGGCTCAGGCCGTGGTGCATGTTTGCCTTCGAGAAGGGGTGGCTGCAATCTCGAGACTTTTTCTATCTGTGTCTGTAGAGCCCGGATGGTGGGAGGATTAATCGATCGGGACTCTGCTGGTCACCCTGCAGCACTTTGGGGGCATTGTGGTGATGACTTAATAAGATAAGACCGGGTTATTTCTCCCAGATATACGATGGTTCGAGTTCAAGATAGGAGATGCAGTAGGGGCTAGCCATCACGGGCGGGAGTGCTACCTCGTCCGAACAATGTGGACCTCACAAGATACAGATTTCCGCCGTCTACTGAGACTGGGAGAACTCTTGACGTGCATACGGCCCCGTTTTCACCCGCGTCAGGAAATAATATCCGGAGCAAAAATGCACAACACAACCGGGCCTAACGAGGGGAGGGGGAGGAGCAGCGGCTTTTTATACACCGGTGGTCTCGCTTCGCTATCGTTGGGACGGATCGAATCTTCCAGAAGCCGCTGTCAGTTGAGCCGGGCCGTCTGCGGTGCTAGTTATTGTTCGATGTTATCAGCGTTTATCGGGATGATTGGTATCGTGCAGCCCAAATTAGTATCTGGTAAAGCCTAGATGTTGGCTGACAGAGGGGCCTCTCTTGAACCTTGTCTGTAAGAGGCCTCAGCACTGTGTCCCCGTGTGCATGATAGACCTGGTGCGTCCATTTTACTGATAAACCATGACTGGTAAAGCTAGATCCCGGTGTGCGAATCTAACACATTTCTATAGCTTATGTTTCTAGTATTCCCAAAAGAATTATGTCTTCCACGCAGGAGCAAGGGCCGAAGTTTGTTCACCATCGCCGTATCCTCTTGGTTCATATAAACGACCAACGACCCTATTACCTTAGTTATTGACATCGTCCGTATCCCAGTTTCTATGGATCCAATATTAGCTACTCCGTCCCATATGTACCAAAACACCTCTGTGAGTCCAACACCCGGTTTGACACCCAGCCCGTTTATGAAACTCCGTGACTTGTCATCTATGTACTTGTTCCGTCAACATTCACCTATGCCAACGCGAAACGCCGACCTGTCCCGTCCTGTATCGCCTTGACCCTCTCTATCACCTGCCTCCTCTTTTCCGCCAGTTGCCACTCCTCGTGCCGCGGCTGTTCGAGACCGGCCGTTCGGCGGTGATCTTCCTGTACAGCACTTGCTGGAACGAACACATGCCCCACGTCCGAGAAGGTTTGTGCGTCGGAAGTCGACATAGATGTCACTGTCGACCGATCCGTGTCCAGCGTCATGGCCGACAGCTCGTGCGCATCCTGATCCGGCGAAACGGGAGAGACCTCTGCGACGCCTTGATGCGGAGTTTCCGGCGGCTTCGTCGACGGGTCCTCGTCCCATCCTGGCTGTGATTTCTCGGCTGGCTCTGATGATAACTCTGCGATATGCGGCTGTCTCACGGGTGCTGGCGGTGCTGGCGTAATCGGATTTATGGGCAGCTCGGCCGGACTTTGCTCCGCCTTTCTCCTTCGCCGTCTCCTCCAGGCTATGACAATGATGAGGATGATAATGGCGACGCCCCCAACAGCCCCAACAACGATTCCTGCAAGGGCACCTGCTGAGAGCCCGGAAGACGATGTCGTCGGGTCGGGGGTACTGGTGGCCCCGCTGTTGCTGCCGACGCCTATCACGGTGACCGTCGTGATTGGGGGGGAGCTGGAGGTGGAGCTGCTGATCGTGTTGATGGGTGCTGTCCCGAAGGTACTAGAAGCTGTAATGGAGTCCACGGATGTCACTAGCGTTGTGGTTATCCTTTCTGTGCTGCTGCTGCTGGTACTACTGCCGGTACTAGTGGTAGATACGCATGTCGCCGTTGATGGGATAACAGTACCCGCTTTGGCGCATGTCTATCGCGCCCATATTAGCAACGGTATGCCTGCATCTGGAGGAGAGGTTAACTACCGAGACTAAAGACGCCACCGCTGTATCCTGGTCTGAAACCGAGCAATTCTGACTGATACAGCACCCTACGGTAGCAACAAAATCGGGCTTTGAGCATAAACATTTTGCGTCGCTTGCGTTGCAGAGAACGCCATTTGCGATTGCTGCGTCCAGACAGGTTTGCTAGAGGATTTTGAAGTTAGAACCGCCCCCCTTCGTTTTTCCGGCACCACGGGAACGTACCGCACAGGTCGGGAGGGTGAGACCGACTGCTCGTCGCGTCGAGATGGCAGCCCAAACTGCTAGGGACAGGGGCAGCCTCGAGCGCATCGTGGGACGTTGTTGTTGATCTAGAAACCAACAAAGCTGATCAGATAATCTCAAGCCGGCTCGCCGGCCAATATTATATCTGCCCACAGCTCGTAACATCGACCAAGACGTGTCCGAGACCGATTTGGGAGCCCCTCGATGCATGAACCATGGGCCAATCGAGATTCTCACATGGTACCGTGGGGCCCGACAAAACCTGGACAGATGCGCCTACCTGCAGCCGGCGGATGGGCTGTGATCCAATCCCGGGGGAGCATGCCAAGCCCCCCCTGGCCCAGACCCGTCCGGGGAGATGAGGTGGCGCGCCATCCCTGACTTCAGCAGGGCGAATCGACTGCGAGACATTTTCGTCAAGCCCCAAAGTCACGTGAATATCTGTCCGTCTGCTAGGCAAGCCACTGGTGTGACGATCTCGTTCGCGATCTGGATGCGTCCCCAAGCCCCAAGAACGAGACGACGACCCCGGAAATCCAAGTCGCCACTCGGATTCTCACTAACGTTGAGATTGAGAGATACCGAAATTCGTCCCGAATACAGCAAATCCGAGAGAAAACATGTCGGCAAGGCACAAGGCTCTGGGTACCCCGCTTTCGAGATCGAAGAGGAAAAACCCCCGTCCTTTCTCGACCTACACCATATCACGCGACTGCACCAAGGAGCGTAGTGAGCGCACGGATCGTCTTATTGCTGTCAATGAAAACTACCGACGCAATCTGGGGAAGCGGCCAGCAAGCGGAGGCGACTCACCACCCTCAGACACACCCAAGATCAAGAAACCAAAGACACAACACAGAGACGATGCTCCAGGTCCTTATGGTCGGGGCGGAGAGAAAAAACAAGACTCCTCGGGTTTGAATCGCTCGACTGTCACCTCATTTCCTGGAATAGCAACTGGAGAGGTGAGCGCGGGGGCCGCGACGCAAGCTCCCCTGTTCAGTGGGTTTCGAGAGAAGACCCGGGTTCCCAAAGTCAACGAGCCCATTCATACTGATGTTGAAGGTCTGCGAGCAGCCGATGGGTCGCTCCAACAACACAATCGCATCCCTAAGGCACAAATCGAGACACTGCAGATGAAAATCGACGAGCTGCAGCTCGAAATTGAGCATTTCCAGCGTGAGAATATTCAGCTCCGGAAAAAAATGAGTAACTCCTCGGATCGCATCCAGGAGCTGAGCGAGAATAATATACGGCTCGGGACCGAGAACGACTTTTTTAAGAACATGAAGCTGTTGCGTCAACGGCAAGAGGTCGAAGACCGGCGTAAAAAAAGATCCGAGAGCCTTAGTGGCAGCTGGCCGAGAACTTGGGGCTCGGTCTAGAAGTTCGTACGCGCCGAATAGACATTTCTCTACCGTTCATATGTTCCAGGTCCTCGAAGGCTAAGGGCGGGCTAATCTTATGTCTCTAGTTCTAGTCCCCGATAGCCGACATCCAACAGGGTGAAACACCATGCGCGACAACATGCTTGTGGTTCTCCTCATCGGACGGCTATTAAGGAAGCGGATAACATGTCCCGAGCTCAGAGTTGTTTGTCGGGTGTATGGACAGACTGAAGACCATGCAGTTGCAAGCAGTGCCGGTCCGTAATAGGAATGATACGAGGGATGGAAGAGCTGAGCGTGACCGAATGGTGAGTCGTCAGAACCGAGTGGAAAGCAAATCCATGTAATTATGTATAGGGGGGTGAACTTATCCATAGACTATCTGGTCTATGGTGGTGTGGTGTGTGTGATCTCTGAAGGTGGGAAAGGCTGGTAGGAAGATCTAGTATGGAAGATATGGTGGTAACATGATGCTATGTTGTTTTGATGTGGTATTAAAACATAAGATTACTTGGATATCATGAAGCGATACAGGAATGTGCGCCAGAGGCCTCCCGCCAAGCACATATTCGCAGTAAAAGCAGCCAGCTCCCCAAACCCATGATACCGATACAAGAATGCCCCGTTAATAGACGGCCCGATCAACACTGCCACAGCGGCAATCGAAATCCCCATAGTCAAATACGTCACGCGCAATGTGTAAAAACCACCGATCCAGCCGATATGATTGCCCCTGGAGTGGCCTCGCGTGGTTTGCTGATCTAATCACGTGTCATATGCCTTTCCTAGCCTTCTCGCACGATATCACTGTCAAAGCCCTATGATACGTTTACGGGCAGCGATGTATTCATCCCTTTCCGCAGCCCAAGCCGGTAACCACTCGGACAGCGGTCGGCAAACAGCTTCCGTCTCGCCAGGCGGTGTTGCATAGACATCCGGGTCGATCGTCCGGACCTTCGTCCTCTTTGGAAGACCAAGACTCTCTTCCGCCTTCTGCAACCCTTCCTCCTCCAACTGTCTCATAACCTCCCGCCCAGCATCATCTGTCACACGCCGCAACTCCTCCCAGAACTCCCTATCCGACGAAGTCCACAGCCGTTCCAACGGAATCGCCCCGCCACGCACCGCAGACCCGATGACCTCCCCCGCGCGCCGGTACATGTCGATATGCCGTGGATTCGACCAAACCTCGCGATCAACAGCGAGATACCCCCTCGCCAGCCCAAGCGCCAATTCAACATCCCTCAGCACAAGCATCCTACCCGGCGCCTCCGGACCCGGAAGCGCAACCAGATCCTCGACAACCCGCCTCGCGTCCTCCCTGCTCAACTTCCCAAACCCAACCGCATCACGGAGCCCATAATCCAACCGATCAGCACACAAATGCGGGGCAACCATCTCAACCAACGGAAACTTTTCCTCATGCAACACCTCCTCCCCCAAGCCATGCCGCCCCAAAATCTCCACGAGAGACGTCATACCGCGCACATACCGCGCCTTGTGCACCTCGTGGAAACTCTCCTCCTCGCCGACGCCCGGCCGCGACAGCGCCCAGTCGATCACGTGGCTCAGTACGGTGTGGCTCACGTCGTGCAGCAGCGCGGCGGCCTGCTCGGCGACGGAGGCGCCGGCCATGCGCACGAGGAGGAAGGCGCCTACGGAGTGCTCAAGCCGGGTGACTTTGGGCGTGAGGCCAAGGAGGCCGGTGATGCCGTGCTGGTGGACGCCGCTGAGGCGGGTGAGGGGTTGGGAGTGGAGGAGGGCGACGAGGGCCGATTCGGCGATGGTGTGCGTGCCGTAGAGGTCGTCGCGGATTGTCACGGTGTTGTCGGCGTGGTATTCGAGGGTTTGGAAGTAGCCTGGCTCGGGGGTGGGAGACATGGTGAGGGTTGGGGGGTTGTTAAAAGGTTGTTGGTGGTGGAAGAGGATTTTTGGTGAGCAGTTGCAGTGTGCGACCGTGACGTCTCCTTAAATATTCCGAAGGATTGGCTGGCCCACTGTTTCTGGTTAGCACTCAATATGATAGAAAAGGACCAATATTTTAAGAAGACTCAACCTCTGCGTCTTCACTCACCAAGGTAAGGTAAGGGGAGAGTCTTATTTGTTTTCGTTCAACGGTGGTTGTCTGCCTGTGTCCGACCTAAAAATACCTCACCAATCCGTTTCTTCGTACATGTCGTCGTGTGTGTCTGCCCTTCAAGGCTCCGACCTCCCAAATGCCTCAATTTCCAGCGCGTTCCTACATCGACAACAGTTCCAACACGAACAACAGACCCCAATCCAGCGATTCTCGCGTGCCACAAGCCACCTCGCCGTTCATTTCGTAGGCCGGGAACCTGCTGTCGACGATGCGCCTCCTGGAACGCCGCAGCGACTGGAAGATCGTCCTGATTGACGTGCCTCCCGACAAGATACCCCCATACGCCATACTCTCGCACACCTGGGGGGACGATGAAGTGACCTTCCGGGACATGCCCGACGGGGTCGACAACAAACTCGGCTACGAGAAGCTCTGGTTCTGCGCAAACCAGGTGGCGCGCGACGGTCTGCGGTATTTCTGGGTCGATACCTGCTGCATCGACAAGTCGAGCAGTGCCGAGCTGCAGGAGGCCATCAACTCCATGTTTCGATGGTACGCCAACGCGGTAAAATGCTACGTCTACCTATCCGACGTCTCGAGTGCCTCTTTGGAATCCGTGGACGGGTCAAACCGGCTGCCCTTCGAATCTGCGTTTAGACGGAGCAGATGGTTCACCCGGGGCTGGACCCTACAGGAGCTGTTGGCGCCGGCCACGGTGGAGTTCTTCTCGAAAAACGGCGGCCGGCTGGGCGATAAAAAATCACTGGAACGGCTTATCTGCGAGATTACAGGAATCCCCAAAACGGCTCTCCGAGGAACCCCGCTGTATCAGTACACAGCAAATGAACGGTTTCTATGGGCTCGCAAACGGAACACCAGCCGCGAGGAAGACTGGGCGTACTCCCTCCTGGGCATCTTTGACGTTTTTATGCCGCTGATTTACGGCGAGGGCAAGGACAGAGCAGTCAGCCGTCTCAGGAAGGAGTTCTACGAGAGTTGCAAGATGAAGACACTCGATGTCCAATCACGATCGCAGTTCGCTTTTGCATTCTCCCCTCACGGTTGTCAGCTGGCATCTAGTTCGGTGGCCGGCCAAGGCGACGCAATAAAGCTGTGGGATGTCGCTTCCGGCACGCCACTACAGGTGTTTGAGGGACATCGTGAAGCCATATTCGCCCTATCCTTCTCACCAAACGGCAAGACACTGTTATCGGCTTCATCGAGAACATCCGGGGGCGGAAGTCCTGGTACATCGAAACTGTGGGACGTTATCTCGGGGGGAGTGCTCTACGTTAATTTCGACACTGGCCCGGGCCCGGGCCGTGACGTCAGGTTCCTCTTCTCCCCAGACAGCAAGTTTCTAGTGACAGCTGTGGGCATGGCTGGTGTGTGGCCTCACACCTCAATTAAGCTTTGGGACACCTGTTCAAGCACGAGCCCCGAGAGCTTGGCGGCTAGTCCTAGCCATTACCCTGGCGCTATGGCTTTCTCGCCAGACGGCAAGCAACTGTACCTGGCCTTGATTGACGACGAAGGCAGGATCGCCATACAGGATGTTCTCTCCAATACACCACTCCACGCGCTCAGTGGACCCCCGGGGGGTGAGCCGTCCATCACTTTTTCCCCGAACGGACAGAAGCTCCTACAGCTGTCCAACGGGGGAATGAGTATCTGGGACGTGGTCTCCGGCACAGAGGTACACACCATCCGGAGTCCCGTGGATTACTGGCATTTGGCTTTCTCTCCCGACAGCAAGTGGCTGGTGAAGGTCGGGGAAACTCTGCCCGAGCCTCCAGGGGCGACGAGGATCCTAATTCAGACCACGGTCGAGATGCTGGATGCAAGCTCCGGCACGGTGTTGTACACGCGGAAAGTGCCAACCGGAGATTTCAAGGCCTTTGCCTTCTCGGGGGATTCCACGCAGATGGTGTTGACCGTTTGGTCTGAGAACATGCTTAGGGTAATGCTGTGTGATGTCATTACGGGCTCGCGGCTGCATACGCTTGTGGAGCCGTCAGTAGCAGTTCACAATGTTGCCTTCTCACCAGACGGCAAGCATTTGCTGCTATGCTCAGAAGGCCGCCAGGGGCTCAGGCTTTGTCCGATTGGTTACCTTACTTCCTTTTAGCCTGCACCTTGAATCAAATGCGTGTTTCTTTGAGTTTCTGCCGAGCGTACGTTCCCATGGAAATTTCGGTAAAGTATCTACCTAGTATGGCCGTGATGGCAGTTGTAGCGAAGGTGTTCAGGCCGGAAGGGATATGGAGGACAGTGTGAGCGAGGGCAAGGGCAAGGGCTTGGACATGCAGTTCCGAGGCTGTGGTGGGGCTTTCTGCTGCAGCGATGCCCAATGTTGCACTCTTGTGTTGGTGAGCTGGAGGCTTGTTAGTGGACGACGGCTGAGGTACCTCAGACAGGCCCAGATCGAGCAAGAGTGCCCAATATGTATGTGTCCACGCGCACATCAAATATTGTGGGATATATTAGACGGCTCGATTCTGCTTGCTCTTCGGTTGTTGTGAACTCGTGCGTCCTCCCGAAACTTTCCCAATACTAGACATCTTTCGGACTACCTCCATTCCCCAGTCATATCCAGTGTCTTTGTACCAGATATATTCTATATATACCTCTTTTACCACAGCATGATGATTGCTTTTTACTCCAATTGCACACTTCCCTCGGCGGCGCCAGCTTTCATCTCCGGTCCCAGCGTGCGCTCAACGCTCAGCATTGTGTGGAGCTGCCTCTCGACGCTGCTCTTGTGCAGCTGGTCTGTCCTTTACCTCAATGTACCTCCACAATTTCGACCCAAGACCCAGCGACAGAGGTATCGACGGGACCTGACGAGGTTCATTTCGAAGCTGAAGTGGATGCTTATCACGCTCGTCGTGCCGGAGGGTTTACTGTGCAAGACTGTGGTAAACTTTTCGGCCGCTCGGTTGAATACAAAAGTGCTGCAAGATCTCGCCGACGACGATGACATCGAATGGAGTCTGAGCCATACCTTTTTCGCGGATATGGGTGGATTCGTTCTACGTTTCCCTTCTGAGGTTGCCGGACCAAAGCCTCCTAGCTACGAATGGTACAATGCCTGGGACATGAAGCGAGGCGTGAGCAGGCTCGAGCCAAAGTACGGAGAAGCTGCTTGGAGACTTCACCGCACGCATGCACCCCTGGTATCCGACCAAATCGAGGCACTTCAGGATACTTTTAGGGATTTAAACTCTACCCTTTGCCAGTTTGGAGGACATACATGGGTCCTCACGTCGTGTCAACTAATACTGGCAAGGAAGATAGGACTCATTGAGCGGCTTCCCTCCTTGACAATCGACGACATTACTGATAGGAGCAAGGGCGATCTATTTGTGAAAGCCTCAGCTCTACTTCAGGTCACCTGGCTTGTCGTCGAGCTACTGGTCCGAGCTGTTCTACACAAGCCCTCGTCGCCCCTCGAAATTATGACACTCAGCTTTGCAGCATGCGCATTCGTCATGTACCTGTTGCTCATCAAACACCCGAAGGATGTGACGACACCGATATATCTGGATATGGGAAAGAGCGCTTCGCCGGACCAGATACAGATGATGGCCAGGGTGCGTCCCATTGAATTCTGGTTCTCGCCCTCCGTAAGGCTTTCCGCCCCAAACAACGTCGTTCATCCCAGTTGGAACCAGAAGATGTATGACAATAAGCTTTTCGAAAGCATGAATTTCAGCTATGAAGAACGACCCTTGATGGCGTTCATCGGCGTTGTCAGCTCGTTAGTTGTGGGTGGACTACACCTACTTGCGTGGAATTCCCAGTTTCCTACGCGCACCGAGGCCATTTTATGGAAGGTATCTTCGCTCCTAACAGCCGGAGTTCCGCTGATCATGAATATGGTTCACTGGCTATACTTCGCGGTCAAGACGAGGGGAGGAGCATGGAAACCGAATGAATTCCCGATTGGGCCCCGGATATTCACACTTTACATGACGGGATCGATGCTGCTTATCATGTCGCGGTTGTTTCTTATTGTTGAGGCGTTCAGGTCCTTGTATTACCTCTCCCCAGAAACATTTCTCTCCACATGGGCAGTGGGCATACCGCATGTTTCATAGTTTGGACAGGGACCCGAAAGCTCAACAGCGATCATGGACTATGAGGATCTTGAATGAGGAGCATGTCCCACGAAGTTAAGCGCGAACGAGTTTAGATTCGACAGTCAATAGTACTACAATTCTATCTCACAGCCCTAGATTGAACATGACATACAGTAGCTTACCTTCCCGGCCGCACTGGGCGACAAGCGCACACTCCACAGCACTTATCTCGCTGCCCGGTCGACGAGCATGCCGCCGATTCGGGCTGATTTTGTTGATGATCTCACAACAGTAGGTAGTCACTCTCAAGAATTCTGCTTTCAGATTTTACAAAGGATGAAAGTATAAGGTAGGTAAGCTGCTCAGCCTTCGTCGAGCCCGGGTTATGGCGCCGGCACCGCACCGCAGAGGAACGGGCCCGCGGCAACAGGCTTGACGTGAACAGGATCCGAGCATGACTCGGATTCTGGAGCAGCCTACAAACAAGCCTCAACATAAAGTCACGCGATTGAGTGGAGTGCCAAGCTGTAATCCTCTCTGCACATGGCGGTGGTCGACCTGTCATATCCGTATGTGCCAAGTCGACTGCGGCTCAGGAGTAGCGCCCGGGGCATTTCTGCGAGGCTGGATCATGATGAATGCGAGCGCATCAGCCCAAAGGGGGTGGCTTTTTGGCTTGTTCAATGCGAGTTTCTCTCGTGAGCTGGCTCGGGACCGGTCCATGGAGGAGCTGGGAGTTAATCGCGCGATGATGTGTCTAGCTAACCGCTGCTAAGAGTGTTTTGATGCTGGTCTCGGTGTTTGATAGGTGGTTCCGACAGTTGGGGCTGACTGACACGAAAGGGTGGCTGTGGAGCATCTTCACGTTTCTGGAGGGCAGTTCGGTCGTTCGCGAGCGCCTTCGCCGGCAGTGTATGTGTGTGTGCTCGTTTCTGCCCGCTTTTAACGACCGCCGCCTTTGGGCACCTTTGTTCACGCGCGTTGGTCATCCAAAACGCCGCATATGTGGACTTCGTTGTACCCCATTGTCGGGACATCGTCGTCCCCCGCCGGCACAATCGGATGGCTCCCCGGAGCGGCGCAAGTGATGATGGAGAGGTCAGAGTCCGGTCCTGCCAAATCACGGATCAGCCTTTCAGTTCTTGCAACCTTGTGGCTGCATTGCCATCCACACTGTCGACAGCCCTGAGGGAAATATTGGACTCGCAGTGGTTATGTATTCTTATGGCTTTCTTGGCAAAGAAGGGGGAGCGCTGCTGAACCAGGTGTTGTCATGTTGGTCGTCAAGGTGTGTGATGAGGTCGCCAAGGGCCGAGACCTCGGGCACTTTCCGCTTGGCGGATCAGACATGGTGGCCGTGTTGCAGGCCAAGACCGGGCTCTCAGGAGCCACGTGCTTGTTTAACACGCAGAGATATATGGATGAAAAGGGTGATATTTTGCCTTACACATTGCACGGGACGGATCATGCTCAAGCCCGCTATCGATTTCGAGGCGCCAGTTCTGGCCCCTAAGAATAAGATTGGAGAGCTCGACAGCCCGCCGCACAATGTTGGTGCTGGGTTCAGTGGCGGCAGGAGAGTCGTGAGAGGCTCGGTTCCAACAACCCATTTGCCATATACAGTAGTCCTTGGCTTGGCATATACCTTATGCTAAGTTCCTTCTCCTTTGTTTGTCTTGGTCTCCTCATACCAACCTTTCAGCCTCTGAGGCTCAACCGCGTGAGTGGTGCTCGTGGTGGTGCCGTCGCATTTCAGCCCCTGAGCCCGATCGGAAAGTTCGGGAGCCGGTTGGTGGTCTCATTCGCGGTGCGAGTGTTGCGGGGGTTCCCCGACCCCTGCCCAATATTTCCCCAGGGGTTATTTAAAGACACAGACGCGGATTGACGCGATTTGGGCCCTGCATCTCGATCCCCTGGCCAAAGTTGCTGGAAATATGTGGGTCAAGAGTAAAGAAGGCTTCGCGTTTGGGGGAAAGGAAGGGAAAAATAAATGACAGCTCCTCAGATGTGAGTCAAGCCACTGAGCTTATTTCGAGTTGGCTTTGGGGCTTGAAGGCTTCAATGTGTGCGACAAAGACGCAATGCGGGGAGCATTTTGTGGCGGATGGAAGGATTCTCCATGCCAATCACCAACTGCAGGATCGTGGAACGAGCGCCCAAGGACCATGAGCAGTGCGAGAGAACAACATGGACCCGTGCAACCACAGTCGCGTACATAACTAAACACACCGCCGGCTAGTAGCGTACTCGTCTCGTATACTTAGCTTCGTGGGGGCATGTTGACTGATGACACGGATAAAAGTGATGACAACATGAAGGTGAAAGTGATGCGATGCTTGTCCCCAAGCAGGGCCTCTGCCCCCCGCTGTCAGCATCTTGTTTTTGGCTGCGGGGCAGTGATGACCGACGGGTTCCGCGCTGCTGGGTGCTGAGGTTCTCGTCCTCTCGATGAGCAATGCCAAGGAAAATCAGGCCAATATCGCGCCGCGCTGTGGGAATAATCCTTTCGCATTCTCAGCCGCAGCTGTCCTCATCACGGGAACTTCACATACCGCGTCCTGTTTGTCGCGCGGTGCAGACCGCAAGTGGACGCACAGTCCCACGCAGGAACCCGTCCCTGGCGCCTCGCTGAGAGGCTGCAAGCGGCAAGGCGCCACAAATCGGGGTAGCACCCCCTGGCGGTCCCCTGGCTTGCAACCGTCAATACTTCCTCGCTTGGAGGCCCATCTCATCTCCCCAGCCGAGTGGCGTCCAGTGCCCCATCGCCCACGACAACCCCCCTGTCCCCTTGGTGATCGCTTTGGGACTTACACCCTGCAAACATCAGGGGCCTCAATACACAGTATGGCTTCAACGCAGAACGTGCACCAGAGCGCGAAAAATGCGAAAAGCAATGCGAAGGTGCTCTGACAGCAGAACGCGGCAAGCTTGCGAACGGCCAGGCCGGTCTGTCGGGAGCCGGTATTGGGGGCCGGCCACGGACGGCGATGTCCATACATGTAGAGATGAAGCCCACGATGCCCGTCTGGGACCCTTTCTCTCGAGTTGGTCTTCATCCCCAATCCAGAGTTCCCTCAGCTGCCATTCGCTTCAGCGAGGTGCTCGCGTCACTCGTTCACCCAAATATCTTGTAATAACCAGTCGTTCGTTTAATCCCTCGCCATGCGCCTAACCACGGCGCTCCTCGGCGGCCTCGCCGTAGGCTCTGCCGTTGCCTTCCCCAAGCAGGAGCCTCCCAAGAAAGACTTCTGCTCCGACGATGAGATCGTCGAGTGCTTCCACAGCTCCAAGGTTGCCGCCAGCGGGTTCTGCACCTGGACCATCACGGCCGGCGGTCATGCCACCTCGACGGTAACCCCGACCGTCACCGAGACAAAGGTCGTCACCGTCACCGACTGGGCCCAGCCGCCGGGACCTAAGAACCCTCGCCGGGACGCCAAGGAGAAAGCTGACTGCAAGAGGGGCCCGCCGCCGGGTATTCCTCCTTTCAAGTGCCTCGACAAGTTGACGGCCACCAAGTCCTTCTCGCCTGCCCACTTCACCTCGGCCTGCTCCTGCATCGGCGTCACCGCCGCCACCGATACCGTCACGGCCAAGCCGAAGACGGTGACGGTTACCCAGACCACCTGGCCCGCTCCCAAGCCGACCGGGGCCACCTGCACGGCTCAAACCAGCGTTATCGTTTCGACCGTCACCGTCATCTCGGTCCCAACTACGTCGTCGTGGCCTGCCTGGACCCCTTCGGTCATCTACTCGACCATCACCGTCACCGACAAGGATGAGGAGACGGTCACGGCCACGGCCACCGAGACGGTCAAGGGCAAGGGCAAGGGAGGCAAGGGCAAAGGCAAGAAGACGGTCACGACTACCCTGACCGAGACCCACGCCGGCAACGACGTGTACATCACCGACACCCAGACCGTGACGGCGACTGCCAAGGAGTTCGTCACGACCTGGCCCTCGTGGTCCGGCACCTGGTCGTCGGCTGCCCCTGTGACGCATACTTACACCGTCACCGAGACGGCCACGTCCGTCACGACGCAGCCCAGCGATGTTTACATCACCGTGACCTCTACGGCGTGGCCTTCGTGGTCGAGCTGGTCATCGGCCGCTCCCAGCACCATCACCGTCACCCAGACAGCCACCGCCAGTGTTACCGAGACCGATCCTCCAGTCTACATCACCGAGACCACGACCATCACGACCACCCCCGCCTGGTCCACTTCCAAGAAGCTCCCCATCATTCCCCACGGTCCCCGCCCGACCATCCACGTCACCGTCACCGCTACCAAGACGGCAACCAAGACTGCCACCGAGACCGATACCGTCACAACCTGGCCCACTTGGTCCAGCTCTTGGGCCCTGCCTGAGCCTGTGACGCTCACCCACACCATCACCGACATCGAAACCAAGACCATCACCAGCGCCGGCCAGGACGTCTACGTGACCATCACCAAGACGTCGACCAAGGATATCACGACGACTGCCTGGCCCACGGGCAAGGGCAAGGGCCCAGGTGGCGGCCCCGGCCCCGGACCCGCGCCTCCCAAGACCTACACCGTGACTGACATCCTCACCAACACCAACACCGTCACGGCCACTGCCACAAACTGGGCTACCGAGACCACCGTCACGTCGTACTTCTCGACAGCGACCGAGACGGCGACCGCCACTAGCACCGCCTGGGCCGTGTACACTCACACCGAGACGGCCACCGACACACTGACGGCCACGACCACTGCCTGGGCTGTGTGGACCTCGACCCAGACCGAGATTGAGACCAAGACCGATACGGCCACCCAGACCGACACGGCTACGGTCACGAACACGGCCACGGTTACGGACACGTCGACCACGACTGCCTGGGCTGTGTGGACCTCCACCCAGACCGAGGTTGAGACCAAGACTAACACCGAAACCGATACCAAGACTAACACCGAGACCGAGACCAAGACGCTGACCAACACCGAGACGACCACGGCCTGGTGGGTCAGCACCAAGACCAACACCGCAACGCTCACCAACACGGCGACACTCACCAACACGGCGACGCTCACCAGCACGGCCACCAAGACGCTCAGCTATACGTCGACCGTGACCGCCACCCAGACAGCGGCCTGCAGCTCGTGGCCCTTCGTCGTGACCAACGGCGGCTTCGAGGACTCGTCGCCGCTGTCCGGCTGGACCGTGGCCAACACGCCACCCAATGCCCCCGCGGGCGCGACTCGGTCCGCGACGATCGCAACGGGCGGCGGCTCGGGAGGCGGCGACGCGCTGCGCATCCAGGTCACCAACGGCGCCGGCATAGCCGTCTCGCAGGTCCTGAGTTGCACGGCCGGCCAGAAATACCGTCTCACCTTTGATGCTATCGGTGCCAGCAGCAACAGCGGCTCTGGTCAGACTGTCGCCGTCAAGATCGGAAACACCGTCATCAACGACCCCACCGAGACCATTGGTCCCGCCACCGGTGGACAGTGGTCGTATTTCAGCTATATCTTCACCTGCGCCAGCGGCGTTGGACCGGCTGTGACGACGGCGAATACTCTCACCATTAGCGTGACGACGACCGGCAACGGCAAGAAGGCGGATTACAGCTTTGACAACTTCCATGCGCTGCCGCTTTCCATCCTCAACTAAGTTTCTTATGTTCCTCTTTTTCTCACGGAGTAACACCCGTGGGACGTAATATGCGTATAATGGGATGACAGAATGGTTAAAACGGGCGGACCACGTTCCTGTTTGGTTATGATGGGATGGCATCCGGTTCAGACTTTTATACCTTGTATTCCTCTTCACGGGGGTGTAAATTGGGGTAGTGAGTAGACTACCTTAATGCTTAATGGTCACTATGTTTGGTGATTTGCGTGATGTGCGTGATGTGCGTGTCTGGTGTTGACGTCGATAGACCAGGTTTTCTATGTTCCTACCCTGAGCCGTTTTCCCGTAACACAATGTCTGCTCCGCAATGACAGAACCAGTCCCCTGCAGCTTACATACCATGATTAACGGCAGCAAGAGATATTTCTTGGCGAGAAACCAGATCAAGAGGCGTGGTGACCCTCAGGGGGACCACGTGCCGCAGGCCGTTCTCTGACTGGTCGCCTCCACCACCCGTAAATACCCCGTACACGTGCACCCATACACATCCTCCCGCACCATGAAATTGCCTTGGTCGCTAAAGCGGCAAATATCCGGGCGTCCCGTTAACCTGCACTGCCAATGATGTCAGACTTTGATATTAGGGGCATGGATGATTTGGACGATTCACATCCAATGCGAGTACTGCCTGCTCGCCAGCTACCCATCGCCAACATTAAGACCGGCTACTGCTAACTGACAAGCGGCAAAGACACTTGTATGGTATGATTCCCGCCCAACGCCTCGACCGACACCAGGTCGCCGGCATCACTCCGCCGATACCACCGAGGACTCTCCCGTTTCCCATCCACAACCACGCTCGGCATCTGGCCCTGAGCCAGCACCGGCAAAACAAGCAGTCCAGCGGTGCCCGCCGGCGTACTGAGCGAAGCACTGTACCCGTCGACACCCCTGACCCAACGGGCCCAGAACTTGCCCAGGCCCGTGACAAAACCGCCCTGGACATCGTCCAGGTCCCCAAGCTGAGGCGCAAACAACCACTCGCTCCCCAGCGGCGCCGTCACCCGCAGACCAAGAACAAACTCAGTCAACGCGCTAGTAGGCCCCGAGCTCCAGCCGTGCGCGTGGCTGACATACGAGAAATCATCGCCATACCCACGGTCCCAGCGATATCCCCACGTGCCATCGACAAGATACCCCTCAACAACGGTACTCCCCGTGCCGTTAGGGTGGCGCAGATACCACCCCCAACAGCGCCGGATCAACTCGAGCGCCCTCGCCGTCCGTCCCGCCGTGAGATGCGCCGCCACTTCCAGGGAGCTGATAAACGGCGAGATATTCCCCGGCAGCTCGGGCGCCGCGGGTCCGATGGGCGTCCAGTTGTCCAGCAGCCGGGCGCTGATGGACTGGGCCTCGGCCGAGGCGGCGTCCACGAGGCCGAAGAGGACGGACATGCTGTTTGCGTCTTGTGGGTGGAGGGTTGTCGTCGTTGCGTTGTCGCGGAAGGCGCCGAAGGCGGTGTCGTAGCAGCGCGCAAGCGTCGCGTTCCGCAGGGACGAGGCGCGGGCCGTGAGCGTCTGTATGAAGTCGCTGGCTTCGCCCGCCCACGTCGCTAGCTCGGCGGCTGTCACTAGGGTGCGGTAGAGCAGCATTTGGGCCGAGGCTTGCGTGCCGCCCGTCTGCCAGCGCGCCCAGTCGCGCAGCCCCGTGACGTTGAGGAGGCTGCCCCAGGGGGTGGGCTGGACCTTGGCGTAGATGTAGTCCATGGCGCGGCGGTAGGCGGGCCAGTTTTGGCGCAGAAAGGCCGTGTCGTTGGTGTAGAGGATGTAGTTATATGTGCCGATCATGGTCCACCTGGTTGCTTGTTAGTGAGATGCTCTAGGGAGCACCAAAGAAAAGGCTCTGGTGATGGAAGCAGGTGATACGGGCTATGCTTACATGTGGTACGTATCGCTTCCCTGTTGGAGGAGGGGCGGCCCGGCCTCGGGGAACGAGCCGTCCTTGTTCTGGTAGTCGTACATAACCTGCAGAGCGTTTTTGACGCTTCTGACGGCGGATCAAAGAGTTAGAGGTAGAACGGACCCACAAATACACGCCAGGATTGGGCGGGATCAGGGGGCATACTCTAGGTCACCAATGCTAACAAATGTCGAGGGGACAGCCACCCCCATGTCGCCCGGCCACACGGCCCGATCTCGCTTTGCTCCGTCGACCATGATGGTATCGCCCGGTCCAAGTGTCCCGTTGTTCGCCCACCCAGCCCTGAGCATGGGCACCCACCTGCCCGTGTTTGGCGGCACGGCGTTGGTCTGCAGCGTGTACGCGCCGCTGTACCAGATGGCGTTGAGCTGCTCGTCGTTGCTGTGGAAGTAGCCCTGGTACGCGCGAAGGTTGCTCCACGTGGGCTGGAAGCCGATGGCTAGCGACACGTCCAGGAGGTCAACGGCCGCGGTGCCGTTCGACATTAGAAACAGAGTGAGATAGCGGAAGCCACCGCGCAGCTTGGCGTCCGGCATGGTGTAAGAAACTGGTCCTGGGCCGTCGAAACCGGAATAGATGGCCCCATCGGGAGACTGGAAGCGGCCGTTGGACGAGTCGGACCACTGACCGATGAAGTCCTTTGCTTCGGTGAAGGCGAGCCCCAGGGAACCGCCGCCCGTGCCTCTGACTGTGTACTTGAGGGACACGAGGCCGCCGACCTCGATGCCGAAATCAAGGACGACCGTCGAGCCGTTGGTGCCCAGCGTAGCAGTACCATTGTACGCCGAGATGATCTGACCCGTGGTTAGGGATATGATGGATTTGGGCCGCACGGTTCGAGACGGAGGTGCAAATATGTTGGATTCCCAGGGCCCAGGGAAGGCGGTTTCGGTAATGGAACTGCATGGCGTGTTCTTCCAGCATGATGCCGCTGTTGCTGGTTGTATGGCGGCGAGGCAAGTGGAAAAGCCAAGAAAAAATGATGTTATACATCTGGCCATTGTCTCATCTCCTGTGTCCACGGCAAGACTTTTTGTAGAGGAAATCTTGGTCGTGGTCAACCGCCGTCGCCCACCCCGACCTCCGGGTCATTACAATTTCCTTCCTATTTCCTTCCCGAGAGGCCAGGATTATTACCCGCTTCGGGCCCTTACCCGGGACGATTTTACGAACGCTATTGATGGAAGAATGCCTGGTTCAAGCTTGACGAATTAAGGGGAACAGTAACTCAGAGCGAGAGGAGAAGTCAAACGATATGTAGCCTTTTATAACGTACCTCGGTAGTCTTTAGCTCAACGGATGCAAACGCCAATCCCCACGGCCATCTCGGGTGATCGCGTATTGGCAAAGTAGTAGACCATAAACCTTGCTATTCTGCCTCCAATCGCCAGAGGATTCGGCACGGCTAAAGTCTTGGATGCGGCATGGTCAATAGAAAAGCGAGCGGAAGACCTCCTGTACAAGTGTTATAAAATCTAGTGGGGTAAGACCGCCAAGAAATTTTTCCCATCCTAACACCATGTTGGTCTTGAAGTTTCTCGTTCTCTCCGCCTCATTCATCCCCTGGGGTTGGGCTGTGTCCAAACCCCAGTTGCGGACTCCGCTTCTCCCGCGCGCAGAGCCATCCAAGACTTGTACCATAAAGCCACTCGGCAACGGACAAGACGACGTGGCCCAGATTCTTGCTGCTTTCAGGGACTGTAATAATGGCGGAACTATTGTCTTTCCGCAGGGCGAGACGTACAACATCGCCACGAGACTCAATCCTGTCCTCTATGATGTTACTCTCGAGTGGCGGGGCACCTGGCTGGTACGCAGCAAGACAACAGACGTTCAAGACCTTGGTTAACGAGACTATAGCTCTCCGATAACCTAACTTACTGGCGTTCCAACTCCTACCCCATCGCCTTCCAGAATCACCACGCGGGTTTCATCATCTCCGGGGAGCGGATCCGCATCGACGGGCACGGGACCGGCGGCATCAACGGCAATGGCAACGCCTGGTATAACGCCGAGAAAAAAGACACGCAACCTGGCCGGCCCATGCCATTAGTGTTCTGGAACGTCAGCGACGTGACTGTGGAGCGCTGTAAGAGTTTCCCCGAAAACATCCTCCTCTACAGGAAAAAAAGCTGACCAGGAGACAAAACAGTCTCGGTGAAGGACTCACCGCTCTGGGCGCTCAACATCATGAACGACACACCTGCGCTTCCACGACATCACGTGCAACTCGACGGCCCTACAGGCGCCGTACGGCACCAACTGGGTGCAGAACACGGACGGCTTCGACACCATGGACGCCTTCAACGTCGAGCTGACCAACTTCTACTACCAGGGCGGTGATGACTGCGTAGCCATCAAGCCGCGGTCGTACAACATCTTCATCCAGAATGTGAGTGCGTCCCGAGATTCTCTTGGAGTTCTTGCTAATTTCGATCGAGGTGACCTGCCACGGGGGGAATGGCATCGCCATCGGCAGCCTGGGTCAGTACCTTGAGGACTCGTCGGTGGAGAACGTGGTGGTCAGGGATGTCCATATCCAGACTTACAATGAGGATATGCACAATTCTGCCTACATCAAGACGTGGATTGGGGAGCTAGCGTCTCAGGGGAGCTACTATGAGAGTGGTGGAGAGCCCCGCGGCGGTGGATGGTAGGTCACCCCCCTCCCCCCCTTTTTTTTCTGTTTTTTTGTTGTTGCTGTTGGCGAGAGTGCTCATGAAATCTACATCCGACTAACATGCAATAGGGGTTCCGTCTCGAACGTGCGTTTCGAAAACTTCTACATCGAAGGCGCCGCCGGCGGTCCGGCCATCGACCAGAACAGCGGGAATAACGGTACGTCTTCCCAACTTTTTGCAAAAGATGGATAGCGAGGAAAAAGAACTGATGATAAAAACTACCAGGTTCCCTGGCGGGGACATCGAATATGGACATCTCTAACGTCGTGTTCAAAAACTTCACCGGCTGGATCAACTCCAGTAGCGGCCGCACGGCTTCGATCTCGTGCTCGAAGAGGAAGCCCTGCTATAATATTGTATTCGAGGACGTCAGTCTCGCGGCATCCAAAAATGGCACGTCGGCGGGCGCGAGGGGCGCTTGCACCAATGTCAAGCCGGGCGGAGTTACGGGCTTGACGGGTAGTGGGTGTTCGTGATACCTGGAATTTCTCTCAGTTATTCGGCCATTCAGGAGCAGTGCTTGGTCGATTGTTATGACGGGCTAAACTCGGGCTCGTTACAAAACTTCCCTCAGTTACATGTTTGAGAAAGCTCATCTCATACGATGAAAGAAATGAAAATTTAGTGGTGCCGATGGCTTCCTTTCCGGCAAGTAGGAGGGGTGCGTTTGGGTGGTAGCGGCATGTTATTCACAGAAATAGGCCTAAGTACGTGCTGTTAAGGTCTAAAAACTCTTTTAAAAGGATCTCTGGTAAGTGGAAAAAGGCCTGATTTGTCCTTACCACTGCCTTATAAGTAATTATTAATATAGACCTTCCTCTGGCTGGCCTTTCTGCGGATCGTAGTAAGGCCATTAAGAGATGAAATAGGCATTGCGCCTCTTACTAAAGGCCTTCGCAAAATACACATATCTCTCGAGATATTCAATAGTTAGGTTTATTCCAGTTTGCAACGAACATGCTATCAGGATTGAAGTGCTCCTTACTGTGTGGGCGCATGAATGAACCTGTATATAACCCGGCTTGGCTGGTTGCCTAGGTACTTCAGTGCCTACATACTTCGGCCACCTCGGAAGCCTACAAGTGAGATATTGACAGGAGCCAGGGGGGTTATCTTGATAATCCACGCCCTTAGGTACCTAAGGCAACTGGATTCATAGTAACGTAACAAGCATATTTCTCTTTGCAGGCCGTTGACGATTGGCATCAGATGGTAACCCTTTTCCCATGACAGGGAAATAGAAAGCCCTGCAAACTGGAACTGGGAAGCTTCAAGTTTGGGCCTAGACTCCATTCCTGAATCGTGTGTACAGCCCGTAGCTATCCAGGACACACAATACATCGTAACGCTTCTCCATAGGACTTATAGTGAAACTCCCACCACGGGGTTCCAAAACCAACAAATTACTGCTAGAGTCTCAATACACCGCTACTGACTGACATGATGGGAAGTCCTGCGAGAATCGCTGTCATTGTGCGTCTCGCTTCTCAATGTCCTGCCTTGCCGGCTTCCTTCCGAGGATAGGCATGGGCTGGGTATTTATCGTATTCAACTTGCCACATTTGCTCGCGAGAAGGTGATTGGACGTCCAATGGAGCGCCGGAACTCCAATTTCGCCAGCGGTCCAAGACGTCACAATGGTATTCCTAATCCGTCTGGCGATTTGTCAGCGCGGCCCATGATATGACACTCTATCGGGAGACAGACAAATTTCTTTAGAGCAACATCTGCCCTGCGCAACGCGTACCTGGCCTCCACCAAGCCTCCATCCCGTGAGTGCTCGTTGAGAGGGTCGATCATAAGAGACATAGCAGCCAGTTGAAGGTCCCCGTCAATCACGATTGTTCCATCAGAGACTGGAAGAGAAGAACGGCGTCTCGAGATTGCCACCACGTCCCTCATCGACTCGCAGCACTCGCGCAGGAGGTCCATCCCCCGCGATACTCTCACCCGATTCAGAACCGACCTCTGTGACTTGCGGGATGTCATTGAGTTGACCAGACTATATAACGGTTGAACCTGCTTCCAAAGCCTCTGAAACATGCCGCGGAGCAGAGCTGGGATCTGTGGTTCAGACAGTCAGTACCGCCGACGGCACGATATGGATCAGGATTTCCCATACATGTGTACACCGGTGATGATGGAAGTTACATGCGACGCACTTGGGCCGCCTGTTTTCAACATGTGTTAATGCGCTGCAGTGGCATCGGATTAGATCCTCATGAATCCGGAGACTGCATTCCAGACATGGCATTCTTCTCTGGATTTTCCCCATCTATAAGGTAAACGAATTAGTGACCAACAAGCACAAATGAAGTCGGTTGCCAACAACATACCCCCGTCAGTTCAAAACCTTCATCAGGCTTGAAACGGTACAGAAGAGTGGCAGCGACCCCGAGGGCGTCCTCGGGCAACAAGGCAGGGGGTGATTCGCTCGCAGTTGACGGTTCATCCACCGGTGGTGACCTTTCCGCATTCGGCGGGGCGTTTATGGGTAACTCACGCAACCGTTTACCCGTAGCTAGGGGCCTACCCACGGTTGGGGGGCAATTCGCAAATGGGAGGGCTTCCTCGGGCAACACGGGAGGGGAGCGTACACCCGCAGCACCCACGGTTGAGGGGCTGTCCGCGATAAGGGGGGCGCCTCCTCCGAATGAATCCGGAGACCATTTGGGTCTATCTGCGGTCAGGGCGCTTCCTGCGGTAGCCTCCGTACACGCGCGACAAAAGCAAATTCCGGAATGTGACAAGAGATATTTTGTGGCCAGTGAGTTGCTTGCGTTTTTGGGATCGTCTGTTGTTGATGGGTGTGCCATAGTGTGGTGTTGAATACAACCTAAGGTTTGATAGCAGGACGGAACAACAAGCGTGGACACGGCCGGGAGGGTGGATCGAGACGCTAAAACGGATATGGCAAGGTAACGCGTCGGAGAACTCTTGGGGCGTGACAGCGTGCTCTAATATGTTGTGGCAGAACAGAATGCTTCAAGTGAACGACTGGTAGGTTGTTTCTGAAGGCTGGCACTGCATTCTCTTCTTAAATATTAACTCCAGCAATCTCGACATCGAAGAGCAGGAAGAAACGCTCGCTAGAAAACTGACATACCTATCCATCAAAGCCGCTATCTCACAGTTTCTCCTTCCATCTCATCTTTCACCACACTGTCCGAGTGTCCGTACCTTCTCAACGGCCGCTCTCTCCCCAACACGTCGACAGACCACAGCCGAAATACCACGGAAACCCGAATTCTCCAAACAGGAAGAACTAGCCCCGAGCTCGCATAGACATTGACATTCCCTAGCGGCGCATGGACTCGCAGGCTGTTGTCAAGTTCAGGGATGAGTTTAGATGCTCCAAGGCGCCAAGACTGTCCACCGATACATGCAACCCGAACCGGAACCCTAACCCCACTACAAAAAGATTTTTCAGCTCCGGCGAGATCGAGATCGTGGAAGATTTCAACCAACGAGACGACAGCAACTGGCTAAAGTGGGGATGATGCTGAAACGAGTGGGATTCCCCTTCTCGCCTATCACAGTAGCCCCTTGGCGGTGATGTCATTCATTCAGCAGCCTCTGCGAGTCTGGGCGGGGAATCGGACGGGCCGAACGAGAGAGTTGAGAAAAAGCAGAATCGCCCCCGTGACCTGTACCAAGGTGTCGGTGGACCCCACCACCGGCAAGGTGCATGTCTCGCCCTCTCCCCTCCTCCCTTTACGGCAGCCGCGATGCAGGCTTCTTAGAGCCGTCGCCATGATTACTGCGTGCGTCACCGAAGCCGCATGCGCAGCAGGCGAGCCGGTCGAGGAAGTCGAGGAAGTCGAGCGCGCCCGCCAGCGCGAGATTGCCGCCTATCTGTCGGCCTGCTCGTTCCCCGTCGACATCCCGTCCGGCCCCGGCCCTGAGCCCTTCATCAATGCCGACCCCACCCTCAACGCCCTCACCCAGCTGGGTGCGCTGCGTCTTGACTGCGACCGCTCGTTTGTGTCGCTCATCGACCGCCAGTACCAATGGGTCGTCGCCGAGATCACGCGCTCGCACTCCATCTGCGACATGAAGTACGATGGCGACGACAGGATCTTCCTCGGCGTCGCAAAGCTCGACGCGTGTTGGGGCGTCTGTCCGACCACCATGAAGGCCTTCATGGATGATACCGGCGAATGGATCCGCACCGGCCCCAATGTCATCGCGAACCGCACCCGCTACATCGTCAACGACTTTCGCACCGATCCCGCGTATTCCAGTCGCCCTTACGTCGTCAACTTCCCCTACTTCGTGTCGTATCTGGAGGTGCCGCTGGTGTCGCCCCTGGGCTATCTTCTGGGGAGCTACTGCGTGGTGGACAACCGGACGAGGGAGGGTGTGCCCGGCTTGATGCAATTTGATGATGATAAGACGGTGGCCATCATGGACGACATCGCCGCCGCTATCATGACTCATCTAGACAACGTGCGCGTCCGACAAAGTCGAGATCGATCTGAGCAACTGATAAGAGGACTTGGGGACTTTATCGCCTCTGAGCCGGTCCCCGTCGGCGAGACATCGCGCACGACAGACACCGGGCTCGTGGAGAAGGAGAGACGGGACACTCTGGATTCCGCCAGACCGCCTCCACCGCCTAACCTTGCCTCATCGTCTACCGTCGTCTCCTCTACCTCGACACCCTCCGTGTTTGGTTCGCGCAACCAGCTCGACACGCCGCTAACGAGTCTCGGCGACCAGTCAGACAACGATCCCAACCCCCTGGACCAGGTTGCCATCACACATGATGGCGTGGAAGAAAGTGCCGTCCCGGTGCCGGCTAGCCCCGACGTGTCGAGCATATCCGAGCAAGAGATACACGGGAGCGGCTTCATCAGCTCGGCCAACATAAAATCGGCCTTCTTCCGAGCCGCCACCACGATCCGCCAGGCCATGCATCTCGACGGTCTACTGTTTCTCGATGCTGTCCCGAGCAAATATGCCGACCAGCCCGGAGATGCCGTTGGCCCAGATGGGATGTCCGGACCTTTCTGCGCCGCCATCGTCCAGTCGTCTGCGGACGGCGAGCACGAATCCGGGTCCCACACCCGGCTCCCCGAGGTCGTCCTGCAACGTCTGACCCAAGCGTTCCCCCGCGGCCACGTCTTCACTGCAGACGAGTTCGGTCCAATCGACGAGAGTTATTGTCCGGGCAGGCCATACCCGGGCAAGCGAACGAATCGCATACTGCAGTATCACGACGACGTCACAGCTCTGTTCCGCGCAATACCGTCTGCCAAGTACATCGCATTCCTCCCCCTTTGGCACTTCCAGCGCGAGTGCTGGTACGCGGCGACCTTGGGCTGGGTATCAGATGCCACGCACGCCCTGGATATGACAGACGTTAACCTGGTGACTGCATTTGGCAACTCGGTCATGGCCGAAGTTTCGCGCATGGAGGCCCTCGCGGCGAGTCACTCAAAGTCGAGTTTCGTGTCGTCCATAAGCCACGAACTGCGCAGCCCGCTGCACGGCATCATGGCCAGTAGCGAGCTGCTCCGTGCCGCCATCTCGGATCCGTGGCTGCTTTCGACGCTAGACATGCTCGATTCGTGTGGCAAGACTTTGCTCGATACCTTTAACAACCTGTTAGATCACGCAATTACGATCAAGGACGGGCGGAGCTCGACAGCCATCACCAAACAGGAAGTCGTTGACTTGGCCGTCTTGGTCGAGGACGTGATTGAGGCGATCCACTTCAGCCACGCCTCGGAAAAAGCCCTGCAATCTTCATTTGGACAAGATATTCCACCTTCGTACTCGACACGGGGGGTGCCAGGTCGGCCTCATCCCGGGAAGGGGGATGGACCTCCTCTGGTCACAGTGAGCATCGCCAAATCACCAGGGCGGCTGCTCATCGATGTGGGCGCTTACAAGCGCATCATCATGAACATCTTTGGCAATGCGCTAAAGTATACCAAGAACGGCCGTGTTGAGGTGAGCCTCTCGTCGGTGCAGAAACCGGATAGAGAGGGCCATCTGCGCGACTACGTTTCTCTCAAGGTGGAGGATACCGGGCGCGGCATGAGTTCGGATTATCTCAAGTACCGTCTCTTCACCCCATTTTCGCAGGAAGACACATACTCGCCCGGCATCGGCCTTGGTCTGAGTATTGTTCAGCAGCTCACCAAAGGTATGGGCGGCACTATCGAGATCAAGAGTTCCGTCGGCGTGGGCACGGTTGTCGAAGTTTGTCTGCCGTTTGAACCGATCGGACCTGACATCCTTCCCCTTAACTTGTCACCCGGGATCACGGACACAAGCCAGCTCCGGGGTCGGACACTCTGCGTCATCAACGCGGAAGCATATGCCTCGCTGACCAAGACGTCTCTGCGACCAGAACGATTAGACGCCCTTCAGAAACGGGCTGCCGTTCTCGAGCGAGCTCTTCGGGCTAATGTCGGGGACGTGCTGGGGATCAAGGTCATGACCGATCATAAGAACGGAGATCTGCCATCGGCTGATGTCTATCTGTTGGATGGTGACATTCTCTACCATTCCCTGATTAGCGCTTCCGACGGAACCAAATCACCACTCCCGCCCGTCTCGCCGCTCATTCTGCTCTGCACCCAGGGCGGGGCGTCGTGCGCTCGTTATAAGTCCGGCGAGGGAATTATCCATTTACACCACCCGATCGGGCCAAAGAAGCTCGCGGCGGTAATCTCGTTTGCCCTCAGCCGGCCGAAATCCCCGCCGTCGCTTTCTCACTCTGCATCACATGTTTTAGACGCGAGCATCAGAGCGGGCATCAGGCCGCAAATACCATCAACCTCCAAACCAGAGCCAAATCCAGCACCAACACCAAGCGCAGAACAACAAACAAGTGTCCCCGCCTCACTTTCCTCTCCTGGAGAAACTCCCCACAAAACCCTCCACCTTCTCCTCGTCGAAGACAACCCCGTCAACATGAAACTGCTCACCGCTACCGCCCGCCGGCTTAAACACACCTTCGCCTCGGCTTGTCACGGTCTTGAAGCCGTCCAGCTCTACCGCGCCGCTGCGGCGAGTGCCCGGCCCTTCGACACGGTGTTTATGGACATTTCGATGCCGGTGATGGACGGGTTCGCGGCCACGCGCGAGATAAGACGGGTCGAGCGCGAGATGGGCGTGACGCGGGCGTGCCGGATTGTTGCGCTGACGGGGTTGAGTAGTGAGGTTAGCAGGAAAGAGGCGTTGGCTTGTGGGAGTGATTTGTTTCTGACGAAGCCGGTGAAGTTGGAGACGGTTAGGAGCCTGTTGGCCGAGCAGATTAAGCAGGGTGGGCAAGGGGGTGAGGGGGAGGGGTGAGCGATGATACCCGCGTACACAGGAAATAAGGGCATGATAAGTAAACGACGACATACGACCGAGCATACATGGGATGGAGCATATGCGGTGGTGAAAATGAAGGTATAAAAGATAGGGGGCGGATAGGATCCGGTAAACCAGTGCTAGCTAGTGGCTTGGATCTAGGCAGCGGGAGTAAGGGGCACATAGCAGGGGGTTTCATTCCAGTGATGATAAATGCATATGACGAAGCATAGCCAGCTCTGCCCCGGCGAATGCCAGAATACGTGCCAGTGATGTTGACATTTGGTTTAGTTCTCTGTTCAAATTGCAAAGTAGTATTGTACGAACGGTTGGATCTTGAACGTCGCTCTCTCCGCGTTACATTCCAAAGTCCGGCAACGCAGCAGCAACCGAGACGGTACCGAGATTCCAGCATCGATGGAAGGTGTGCAAGTCGCCGGTCGACTGTTATTTCCGGTTTGTTGCCCCTGCTAATTTCACGAGATCAAACCTCACAAAAAGAGATGGCGTCGATAATTTTGTAGGGAGCAAAAGAGGGCAACAACAGCGACCCCAGGTAATATACACATATTTGCGGGGGTTACGATAGCCAGCTGCACAAAGGAGAGCCAAGCTCCGGACATGCGCGGCACTGAAGGCCGGGGAACCACGCCGGCGCATAGATCTACTCGCGGTCATTCGCGCGGAAGCCAAGCCCCCGACGCCATCAAGGTGCGGACGCTGCGGAGTCGGGACTTGTGGTGCCGGGGCAGGACCCAAAAGCTTGTGTCAGGACCGGAAAGCAGGGCTTCCCCGCATCAAGCATTTTGTCTTGCCCCTGGCCATGGATATATCGGTATATTAATGCACGCGGCCAGCGAGCGAGCGATGTATGGGGGATGAATTCCGCGCGTCCCTTTCGTGGAAGGCAAATTTACCGGCTGCCAGATTAGCCAGAAACCGCACCAGCAGCCATACAGAGATTGGGGTCCCGGACGAAGGGCAGAGATGGCTACGAATGTACAAATAGTTGGAGATATCTCCGTCGGGGGTTTGTACCTGGGTGGTTTGAGTGGGATTGAAACCTGGAATTCGTAGATTTTGTCATCCGTGAAGGTACATACATACACGATGCAGCTCTGGGCTTCTCTCGCGGGCGTCGTCGCCCTCGCCGCGCTCGGCAACGGCCAGATCACAAAGGTCAACGACTTCAACGCCGGCCCGACCAAGCTGGGCATGTACGTCCATGTGCCCAAGAACCTCAAGACGCCGGCGCCCATCGTCGTTGCGGTGCACCACTGCCAGGGCTCCGCGCAAGGGTACTCGACCGAGACCAAGTACATGCCGTTGGCGGACCAGCACGGGTTTATCCTGATCTACCCCAACTCGAGGTCGAGCGGTGGCTGCTTTGACGTTGCGTCCACTGCCAGTGAGTACTTCTGCTTGTTGGTCTGATGGCATACTGATCCGTTTCGCAAATAGCCCTGCAACACAATGGCGGAGGCGACAGCCAAACCATTGTCAACATGGTCAAATACGCCGTGGAGAAGTACGGCGGTGACTCCAGCCGCGTTTATACCGTCGGCACCAGCTCGGGCGCCATGATGACCAACGTGCTCGTGGGCGCCTACCCCGACGTCTTCAAGGCCGGCTCGGTCTACTCGGGCGTGCCCGACGGATGCTTCGCGGTCGCCGGTGCGACGGCGACCCAGGATCCCCCGGGATGGTCCAACAACTGCGCCAACGGGCAGAACATCAAGACGGCCGCGCAGTGGGGCGACATGGTCCGCTCATATTATCCGAGCTACACCGGTCCCCGTCCGCGGATGCAGATGTACGTTCAATGATACAGATTGGCGAATTTGTTGCACAATACTAATCATCCCTCAACAGCTGGCACGGAACTGCCGACAACACTCTCCACTACCCCAACTGTGAGTCTTACCTCCGTATTTCCGGTCCGGTACGTGGACAACCAAACTGACATACACACCACAGACAATGAGCAGCTCAAGCAGTGGTCCAACGTGTTCGGGCTCACCACGTCCAAGAACACGTCCAACACGCCGCAGAGCGGGTACACGCAGACCATCTTCGGCGACGGCACGGCCACCACGGCCCAGCTCGTCGGATACAGCGCCCAGGGTGTCGGCCACAGCGTGCCGCAGCACGAGTCGATGGACATTGCCTTTTTCGGCATTGCATAAGCGTTGTTCTCTGTGAGAATGGTACTCGGTGGGGGTGAAATGGGCATTTTGTACGAGTACGGCAAAACGTGGGGAGGCATGTAGGTAAAAAGAAGCAGATGTTGAGATCAATTACAACTTCTCAATGTTCATGATCGCTGTTTTGTGAGGATATGAAGATGGGATAAAAATACCTACCAGGAGAAACCTCCCACTATGAGCTATCAAGATCGTCAACTCTAAAGTTGATCCACGGCCACCAAGCCAACATAATGAGATTGGATGCGGCGGGACCTAGCGGCATCCAGGAAATACCCAGGATAATGCTCGAGATCAGCATGTAATCGTCAGACCGGGACGCTTGCGAGTTCCAGATAACCCCCCCGAGCTGGAGCGCAAAGATGACCAAAGGGCCGACGAGCAATATCCAGAGCATCATCCCTGGTCCCTTCTGCTGCGGCTCTGTTGCCTTGGATGATATTCGGCGGCGAACTGGGTAGTAAGCGGCACAGGCACACCACAGTAGGGCTAGAAATGGAGTTATAAAAGGGAGATAGCAGGCTCTAGATGGATGTCGCCATTAGGTAAGTCTCAGATTCAAGGGTCACGGGATTTAGTGCTTACCCTTGTTGGCACATTCCGGACTCGAGGCCATGGACGAGGATCAAGGTCTCGGCGATGAAGGAGACGGCGGTCAACCACACCATGGCGAACCAAAAGAAGAGTAGGACGCCTCCCCTCGACATAAAGTCCCCAGGAGTTGTTTCTGCTCTTGGATAAGGGTTTCCTGCCCAATACCTCGTCGACGGGCGGAAATCCATATGCTGTTGTTGGGAAGGCTAATGTTCTTCGTGAGCATCTACACTGGAGAGTCTTCCACGGTGGACATGCGAAAGGCTTACCTGGCGATTTTCATTGGATACATCTGTGGTACCAGCAGCACCAGTTACCTCAGAGAGTAGAGGTTGTTGGTCGTTGCTAGTGCCGCTTGGTGTTGGGTCGTCAACTTCATCTTGTTGATCCCATGTCTGACTGCTCGCCACTCGGTATAGAGCGGTTACCCGCCTCCCTCCAGTTAGTTGCCCTAGTTCAATACCGCTCGAAATTGATTGCCGGGGTGTTGCACTCTGGTGAGCTGACGCTGCGGCCAACTGTCGAGCAAAGTCCCGGGCAAGGAGGCCGGTTCCCATCGGATGAGATGTCCCATCTTGATCGAGGAGGCGCACCGCAATCCCACCCCCGTCTAATAAAACATCTCCATCTGGCGCAACCTTCGTCCACAACGGCTCACGACGGTCTGGAAAGCCAAACATGGCGCGGTTTCGTTCGATTACAATGAAAGCGACAAGCCGGTTCGTCGCCTCGATGGCTGTCCAGTAGGACGTTACTCGAAAAAGACTTGATCCGTTGAACGGGGAGGCTCCGTCGTTATCATCGGCAGGATCTGAGAATTGAGGCCAGGCATCCAGGTAGCTGAGCACAATCCCCAAGATGCCGAGGGCCAGGGACAGCGAGGCCGCGATTTCGAGGATGCGTATGACCCGTGATGGGCGCGTGAATCGCGGAATGTTCCGAAAGAACCAGAGGCCATATATCCACGTTCCCGTAGGTACAATCATCATGGCCGCCGTATCTGCTGTGACGAGGGCCAGAAACCAAAGGCCCGCGCCCTGGCTCCAGCGAACGCGGTCTGTGGAAATGGATACAGTGGCCAGGAGGACCACCACGCCCATCGCGAGATTGAACACGATAAACGCAATAAGAACCATAAATCCTCCCAGCATCTGGCGGAGTGGAGTGGCTATGGCACGATTGAGCCGTTGGCCGAGATGTGTTCGCGTCCATGTGAAATTCACCGGTATGGTTGGGAAAACCGCACAGACATAGAAAAACAGGACCTCGGGGGGGAGGAAACCTGCCATGGCGACGGTTACGTCTTGAAAATCGTGTCGCAAGGAAACAAGACTTCCATGGTCGGTGAGGTTGTTGATAAGGCGCCGCTTGACGCTTCCGAATTTTATTGAGTTGGCTTGTTGCATCCAGGAAGATAGCTCTGTTGGTGCCTGGAAATAGGTCATGCATGGTCCTTGTGATGTAGCGAATTAGGTGCCTAGAACTCGAAGAAAATGCGCTAGTGCCCCTGTTGCTGTTACAGAGGATGCGGAGGATGCAGCGGGAGGCTTAAGGAGGCTGGAATACGAAAAGTAGTTAGGTAGGAGACCTTCTTGGAACACACCCGCAAATCTTGCTGACACACCCCACCCACATGTCTGTCACCTGGCATCCAGATAGGTCGTTTCTTCTTTTCAATGCAACACCATCCATACGCGACATTTCCCAGGTACAGCGTATTAACCACTAGGCTTTTATACGCGGTACCCCTATAATGCCCTAGCCGACCACAGACCCACGGCCCCGACAGCTGGGTGACAGCTGGACAGGGTGTGGCAGGAAGATTTGGGAGTGTCCCAAGCAGGTCTCAGCTGAGAACAAAAGTGCTCTGCTCATCATCACGGCCACCCTGATTCTCCTTCCTACGTCTACGACCCACGATATCCCACTTTTCGCATGTCTACGCGCCTTGCGAACATGTCTGTATTGTGCCAGCGTTGCCAACTCTTCGACATCCAAAGCTTTCCCGACAACAATTTCCCCTGGAAAAGCTACAGCAAACTGGACGTGCGAAAATCGGCCAGAGAAGGGTGCGCGTTCTGCACTGCCATCGTCAAAGCCCTGCCCGTTGCGTTTGACGGATCCAAGAAAAGTGGCGATATCAAGATCGGAAATCGCATCTATCTCCGTGCCCTAAGGCATTCTTTTCCGCCCCGGCACGGGGATGAGAGCAGGCCCACCGGGCAGGCCATATACCGTCTTCAGCTCTCAGCAGCTGACCACCCTGCAAACGCAGACTACAGCCTCCTCGCCGAGTTCCACACCGTCGCGGATCCAGGCGACCCGGCCAGGGCATTCGGAGATGTTGTAGGCAACTACACTGGAAAGGACACAGCCTCAAGGGAGTTCGTCTCGAGCATCTCGAACTGGCTTCGATCCTGCCATCATCACACCAGGTGCTGGCTCAGTCTGTCCGGCCAACCGGTCCGGGGTGAAGAGGGACCGCCCTTGCCGACCCGATGCGTCGATGTCTGGCCTGCGGACGCGGGCCCACGGCTCCGACTGCGAAACACGGCCGGCGAGCATGGCGACTACATTACTCTCAGCCACCGCTGGACCGCCGAGACGGACCGCTGCAAGACGACGCCTGACAACATGGACGAGCGGCTGCGGGGAGAAGGGCTCGATGGGCTCTCGCAGCTGTTTATCGATACCTTTCTTCTGGCAAGGAGACTTCAGATACGATACGTCTGGATCGACTCCCTCTGCATCATTCAGGGGCCGCAAGGCGACTTTCCAAGCGAGGCAGGGAAGATGGCCGACTACTACCAGCAGTCATTGTTCACCGTCGCGCATCCCGGGTCGAAGGAAGGCATCGGCCTATACACGCAACCCGACGAATCTCAGCAGCCTCAAGAGGACCCAGCACCTCTGATACGAATGACTTATCGGAACAGGAATGGAGAGTGTCAAGGCCACTTTTATCTCTACAAGTGCCAGGGACCGTCCGACATTGCCGACAACTTCAGGCGGACCATATCCAGAAGCGACATGCTCACCAGAGGCTGGATATTTCAGGAGTTTATGCTCAGCCGACGGATAGTGTGTTTCACGTCATCCGGTATGTTTCTACAGTGCGAGAACGAGCTGTCGCCCAGGACCGAGGTCGGTGAGCGACGGGAATCGTCCAGGAGGTTCGAAAGAGTCGATCTCGCCAACAAGGCGACCTTGGCGGCCTTTGACCTGTCGGCATCCGACCGGGTGATATTCCAGGCCTGGGAGGCCGTTGTGGAAGCCTACTCGGGCTTGCAGCTGACAAAGCTGGAAGAGGATCGTTTTGTCGCCCTCAGCGGTGTGTCCAATGAGTTCGGCTGCGCACTCGACAAGATCACCAGAGAACCCGAGGGTGGTAAGAACAAAGGGAAACAGCGAGAGACCGACGTCATTCGATCCATTCGCACGTATGTCGCCGGACTCTGGCTGGCCGATATCAGGAGGGGACTGTTGTGGGAGCTCGTGAGCGAGACACCAGGCAAGAGGATCGCCAGCATCCCGACTTGGTCGTGGGCCTCGATCTCGGGATCAGTCAAATGGCCGGGCGTGTACACAGATGATGACAAGGGAAAGCGGATTCGCGTCATCTCGGAAGCACGCAATGACTGTGTTGTCATCGACGTGCTGAATCCAACATTTGATCGACTTGCATCGATTGCCGATCCATTGTTCGTCGGTGAGCCTCTCGACTTGCCCGGGAACGACGCCGCGGCGCAGCTCGCTGCAGTTCCCTCGAGCCTCGACAAGCGCCGATTCCCCGTGCTTTGCATCCGTGCAAAGCTCCAGCCTGTTCTTTTGGGCGAACGCTTCCGATCTGAAGAGGACCTCGAACTGGCCAGAAGGCTGTCAGGCCATCTCTTGGAGGGGAAGCTGATGGGACGATGGCATATGGTCGCATCGCCGCTTCAAAGGGAGCATGTTGCTGGATGGGTTTCGGTGGATTTCGCCGAGGAGGAGGGATCTCTAGAGTCTTGCGGCGACAACGACAGCTCTAACACGGGTAGTGATTGCGGACTTTATGCGCTGCACGTTTCGAGAATACTCATTACCGATGACCTCTCCGTGTCACTGGGCTCTATATGGCCGCGCCGCGCCGTTTACAACGTCCTCATCGTTCGGAGGGTCGAACTAGCTGCAGATGCGTACAAGCGTGTAGGGGTGGGACGCTTATTTGGGAAGGAGATAGAACAGGGCTTTGCGAAAGCTCACGAAACGGCCATGAAGCTGGTCTAGTCGGACGCAGGGAAAATTACGGGACGCTCAGGACGCATCAGCCACAGCTCATCATGGGCCAGGACCACAAAAAACAGAATGGCAATTTTGAATGCCAGGATTCATCCCATACAATCACGTCGTTTTTCTTCATTAGAGTCATCCCACTACGTGGTGTAGACAAAATCGGGCCTCCAATCGCCCAGGTCCCGAATTTCCTGCTCGGACTTGCCCTCGACCCAAATGTCCCGTTCCCCGTGCGATCTCCTCCGGTTCTCGATCCGCAGAAGTACCGTCATGGCCATGCTGCCTCCCATCAAAAACACGACCAGAAACCCCAGCACGACGCCGTGTCCCTCGGCATAGTACGGCGGACTGAAGTAGATGTTGGAACTGACGATGCCGCACAAGTTACCCCAGCCGATGACAAACCCGAGAATGACACCGCGCCGGTACACGCCCTCGGTGTTGTTGGCCACCCACGTGATGGTGTTGCTGATGCACGGATAGATGCCCAACGCACCGAGGAACGTGCCGCAGTACGCCACAGCCGGGTGGTGCGTGGCCAGCAGCATGATGAAGCCGACACTCGCCAGCACGCTCGAGCCAATATTGTAGATACCACGGGTCCGGGTGCGGTCAGCGAGCCAGCCCACAACAACGGTGAGAATGGCAGCGGCAACATACGGCGGCACACTATACAGCTGCGCCTCGACGATGGTCTCACTCCAGCCGAGATCGTGGATGATAGTCGGCAAGAAGATGGAGAACGAGTACAGCGGCACCGTGATACCGCTGTAAATCGCCGCGCCGATCCACATCTTCCAGTCAGTGACGGACGACCACACGTAGCCCCAGGCAAAGTGTTCCTTCTCCGCGATGGCCTGCTTGTCGGACCGCAACCGACGGATGACGCGCGCCCGGTCTTCCGGGGACAGAAACTTGGCCTCGCTGGGGAAGTCGTAGACGAACCAAAACGAGGCAATCCCGAAGAGGACCGTCACTAAACCCTCTAGAATAAAAATCCAGGCCCACCCCGGCTTGCCGCCGACGCCGGCCATTTGTTCGATGGCAGCTGCTAAAAGGCCGCCAAAGCTGCCGCTGATGGCTGCTGCGGAGAAGAAGAGGGCCTGGCACCTGTTAGCGGGGGGGCGTTGCGGTATATGGGTAAGGAGGACGTACAGCGCGGATACCAAACTCAGATCTCCTGTACCAGCAGCTCAGGTAGTAGTTGATGCCGGGGAAGAGACCGGCCTCGGCGAGGCCGAGAAACCACCGAGCCACCATGAGGCCGGTGTAGTTGTGGACGAAACCCATGAAAGTCATGATGATTCCCCAGATCACCCTGCAAGTGTCAGCCAGAGTACTAGTCAGCCCAAAACGGGGGTGCCCACATGATGAGAGGGATAAAAATTGATGGCCGCATCTTCTTGAGCAGCACATTTGTCAGGGGCTCAAAGACGGAGTACGACACGAAGAAGATGGTTAGCGTCGCGTTGAACTGTGCCGTCGTCAGGCCCAGATCGTGTGTGAGACCGGCGATTTTGGCGTTGCCGATGTTGGCCCGGTCGAGGAAGGCCAGCAGGTAGAGGATGCATAGCCATGGTATCAACGTGAAGTCGAGCTTCCGCAGTAACCTCTTTTCCTGTTTGCAAGTTAACACGTTGGCAAAGGAAACTTATCGTAAAAAACTTACGATTTTGGCCTTCTCTTCATCAGATAGACCCTCATCTGGGTCCGGGAGGTCTTTGACCTCGTCAACCGGCTTGATCTTGTCGCCCGTGTACATGGCGGTGATGTGTGTAGATACGATATTACGAGTAAACAATACTCTGATAATGGTTCATGTAAATTGACACGGGCATATTGTGTGACACTACCAGTCTCGTCGCTGCGCGCAGTGCATTTATACCCGGGAACCAGGATCGGGGCATCTGACGGCGCGAGACCCTGAGATCGCTTCCCTCGCACACACAAAAACCCAGGACCCAGCCGGACACTACAACACGTCGCAGTACCGCCGATTCCCGCTGGAGCTAAGCAGTGCCAACAGCCAACCCAAGCCTGAACTCACCCCGCCAAGGCGCTGCCGCGAGCTTCCAGGCCGCTGTGTGTGCGTTAAAGCTCCCCGCCCAGACACGGAAGCACCAGTTGGCCGCCTCCGCCGTTGCACGCTGCCGTCGCATGGCGTGATAGCGAGCTCCAGTGGCCAATCGCCGCGACTTGGCGTTGCGACGCACATCAGACCACCACACCGTTTCCCTCCGCAGAGTGCGGCTAAGATAAAAAAAACAGCACGTCGCGCCCAGCGCTTTAGTCGGGGCGATGTCACGATCTCGCATATTTGGGCTGCAATCGGCCGGGGACCCTGTGACTTGTGATGATGCTCGTCTCGTGCAAGACATGGAATCTGTGTCATTTGACCACACACCGCGGTGCAACATCTCACCGATTGATTGTAGAAGATTTTGGAATAGTATGGTGTCGGTGAAGATGCGTGCAGATGGATTGGTTAGAGGTAGGAGTTGTCCAGTACCCCTATTTCCCCTATCTGAACACACCTATTCCAGAATCCAGGACCAGACCCCCCTATTCACACCAAACAAACACTGCGATATCAGCATCCAAGGACTTTTAAACCGAATGCCGGTCGGGCTGTACGAGACCATTCTGAGTAGAAAAATTTTCCATTTCGTTCATAGTATGAGCTTTCTCGAACTAGACATATAGGTACACAAGTACAATAAGAAGCACTTCAATCTCAAGAGTACATTCGTTGCAAACAGGAATAGGCCTGACTATGGAATACTAAGAAATATATTTATTTTGAGAAGGCCCTCAATAGGAGACAAAATACCTATTTTATCTCGTAATAGCCTTATAAATATCTGTAGAAAGGTTAACCTAGGGAAGGTTTACGTCCAAAAAATACTTAAAAGGCATTGGAAAGTACCAAGTAAGACTCTCTCCACTTATTAGAGGTCCTCTGAAAATATTTATAGGCCTTAATAGCTTGTCCTGAGGCCTATTTCTGGGAAAAACATGCCGCTACCTGCTACCTATCTACTTCACAGGAAACTTGGGGGGGATACACCAGCAAATCCGGAACTTTTCCATTGTCTCAGCAGAGATGCGGTCCCCGAAAGCGACTTGAGCGTGTACCGGGCGTCGTCCTTTGGTATTCCCCCCCACCCAACTTACCGGGAAGGAGTGCATCGGTACTGATCAGTAGGTGGTTTTGCTCTTTATAGTAGCAAGATGACGCAAAAGAATGGGGAGCGTACCTCAACATTGCGCGAGGCAAAACGGATACCGGGTTATATACCGGGAGCAGCTATGATATCCAAGACGCAGGACATCGCCTCCGGGACCACCGACAGCGTGCTGCCTCCTCGGACAGCAGTCCCCAAAACAAATTCGTACGCAGCCAAAATGCTGTGTTCAACTTCGCAGTCCTAGCAGTATTTCCTCGCGACGATACGCGGAAGCCCTTTATAAGGGTGGCCGAAGGAATGCTGATGGTCTACCTCGACACCATCGCCGACGATCGTCGGCGCTTTGATTGGCATGACGACGTAAGCATCGCCTTTATCAAACGAGTCAGGGATGCGTCACTGACCGCGCTCCCTCCATTCCACGCCCACGGTCTTAAGGCCTGCTGGGCGCTTGAGCAGGCTATTCCCCTACGCCCTCTCCTGTCATTAATTGGGCAACCGTGCGGCTGGCCGGGTTGTACTACCGATCGGGACTCCTCGACGTTTCCTCGCTGAATGGGTGATGTACTATCTGGACGGGTATGTAATAAACACAAGTTTTCGGCCATGAGTGAAGATCCTGCGTGGTTAGGAAGGGGAAAATGCCGGTGGTGTGGTATTGAGCGTGGTTTGCGGAAATCTATACACTACGCCGGCGTCGGGGACGAGTCAGAGTGTACTGTTTGCCGAGGGTGGCGGAGGACCCATGATGGACCACGACCGGGGGCGGCAAGGTCACGATTGAAAGGCCCCAACCAGGTTTACGCAGGGTGCGGCAGCTGCGGCGTCACTGGGGATGATTTGCGCGTCGAGCGGTGCCTGCTATCAGGGCCCGATCCGGCGATGTGGCGCATGTTACTCCTACCTCATCCGCTTCAATAACGAACGTTCAAGCCAGTTTTGGGGCGTATTCAAGGAGCCCAGGATCCACGAAGGGTGTGCCAACTGTGGCATCGAGGAAGGATACCCAGGGGTCTGGAACGGCAGCGGTGCGGAGAGGCGGTGCCAAAACTGTTACAATCACCGCCGCAACAACGGTGTTGAGAGGCCGCCGGAACTTTGGCACAAGAAGCCGAAGGCGCGGAAGGATTGCATATATGAAGGATGTTCCAACTGTGGGAGGGAGGAGTTTGGTGCGGCAGCGGTGCCGACCGACGATGCAGGCCGTGCGCCGAATGTTGGAGGTTGAACGATGGAAACGAAAGCCCGCCTGAACTGTGGTGCTAGGAGGTTATTGCTATCATATTGGGTTGTCATCTTTTGAACGCGCTAAGTGTGGTTGGGATGGTTGTTCTGATCGATGCCTTGAATCCTGGGGATTTTCTTGCAATGTACATGGCTGGCGGGTTGAGCGGGATCTCCGAACAGTCTCCCAAGGCTTCGACTTTAATCTTATAGCTGGCGGCTTTCTAGACTTCTATTATCCAGGAAACTAGTATTAAGCAAACCATAGAAGATATATATCGAAATACAACACGCCTTTCGCCGTTTGCTACAGGCCTTTTGAAAGTAACTCTACGCCTAAAAAATTAGAATTATGCCTGTTTATAGAAATAAAAGGCCATCTAAATCCAATCGTACCTTACCCATTTATTATAAAAGGAATAGTTGGTATTAGTTAATAGATATTTTTCTTTTATCTTAGGCCTTTTGTCAAAATTTTACGCTTATTTAACAGTTTTTAACGTTTTTTACAGCTTGCTCCTTCCCTAAAATTTAATTTTAACGGGTGGGTTTTCTCTCCTTACTATGCTCTAATTTATCCTGCAGTCTGTTCTGTGACGAGGCAGCATTCTTCGGGAACAAGGACACTATGGCGTGGTCTGATCAACACGTTTCCGAAAGAGCAGGTGCACCTCGCATCCGCCACCCCTGCGCAGAATTATATCACGGATTGGCTGGGGCTAACTCTCCTTCTGTTCCTCAACTCCAGGGTAAAGGAAATCCTCCGCCGACCAGGCAAGGAGCCCATCCACTTCTTTTCGGACAATTTCAATCCAGGTTACGTCAACGCGCGGGACAACATCTACGACGCCGACGACGACATGGACATGGAAGCCATCATCAGGGATGACCTGACCGACGAGCAAAAGCAGATCTTCCGCACATTGGAGGCGCAGCAGGAGAAATCCTGGTGGAAGTGGTGGCTGCTGTGCCCGCAGGCACAGCGCTTGATGAAGCATACCAGGGGTAACCTGGATGAGTACACCTCAGCCATCATGAAAGCCAACAGGATGTTCATCATCAACCGGGGCACGAGTACTCTGGTCCTCCTTCCCAACGGCCAGGTCGTCTTCCCATCCACCGGAATGCCTACGACGGAAATTCACACCGCAGTACTGGGTTTCGTCAAGGATGTGGAGAGGATCATTCAAGAGACTGACCACCTCTTGAATAAATACTCCGAGAATGGCGATGATGGCTAGGACATAGAGGATGAACAGGCGGACGAGTTCCTCTCCCTGGGCGGCGGCCACAAAGCCTGTACGGACTGGTTGGGGGAGGTGGCACCCAAACCAGGCGCTGAGTTTCGCGATCATCCGAACGTTGGCCCACGGGGCATTTGATCAGCACGCGTGGGAGCTTCTGGGCGTGCAGGATGTCCTGCACCAAACTAGCAAGCATGAGCTTGACAAGATCGACCGGCAGCCCGACCAAGCGGGTACTCGGAAGATCGTCAAGGCTCATTTGAAGAAGACGGACAATACCCTCGGTGTCGAGCATGTGAATTCCGTCATCAATCACAGCTCGGATGGAGGTATCAGTTGGACCTATGCCCAACTCAACACCCAAGATGACCATCTCTCGCCAAATGATCGAGGGAGTGGTGGACATTACACCAGCGCCATTCCCCCCCCCCCCCAACCGACGGTTGGGGGGAGGGAGAAGGGGGGATGACGTGGATCCTCAACCAATTCTCGGAAATCCGACGGGTCAAGGGCCAAGAGAATGACAAGGTTCTGATAGTCTTGAACGACCCCCTGATGCAGCAAGGGGTGAGAGCCATGTTCGACAAGGCTGGGTTTGTTGCCCACTCCATCCACAGAGAGGTGAAGATGAGCCAGCGTGACGAATATGTCCGCGAATTCAACACAACAACCGGTAGAAGCAGCGGGGAGATGTCAATCCTGAAATATGCCGTCAGCAGCGCAGGTTTCAACTATCATCTCGACTGTTGTCATGGTTCGCATTTGGTTACGGTTATGACGTGTTTTGTAGGGGAACATCCTTTTTTTTTTCTTCTTCTTCTTTTTGGAATACGCCTTGTATGGTGGAACGAAGGGGGTATTGCAGCAGCGGAAAGGCCTTCAGCTAAGATTCCGATGCATAAAATGCAGAAAATCTTGTTAAAAATCTCTTCGAAGGCTTCTTTCCAAACAGGAGAAGCTCGTATAATATTTCTATTTAGATGTTTTTATATGGCGGGAATTATAAATCTTTGATTTTGAGTGGTTTTTCGCCGTTAAAAGGCTATTTAAAGTAGGCTGAAAGGCTTTAAATATAATAAAAAGGCATAGTGAAAAAGAAAATAGGCATATTTTAATAGAGACCAAGCTTTAAATAAACGGAAAAGGAGGGTAAATAAACGTTAGAATATTATATTATTCCTTTTTAATGCCTATAAACCCTACCTATTAAGAAATTAGTTAAAGTGCTAATAAGTTAAGAGATGGTTTAGGGGCCTTTTTAAACTTAATCGATGTCCTTTCAACTAGGCATTATGCGTTCTGAAAAAATTTCGATGCCTGATACTTTTTTTTTCTGGTAGCATAAGCCACCGGATAAATACTTACCAGCTATAATAAGGCTTTATAAGCTAAACTCTACGCATTAGATATAGTTTCAAACCCCTAGTCAAATCATCTAAATGCCACAAAAGAAGAAAAAAACCAAGCCGTGAAAAAGATTATTAGCTTAGAAGTTCAAATTTGCCATGTTACATTGGATGAATACGGGCAGCCATCCTCATTGTTTCAGATTCTCCAATGTCGTAGGCTTGCCTAAGTTCCTCCCCAGTCAGATACTTGACGACATACTCTATGTCGCCTGCCGGCTTTCTGGAAACCTGGATGACGTGACGAGGCTGACCAGAAATAACAAAATCCTTCACGCGGAGCATTATAGCCCATGCAAATCGGGCAAAGAGATAGGCGCGAGACTTGACATGGAAGGAGCCGACAAGAGTATTGTGATGTGTAGGCCACAAATCCCCCGCAGCAGGCGAGATGATATGCGTGACATACTGAGGAGAGGGTTGAGGGATGAATCGGTGGCGACAACCTTGGGAACTGAAGTAGGTGTTGTTGAATACGTTCCCGGCTATAATTTGGCATGCCAGCAGTGCTGTCCTATAATGTACGCCGTAGGTTAAAGTCGTTGCATGATCGACGCGAGGGAGTGACAGGAGTTCGTTGTTACCGCCATAACCGGGATGGAGAAAAGAGATAACAGATCCTAGTGCGAAGAACGGATCCCAACTCGGGCTGGGGGGTCGAGGCTGGGCCACGATTGTTGCAGCCATCTTGGCATGCTGGGTTGGTTGATTGGAGAAGAGAGGAAGAGATCGTTGCAGGTTGGACTGCGGTTAATAAATGGCCTTGTGACATGTGATAATGTTCCTGACATGTAGCTAGCTCCCTAGCACTTGACTAGCAGCCGGTTGCTTTCGTGGCGGTTGCTTCCTAATTGGCTGCCCATCTTCCTACCTTAGCGGCGGATTATGCTTGCTTGGCTTGGAAGGGTCGTTTTTTGCAATGCTTGCCCCATTTGTATGTTCTATTTCAGGGGCATGCAGAGGAGTCATAAGGTTTGTGACCCCTTGCAATCCTTGTAGAAAACTCACTGTAACAAGCCTTGTGATGCGTGTTGCAAGTGTATCTACGGTACTAGTAACTAGCCTGGTAAGGCCCTATACTACTACTACGGTGGTAATAGCTGTGGTGATGGCCCTGGCAACTGCAATTGTCATGGCGATGGCCCTGGCCCTGGGGCCCTAGTGATGGCTGCGGAGGCAGATTGTAAGGGAGAGGTTTAGACTTGGAAAAAATTCTGTGCACGCATGCTTGTGGGTGCCTCGGGTGCTCTTTCCCTTACACAGGCTAGCTCTTTCCATTTTTGCAACTATCGCCAGTTACGATAAGAGATACAAGCTTATCCAGCCCTTGCAAGCCTTAGGTCCTCGTGGTAAGTCCTGTGCAAGGTTTTCATCTTTCCACACTTTCCCGGTAAGGTAGACTCGCAGCGATACCCTCCACCCTATCTCTGACCGTCAACATCCCGTTTTCAAGACTGTCATCCACAACCCAGCGTCACATCGAACACGATGTCTTGCCGAAAGGAAACACTGGAGGCCTCCCCGCCCCCAGGGTGGCTGTGATCTTTCTAGCTGGTGGAGCGAAGTCGCCATGAAGGATTTAGGCTAAACCACCATACCCAATACGGTCTCCTATAAAACAGCAAGCTCACCGCTAGCATGACTTTTAGGTCGCATCACCTGACCTTTCGCACACCAGCCGATGTGTTCGAAAGACGTGCCGGCGCCAGGTCGGACAGAGATGTGGAGATCATTCGCCGATGCCAGACGGGATTGAGGTCCGGTCCGAGTGGTGAGCGTGGCTATGCTCCGCACCGTGACCATGCCTTTTTCTTGTCTGCATGAACCGCCCCAAGTCACCAAGCCCGTCCATTCTTGGCAATGACAGTGAATGGACATATAAACTCCGAGGGATCTGCGAGCGATCACCTACCACAACACTTCAAACCCAAACCCCAAACCATATCATCCCCAAGATCCGCAAGACAAACTCAAAAACAATGTCCTCAACCGCCGACCAACCTCCGACCGCACGGTCATCAACCTCCAGCCGTGACGACCAAACCACCCTCAACGACGCCCCTCAGAAACAACCCCAGCCGCAAGCTCGTCAAGCCTACGTCTACATCGACAAGGTCAAACCGCCCAATCCCGATGCGCAGCCGAAAAAGAAATCAAAGATTGGCGCGTTCTTGTCGAAGTTCCAGAGTCCGGCGGTGAAGAAGACGACGCAGTTGAGGGATGATAAGAAGTTGGAGGAGGAACGGACGGGCGTGAGGACTGTGCAGGTTACGGATACGGCGCGGTCGAGTAATGCTTGGGCGGCGGAGGGGCTTGGGCATGCTTTGGGGAACTGACGTGTTTTTTTTTCGTGTTATATGGCGCGAGGGGACCGCGTTGTTTATGTTTGTTGTTGTTTGGCTTTCGCTGTGGGGGTGTTTAGGGGTCGCATCAAGGGGTTTTGTGGGGTTGGTACCAGGGGGGGTGAGGTTGGTTCAGAGAAGTTTGAGGGGAGCAATAGTATTGGAGATCGATTCTGACGTTCGATTTCATGGTTCAATATACCCTACATTTGGTTTCATGCTGTGCAGCGAGGAGATGGTGCCGGGACTTTTTGTGACAACAGCCCCTGTCTTGCTTGTTCTCAATTCTTGTTGACTTGATGTGGGGGTGTGCTGCCAGTTGATGGTGTACGTCTCTGGGCCCTCCGGCGGATTGAATGGAAGAAACCAAGACGAATATTACCTATCCAAGACACTGATAAGCCCTACGTAAAGGCGCGGAAATATTTCCCGGTCGTCAAGCGTCGCAGGGTCCTGGTCGGGTGATAAGGGGCTCGGGCATATCAGTTGTGTGTGCCAGCGATCCCCCACGTCGGCCCGTTCCGCAAACGAAACACAGATTCACGTGGATGTCGAGCAGTGGGTTGCGTTGGAAAGCTTGGTTAAGGAGCTGCGACCCTCCCTGGGTGTCGATGCAGGTACCTGTTTCGATCACACGTTATTTGAACGTCCCTGGAGGGAGTGGCATCACCTCCGAGAGGAATATCTGCTGAAGAATCCGAAAACAATGGTTTTAGGGATAGTTGCAGGTGTATTTATTGATTCTGCCAATAATCATCAGGGTTTTGTAATCGAAAGTTAGGGGAAACAGGCGGCAGAACGATGCGTGGGCGGGATGGGATTGGCCCGAGATGAAAAAGCTCCTTGACAACAATCCGCGAATTAGGCGCCATGACGCCCATGCCAAGTGTTGAATATGAGGTCTGTCTGTCAAGGCGGACAGAGTAATATCCTTTAAGTTGAGGATACTCGAGGTGCCTTATTTTCGAATGTATTAGCTATTTGCCTCTTTTGGGGGAAAGCGATCAATGCTCAGGTTGCAGGAGCTCTGCATCCCGAGACAGGGCAAATATCTGCGGTAAGTGTTAATGCCCAGAACCGCCCTTTAACGCGTGGCTGGAACGGGGAATCGAGACATATTTCTCATGGGTCAGACAAAGTGCACGGCGAATCTTGGCGGACCAGCTTTTCCTAGGAATTGCAGCTGCCGATACTCGTCAGACCGGACGTGGCGCGTCTTCGCCTAAGAACTCTGCCGCTGAAGGGCCGTTCGTGGCGTCGGCATATGCCCACGAGCTTGGATCCCGAGTGAATGCGACGGGTCCTGGGCAATGCGAGGAAAGTATAAGGAGTGTGCAAACCGCTGCCTGATGCCCACCCCCTATTCGAGACCGGGTTAGGTACCAAGGGTGCCCCATGAACAGATAGGTCTGCCTGGGCCGCTCTTGCGCCCCAGGGAGAGGAAGAAAGCCATCCCGACTCGATATGCCGACAAAGAAGTATGCTTTACGATCCACGGCAGGGATATTACCGAGTAGCACAACGTGCTCAGAGGGTGTGTTGCGAGAGGCCGGTATCATCCCGACGAGCCCGTTTCCCGTCCTGCTGGCGAGACCATCATGCCGCTCTGCGACTGGCCAGAGCCGGTGTGTCAGAGAACAATCTAGACGCCTTATGCACGGTGCCGGATGGGGGATTGTTTCGAGCCGTTGGGTCAGGGACAGTCCCTCCTGGAGTGGTATATCTGGCGAGGCCTGTTCATCCGGCCTGTTGTGCAGCGTCTACCCAGTTACAGTACCTGTACTAGGCACCTATTTTTAAAGCCTGATCTGGAACGATGTCAGCTCAGTCCAGAAAGCTGGGATATACGAGGTTGCCACCTGGGTTACAACGCATCTCTACAGACGAACCGCGAGGCGTCGTTGGTGGCATTTATGGGACCCGGTCTATCGCGTTAGAACCGCCCATATTGCCGACGCGTTCCTGAGGCCCACGCTGAGGCCCGGTCTGCTCCGCCACTCTCTCGCGTGTTTACAGGAACTGCTGTTGAATATGACAGAGATGAAGCTGTTATTGAAAAGGGCCTCCAAGACATCGACTTTAGAGTAGGCATTCTCGTTGGGCGTTCCGCGTCTCATGACTCATGTAAAGCTGCAGACTGGATCCAGACTATCAGCTCCAGTTGATTGGCGAGGCCGGAGAGTCGGCCGGGCATCGAGGCTTGGAATCGGCCAAACTGCAGGACATGATATGCAGGATCGCAGTGCTGGACGCAGACGAGATGGAATTGCACGCAGGGCGATGGAGATTTTGCGGGGTCGCTCGTTGGATTTAATGAGATAAACTGTCGGTTAGCCTCCGGGTCAATCCAAAGCAATCGACAGCTTGTTTATCAGCAATGTAGGACAGGCCCGTCAGCCCAGGTACGACGTTGCCTCATTCTTGCCAACCTCCCTAAAAATAGGAAGCTGAGATGAACTGGAAAGCAAAGGGATCATTAGCTAATCCCTCGACGACAATCCCGGACTTGCATGTCCACGACACTGCAATCCATCTCGAACCAGGCCCACCTCTTTTTATTGCTGTGTGGCGGTCTCTTTCGGATGCCTCGCGGATGCCACGCAGATGCAACCGTGAGGTGTATTGGCACCTTCGAGTACGTTGTGCCGATACAGAAACTGAGGCGTCGGTTTGCTGTCATGTAGGTGGTCTGAGGTGAGAGGCGACGCCGGATATTCGGGCCCGGCTATAAAGGAGTGCACTCCTCCTCCCTAACACTTGGTGTTTCAGACACTGCATCGCGAGAATATTCTTCCAAATACATCAACCATGAAGTACGTGGCACTGTTTGCCCTCGCGGCTCGGCTTGCCGCCGCGGCCCCGGCTGCCGACTCGGTCGTGAACGACCCCCTGGTGGTGCCGCTCGCGACTTCGCCGTCGTCCGTTCGTATACACGGTATCTCGCTCCTGGGCTCCGGCTGTCCTGCTGGCACCGCCGATGTTCAGATCGACGAGACGAAGACGTTGATGGAGGTCACGTTCTCGGAGTACATCATCCAAACTGGCCCGGACACCAAGGCGGCCGACTGGCGGTATGTCTTTAGTACCATCTCAAATCAGCATAGCTACTAACTCGTGTAATAGCAAGAACTGCAAGCTCACCATCAACCTTGCCTTCGATGAAGGCTTCCAGTATGCTGAACGATGCCCCAATGGTGTCATAGTCCGCTGACCTGGTCAGATTTGCCACTCTTGGCACCGACATGAAGGGCTTCGCACAGATCCCTTCAGGAGCAAAAGGGTTGTGCTCTAATGTCTTCTCGTTCACCGGGGTGAGCGGACAGTCGAGCTACTCCCTCAACCTACCCGGTCCGCGCGAGGGTCCGTTCGATCTCAAAGCCGACCCCGATGCTGTCTCCTGGTCTCCCTGTGGAGGTAAGTGTCAGATCGGATACGGTTATTCTCTTCTTTGGTCATATTTGCCCTGTCTCGAGATGCAGAGCTCCTGCAACCTGAGCCTTGATCGCTTCCCCCCAAAAGAGGCAGATAGCTAATACATTCAAAAAAAAGGAACAACTTCCATACTCAATTTGAACACACAGTGTAATGTAAATAGAATCGTTCCTTTTATCCATCTAGACGCTTCAACGATCGAAAACGCGACGTCGCCAGCTTTTGTTGGTGTTGTGAGGGCATCAACACTTCACAGGCGTTGGCGGCGGGCAAGCGCGGGTCCGTGCACGAATAATATTATCTTATCGGTTAGCGCACTGCTACGATAAGCCCCGCCACCCTTATCGTCCCTCCCATCACCGCCAGTCATGTTCTCTGTGACTCTCTTGGCTAACATTTTTGACAGATTTCTCCCACGCAGAAACAAGCGCTGATCGCCGTCGACACCATCAGCGGCAAGCTGACAGTAAACGTCTCGATCTCGTGGAGAAAGTGCCGCTAGTTACCCGCCGCAACTTGAACTCCCTTGCATTTTCATGTTCCCGTCCTGCAGAGAAGATCAACGCATACGAGGTCTGGCCTGCGTGTCCTGCCCGTGAGTGGGCGCGACCGGAAAGGTTGTTGGAGAGTCAGAGTGGTCAGAAAGCGGACGGAGGTCGGAATCTTCTGGGACTGTGGTTGTCACTGTGGCTTTTACACACCAAACGATCAAAACTGCGTAAACATCTCTCTACAGGTAGTCACAAGAAACATTGTGTTCCATTGGCTCGAGCAACATGAAGTCTCCATGCGTTGTTATCCTTCCCTTTGCCCGACTTCATTATCGCCTGTTTGACCGCCGCTTACGGTTTTTCTCTGAGCTGGCTCGGTTCGGACAGCTGAAACGTACCTAGACCATGCCTCAGATACACTGCAACAACTACATCCTCGACAATAAAACCAACACATGAGATGTGTTCAATACATATTGTTCCCGCTTCGACATACATCGCATTGACCACCCTCGTGATGTTCCCATTCGCCACTTGTCAGTTCCTCGTTACCATAACTTTACCCACATACCAGTTCCAACACCCGGGTGCAAGAAATTGCCCATGATATCCCCCATCTTCGATGAAAACTCGGCGACTGACTGCGGAGGTTCGGCCCAACCAGACAGACGTATCGGTTGAACGGCAGTGTGAGCATCTGCCTGGCGGCCTCATGTGTCATTAAGAATAGCCAGGCCGGGTTGATGTTGGTAGATGGCGGTTAGGACTGGAAATCCGGAGCCCAATGTCGAAGATACCGCTCCTGCAACCAGCCACTGATGGTATCCTTGACGTATCCCATATGCCAAGTCGCCTGGCGTTTTTGTCCGAGTCGGGACAGTCGACCCGAGACCAGCTGAATTGTCGCCACGTTCCACATAAACCCAAATGCGATACCATGACGACAGTTAGTGTGGTAGGGTGGGTGACTCTTCCTCTGTCGGATTTCCAGGAATTGATGAAGGATCCATATCCGTATCCCTGAACAAATTCCCTTCCATAATTTTCTGTTATGACATATATAAAACACCCCGATTGCCTGGCGACCATGACGTGCTGGTGAATGGGTTGATGGCCCTGTGGCCGCTGAGGTTCACGTTTCGCCTTTTTCGCGAGCTTCCGGTGAAGCTTGGAAACATGGTGCTGGTGTGGAATGGGCTCGAGGCATGTATCTGCTGGCAAGTCACCAAAAGTGCCCGGGCTTGAAACGCACACATATATAGAAGAGAGAACGGAGTGCTAGATGAATATCCGTCAAGGCATGTTCGCCAAAGTAGCATTGTCCTTAGTACCTAGTATTGATCATCCGTAGTAACAACCTTCTCGTTGACTGTAAAAGCTAGGAGCAATTTCTTTGAACATCTGACACGACAAAACCTTATTAGTGACAGGGGTCCGCCGGTTTCCCCCCCAAACGCGTCTGCGTCGTGCCGCAACCAGCTCGTCTGATAACAGAGCCTACCTAATGATTAGCGGACGCTGCTGTCTCTCCTTCGACGTGGTGCGGACTAACGCGAGAGATCGTTTGGGCATGTCTGCGTCGGTTCCGACGGTGGTGCCCTCCCCAGCCCAAAGACGTCGCCAGCAAGCCTTGTCGGACTTGGTGTGATCGGGTCAATTCTAGCGTCCCTATTTCAATTATTAGCACTTCAGGGGAGAAAGGATATGATGGTTCACAAACCAGATCGTGTATGGCGCTTTGGCTTGCATTCAATTAGCCTTTAGTCCCCAGTCAAGTTTATGGACGCATCATTCACGCGCCCCTCTTGCTTGTCGACTTCGTTTGGTTGGACTTTCTTGCCGGAAAAGGCATGTACCATGGAATGGACTATTCACGTCTAAAAGCGTCTGGCAACGCGTTGAGCGCCGAGCTTGATGCCCGGAGGCACCCCTTGACGCGTGAGATCGCCAGTTTAACCCCATATGTTTGACAACATAAGCTCGGATCTGAGCTGTGGCTTTCGAACGGCCTGAAACAGGGCTCTGAGATGGTGGGCCGGGAGCACTGTGAGGTCTGTAGTGATGGATACCTATATAATGGAACATGTAAGCGAGCATGTCTCTGGCCGGACAGTCAGATCGGACGGCACAGAACCGGTACGTTTTGCGCAGCTTACAAGAGCTAGATAGGACGAGTTTGGTAACCCTAGGTAAGGCTGAGACGGTGCGTTTTAAAAAGTCGATTTCGTCCTGTGGGTTGGCCAGCGCCTCCTTCTGCGCCTTAACGCTCTCGAGGTAACAACGATGAGCTGCGACCACAATGTCGTCCACCAGGAGCCCGTCTGTGTCTACTAGGCCTAGGAGAAATACAGTACTTAGCCGTTCCAGTCCGCACACAGGTTGTACAATCCGTCAGTTTGGTACCGTTGGTTTAGCGTGCGCATGCGACAATGTCCTGGTGATTCGACACTTGGGGTTGGCGTACTGCCAGGTGGGATCTGTGCTTGCTCTAATAGGCAGAAAAAAGTCACCCGGTGGATGTAATACTGAGGCGTGACGGGAAAGGGCGGAGCTTCGGGGTCGGAGTGCTTGGGAAGATGCGTGTTACGCCCGGTAGGCTGTACTTGATATCTTTCTCACCCATGGCGCCTAGCTATGAAAAAGGATTTTGCACGTAGCCTTGATTGAAATACTTATATATGCATCCTGTGTATAAGAAACTAGTTTGAAAGTTAAGTTGTAAGAGTAAGGTACCTTATCTACAAAATGTTTTTAATATTATCGCCCTACCCCTCGAGATGTTCGAATTAACTCCATGGCTACCTAGGTAGAAAATGAAGAAATTACCCAACGTTCCGTGTTTACATCCTGCGGGTGCCCGTATAACGCTGTGAGCACAGTTTATAATGGTCCTTTGCCCGGGTTTTGCTCCCCCTGTTTCGGCACTTCAGCGGAGGGCGACGCTTTTTCTTCATCTTTAGGCTGTCCGACTGAGCCAGGGGGGCCGCCTTTCTTGGTAATGTCATGCCATCCCATACCCCAAGCAACGACGAAAAGACATATGGCAGAAGCCAGAGGTACATAGAAAACGAGATCGACTGAGTCGGAATACGCCTGCAGAACAAACTGCAATGCGTCGCCGGAGACCACATCTGGAATACCGCGGGCTCCGGCAGACAGGATGCCCGCCACCTGGGTGGGTGAGAACTTTTGCGCTAGCTCCGAGGCGAGATGGTTGGCAAAAATGGTCTGGACGATAGTAAGGAACACAGCACCGCCGAATGTGTTGCTGAAGACGAGGAGTGCCATGGCAATAGAGAGTTGCTCTTGCGGGAGGACCAGTTGAACGGCAACCAGGGGCTGGCACACTGTCAGCATTTCTTGGGATTAAAAGGTCGGATGAGCTCACCATTTGAATACATGCACCGCGTGCACTGAGCAAGATTTGGTATCCAATCCATTTCCCTGTTGATGTGTCGGGTTGCAGAGTTGTGAGGAGACCGGAGGCAATGGAAGAAAGGACCGCACTAAATAGGACCCAGGGGACGTAATACCTGGTCTTCCTGACTAAGAGAGCGTCAGTCTGGAAAACAAATCGAAGGATGACGGATGAGACTCACCCAGCACACCGCTGAGAACGGCAAAGACGGTTGTTCCCAAGATATTTGGTAGAACGTCGACACCACTCATGAATGGCGACGCTCCTTTTACCGTTTGGAAGTAGATGGGCAGGTAAAAGGCTGCCGGGAAGACAATACCGCCCATAAGAAGCATCCCAGCCATCATGCTGGTCCAGACTTCTCGCTTTTTGATCATCGCCAGGGGGAACATGGCCTTGTCTCCTTGGCGGTGCTCCCAGACGAAAAAAAGGACGAACCCTACAGCAGAGCCAACCAAGAGACCGATGACAGTTGCAGAGTTCCATGGGTGTTCGCGTCCGCCAAACTCAAGACCCATCAGAAACATGACAGCCGATGGAGCAAATATGGCGAAGCCAGAGAGGTCCATCTCCGACAGGACAATGCTGAAAACGGATCTGTCAGTTTTGACTGGTCGTTCGGGGATGTGGCAGATGACAAGAATGCCCGACACCACGGCGGCTGCAGGCAGGTTGAGATAAAAACACCAGCGCCAGGTGCTGTATTGCGTGATTGCACCGCCAATCAAGGGGCCGGTGACGATTCCGAGCTGACTGCCTGCAAACGCATCAGTGGTTAAGTCAGATATTTCGGGTTCAATCCAGTCACTTACATCCCATCAAGATACCAAGGTAGGCTCCCCAAAAAGTCAGCAGAGTCATTCGTGAGTAGTAAGTAACAAACCTGGGCGTTTCTCAAACGGAATGCAGTTCGAGATAATCGTCATGGCGCCATTCTGAAGTCCGCTGGTGCCAAGACCGGCAATCGCCCGACCAACAACGAGGACGGCGGAGGACTGCGCAACGCCGCACACCAGACTGCCGAGTGCAAAGATTGCAAGGAAGGAGATAAACGACCACTTCTTTCGTTAGAACCTTCCGGAACGTGAGCTTTTGAATATTGCCTACCTTTGCCTTGAAGTATGTGTAGATCTTTCCAGTCAGGGGTTGGAGGGCAGCACTGCCGAGTGTTAGTCCCCGAGACATTGAGACTTAAACACCGCGAAGAACGCGTACCTGCTTAGATTGTATGCTGAACCGTACCACCCAACATCTTGGATCGACTTGAACTCGGTTGTGATTCGTGGAATGGCCTGTATGTTGTTAGTAACGGAAAGATCCAACGGGTATCGTGAAAAACAAACCGTCGAGATGATGGACATGTCCAACAACATCAGAAACCCAACCAAAGTGATAGAGCCCATGACGAGGAATAACCGCATGCCGCTGATGTATTCGAACTCCTCTGCCGTGTCCTTAGCCGTCGCGTCCTTGTCCGATCGTGCGTCCGGGTTTTCGACAGTGCCCTCCCCGGAGGAGAGGGCCTCCGGACTTTCTTCCGGCATCTTTGCTTTGGCGGTTACCATCTCAACTTGAGATTGAGAATTAGCTAACGAAGGTGCTAAGGCAAGAACCAAAGAAGCCAAGCCAAAACGACAACAGAAGCCCCATGTTTTATTCGTCGTGGAATCCGGCAGATGCCGTACGCGTATCGGCATTGCGGAGTTCGGCATGCCGAACGCCGATTCACCGAGTGTGATCGACCAGCAGCCAGTCCAGGCAGCCACCTGCGCCGCTCAGGGCTGGCACTGGCTGAGACGGCCGGGCTGCGACGAAGCGGCACAGTCCGTCAGGCTCTCAAGCCCCCCGGAGATTGTGGAATGCCTAACTCCGCTTCCGCCAACGGGGGAATTCGATGCGCCAAGATATATTCGCCTGGACCCAAAAGCTTCGGGCTTCCGTCTTCTGGCAACCCCGATTCTGTTCGGCTTTTTTATTGCGTCACGCTTCTTTTAGTCATGCCACGAGCGGTTGATTCGGAATTCGTCCCTGCAAGCTATGGGCAGGCGTGCGTGCATTGTGTGCGGTCCAAGACTTCTTGCCGACGGCGTATCGAAGGCGGACCTTGCGAGAGATGTCTTCGCCGGGGCAAGGAGTGTCAACAGGCCCCCGGCGGGCGCCGAGAAATCGGCAAGCGAGCCGGTTCGCGGACCACGCGACTAGAGGAGAAACTGGATAGTCTGGTCACCCTTCTGCAGACATCTGCCGCGTCGGGAGGAGGGCCGTCGATTCTGCAACCCGGTGCGCCGGCCGCTAGCACTAGTGCACCCGCGGCGGTTGACGCTAGCGATGTCAGGGCTCAGGTATGCTCTTTCAGGAAATCCGGGTTGTCTCGCGGGTGCATATTGACGGGAGTCTCCTAGGCTGGGTTTGCACCACCTGGTCCCAGTTCCCAACATTTCCCCCCAACCCCGTCAGCATCGAGCCATCAGTATTCCGTCCCAACACCGCAAAGCTACACGCCAGGATCCGACCCCGAGAACGTCTCCGAAGACGAAGCCGAGGAGTGTCTTTTACGCTTCCAGACCGAGCAGCTGAAATGCTTCCCCTTCATCTACATACCCCCGACCATGTCGGCCGTGGAACTGCAAACGGAACGGCCGTTCCTCTGGCTGTGCATCCTCGCGGTCTCGACCAAGTCGGCCGCCCGACAGGTGGCCCTCGGCGCGAAGATCCGGCAGATGGTCGCCACACGGCTGATCGTCGAGCACGAGCGCAGCGTTGAGACGCTCCTGGGGCTGCTAGCGTTCATGGGCTGGGCGAACTACCAGCTTGGCCCGTCGCAGCCGTTCCTGTCCATGTACTGCCACCTCATCACCGGTCTGACCCAAGATCTTGGGCTGGACCGCCTGCCTCGCAAGGCCGACGAGCCAATGCATCCCATGGCCTGTCTCAAATCGCACCACACCCTGGCCATGAAGCTCGCGGCGCACGCGGTACGAACCATGGAGGAGCGGCGCGCCGTCATTGCCGCGTTCATCATCACGTCCGAGTAGGTCAGCCCCTTGGATCTTGACGTGGAAGCATGTGACTGACAGGAGGCTGACAGGGTTTCTGCCTTCCGAGCCTTCTGTTTCAACCGTACCGTCGACGGGTTACGGTGGAACTCGAGCATGGACGAATATCTGAAGGATCTCGAGGAGAGACAAGAGGCGCCGCTCGACAAGGTGCTCGTTACACTGGCGAAACTGAAGCTGATTGGAGACGAGGCCCTGCGGCCATACTCGTTACCGTCGAGACCGACAGATCAGTTGGGTTTCTTACAGGTCTTCCAGGTCAAGACACTTCAAGCCAGCGTCAATCAAATACGGGAGAAACTTCCTGCCGGACTAGAAACTGAAGGTACGCCAGCCCTCCCTTTACCTCCGCCCCAGTCTAACAACAACAACAACAGGCAGCGTCCTCCTCCACTTCTTGGAGATCGAGCTCCAAATCCACGAGATAGGCCTCTACACAGTCCCACCGCGGGGCAAAACCACCCACGCCCCCGACTCACAGCGCCTCGCAATGCTAGCACGCTGCGTCCAAGCAGCCCGCTCCTGGTTCGACTGCTTCTTCTCCCTCCCGCCCGCAAGTTACGCGCACTACTCCTTCTCCCTGTGGGTACAGCTCTGCCACGCCATCACGTCCGTCTACCGTCTGTCCCTCCTCGAAGAGCCGGGGTGGGACACGTCCCTCGTGCGAGATTCTCTGGATCTGATGCAGCTCATGGACATGCTCGTGGAGCGGCTCAAGCGTACGGCCGAGGAGGCCGGGCTCGAGGTCGACCGGGCAAATGCGTTTACGAATGTGATCAATTCGATTCGGACGATTCGGAACGCGTGGGAGCCCATGTTGAGGAGACAGACGGCGGATGTCGTCGTGCAGGGTGAGGCTGCGGCGCCTGCGTTTCAGGTGCCTCCGATGGACAGTTTTAGTGCGGAGTTTCTGGATGGGGTGAATGGGTGGATGTCGGATATGATGTTCTCGTGGGATGGCATCTCTTAAGCGTCTGGCTAGGCCGCGGTGTACTACAAGGTTATCAGGTTCAACTGAAGAGGCTACATAGATCTCAAATAGCGTGACTAGATCAGGGAGTTTGTATCACTTTGCGTCTGTTTACAAGTACGGCTACTTCACCCGGTCCAAACCTCCGGCCCGGGCGCCGTGTAAGTCTTCGGCGGCGGGGAGTTTGGCCAGATCAAACCTGGATCATTCGCTTTGTAGGCGCCAGGGAATGCCACCAAAGGACCTGGCGTGCCACTCCCGCCGTTGGTCACCTCCACCTGCCCACAGCTGATGTAGAATTGAGCGCCGCCTGGTGCCTGCGCCAGATGCAGAGCGATGCTCTCGACGCGGATGAGGTATTTTCCGCTCGGCAGATTCTTGGGAATTGTGGTTGAGACTTGTGTCTTGTCTATCCATGGGAGTTAGTTCAAGGGATTTGAGTAGGAGAAGATTGCAGCGTACGATATGCAGGCCACGTTGCCTCGTTTCCACTCAGAGGACCCCCGTTCTGCACCGCGCTGATGCTGCCGACCTTGAACCAAACATTGCCCGCCGGATCCCACGTGTTGATGTCCTTGTCATCAGGGACCCGGGCCATGTAAAACTGGCAGGGGCCGAAATGCATGATGCCAGCCGATGCGACGAAGCCGATCGAGTCGCCCGCTGCAACGGTTGCTGTGGCCTTGCCCGTATTGCCCTGGAAGCATCGCATGTCGGGGCTGTTGACATCCGAAATACCACCGTTATCCCGGGAGTTGGTCACTTTGGTCTTTCTTACCGAGACCCAGTCGCTTGGCTCAGCTTGTCCATTCAAAACCAGGCGTGGAAATTTGTCTGCGATCCCTGCGTGTCAATACTGTGTCCTCTGCGTCTAAGTGCAGTAGAGGAGGAACTCACAATGGCCGTGGACCATTGCCGCCAGAAGCGACCAGATGATTAAGGATCTCATGATGTACTTCGCGACTCACTATCGGCGTTTATCCACTTGATCATGCCCTGGTGTCTGCGGAAGAAACTTGAAGCTTGAAACTCCCGCTAGGGACGGGGCTGGCCTTAATATGGAGACCGCGCTTGCTTAACAACGGCAACTAGAGCAAATGCCGGCCATTATATGTACCCCATGACGGAGCAGTACAGACATTGCCATATATTGTCTTGTATGGTGGGGCCGGTCGGCAGTTTAGCCAGTGATTCCGCCATGAACACGGTTGGCCGGGACATCGACGTCACTCAACATCCGGCAGTGGACCAAAGGGACACCAACCCGCAGTTATGGGCTCAATGTTGTAGGTACTCAACAAGTGGCCTCAGGATGGATGAAAATGACTTTTATGTCTCTTTGTCGAGCTACTAAGACTGGCTGTTATGTTAAACGCTTCTATGCATCGGAGCGTGGCAGCAGCTAATAGAAAACAACCTTCTTCATTAATTTCAGCAGTCTCGACTCAGCTCTTTACCCCTCTCAAGGAATCCTATCCAGAAAAAAAAAATGTTTTCTGGCGCCAACACTGCGTCGGCGAGGGAACAAAACCCCTCCTGTGGGGTATTGAGCTGGCGTGTCTGAGTGCCAACCTTGACTCCAGTAAACGAGCTCTCAACTGCTCTTGTTGTCGACTGTGACTCAGCACCGCGTTACACAATCGACATACAACGACGAGCACTGACGAGTATCTTGACGTTAAGGACGTGGAGGCATCGTTTTGCACCACATGCGAGTCCAACTATCGGACCAACAGTCAGAGCTTTCGCTCTCACGCAGAGAGAAATTTAAGGCAGGTACTTAGGTTGAGATTAGATAAAAACTCTCAACGAGCTGAGAGTAAATGGCAACAGTGGTTGGAAGGAAGCCCAGGGTGGCGTTGCTGCCTGGAAGGACCCGGGTGAAACAGACCAATCACGACTGAAGGGTTGAGGAGAGCCCCCCCTATAAAGACTTGAGACCACACCCATTGGCCTCTAGTCTTAACTTCCCCTCATCAAACAACACAAGTTCCTTTGCACCACTTTTTAGCTCCCAAAGATGTCTAGCCAGGAAAACATCGAGACCTTCCATTTCTTTCCCCGCTTGCCGGCGGAATTGCGCCAGCAGATCTGGCAGGAAGCCTGCGACGTCGAGCGCATTATCCCAATCCTCCCCGGATTGGGCCATCTTTCGCCCATCACACATCGCTCTCTGGCCGCGCCGCCGCTTCTGCACGCTTGTGCCGAGTCGCGAGCGATCGGACTCCGCAACTATGATCTCGCCTTCCACCCGCAGCTGTACACCAACCGCAACCGGGACCGCGACATGATCCTCTACCACATCTTCAGCCCTCACCAAAAGATCGACGATAGCTTGTACTTCTGCGGAAGACCCCGAAAGTTCCAGTGGTCGCAGGCCCCTCACCGTGTGGCCGTGTTTCTCGACGACTGCGGCTGGAATCTCGAACCGTTGACGAGATACGACATGCCTCCCGTGTCGTACGACAATTCTTTTCTCCGGTCCCTGAGTTGGCTCACCGAGACTTTACGGGAGCTTGTGGTCCTGGTGCTGCCGCCGCTGACAGCACGCCCCAACCCCGTCGCCCACCGTATCGAGCTGGTCCCAGGCGTGCCGAGGCTGCAAAATGTCGACGGATTTGATTCACAAAGCTTGACTCGGCGTACCAGGAGCAACGAATTCCTAGGGACCGGCCACCATGAGATCGAGGCAACTGTCTCGGTGCGGTTCGCAACGTGTACACCGTGGCCGGAGGAAGAGATTCCGGTCAATGGTACCATGCTTACGGCGCCGAAAGTGGCGAGCAGAACCAAGAAGAATATAAGGTCGGGGGCATACAAAAACACTCGAAAGCTCCATGACCAAGTGAAGCGCAGTCAGTTAAAGGATGTGAAGGAGTTGAGAAGCTTCTTCAACGAAGACGTCGGACTGGGCCCACATTTCTACTGGCGTCCGAAACGCTGGGGGTGCGGTACTGGCAGGATTGCGCAGCCTTACCAATGGGAGGCTAACCCGGTATCGCTCTGGGCTGATGAAGTTCAGAGCGAGGAGGAGGACGACGGGAAGCTGCCTCCCATGTGGGATCGGTGGAAGGTTCGTGTCTTCAAGCGTAACGGGATACCGTATCCCGATGACCCGACCCCAGGATTTCTGGTTCGTTGATTTGTCTTTTGGTTTGCAGTCTATGCTGGTCAGATATGTAGTGTCAAGAAAGATGTTTCAGGCTTCCTCTAGCTCATAGCCCCTGGACTGCAGACTGATGTATCATGCTGATTCCTGGCTCTTGCTGGATGTTCTTAAGCTGGGCAGAAGACGCCGTCAGGTTGTCAAGTCCGACGCAGGCGCACCAAAGAGGCGTCTGATACATGGAGGACGGGCAGTTGCGTAGCACTGGGCTGCACCAGGGGCGGAAATCGGGCCGGTTTGCAGACAGAGACTTGCACTCGGCCAAATGGATGACAAAACTCTCGACGCTATGACTTTTCTCTGAGATGCAGATGGTTTACTAGTGTTGAATCGACTCAGATCACGGCAACAACCAAATGCCGCGGATTGGTGTCCGTCTCTGGAGGCCAAAGCCAACGAAGCCCGCAGTTGTCAACCAATGATTCAACAAACAGTCACATCCGCTGCCAAGGTTACGGCAACGCTCGGTCACCACATCCTGTGAGGTCGGCATGGCATGACGCCAGCAGACCTGTCAAGACTCGGGTGCCTGCAAAGCATGGTCCGGAATCCAGGCTGGTGGGAGGGCAATCGGCAGTATTTACACGCAACACCAGACCAAACCTTAGTCGACAAAGCTATGGAGGGTAGGACCCTGTAGGACCTTGGGTCTGTTTCAGATTTTCACCGCGGGATCTGCATGTTTGGGGTAGCATGCATGACGGGACCTTGGCGATGGCATGCATCTTTTCGACAGGCATGAGGGGATTTCCCGCCTGTCCACGACGTCGGATCTGCCAGCCCACCAAGGCTTCCGTCGTGCTGGTCTTCTGGGCACCTCTTGGTTGCCTCATGGGGTGGGTGGTCCGTACCTGAATGCAGAGTGGCACAGCAGCCCTACGATGGAAAATTCTTTTCCGATGTTAAATGGTTGATGAGGTCTCTTGTGTTTCAACACCAAAAGTCAGCTGTAGTTGGTTGGTGATCGACTTGTTCGTACGTCGCTGGCCAATTGGATGACGCCGGTTAAAGCGGATGACTCTGTCGCTTAACAGTACGAAAAATCCAAATTCTCAGACACACTGTTCGATGCACAGCGGCTGTCGACACCTAAAGAGGCTGTTGGCGTCAATGCAGCAGCGGCACAGCGTTACACGCAGGCGCCCCCGACCAGCAGTGGTTCACGCCATGACCATGCTGACGAGCGAATCGTCTTCTAGAAGGCGGATTAATTGTCATCGTGGACCGAGAAAGCTACCCAACACCAACCGTGCGGCGCAATGGGGATGCCACGGGCAAGTGCCGAAGCCCCCTCCGGCAGGCCTTAAGGATTTTCCATGGATCGTGCAGACCATCATCGGGATGCAACTCCGGTAGTGTTCAAGAGACGACTGAGCACCTTGGAGCCAGCGCAGAAAAAAAGGGACACCTGAAGGAGGGTGAGCATCTCGAGACGCGCTAAATCCCACCGACACGGACGGGTACACGCTGCGTCTATGCCTTGCCCTCGCCAGCCTTACCCTTATTGAACGCCCCTTTAAAGCCAACAGCGAAGCGAGGCCCAGGCCCGAATTGCCGCGGGCCCAGCACGGATGAAACACGGACACCCGTCCGCATTTCATGGGCCGCCCATTCCGTCACTGGCGGCCGAAGGATTTGTGATGCCGGCCCGCTGGGCAGGAAGCGCCACTGTTGCAACGGACCAAGAGGTCCACCATCCTCCCTACCATCCTCCCTCCACTCCCCGAACGGTCCGTGAACGACAACTTCGGTCTTATATCACAGTGGAGACTGCCAGGCCCGAGACTCGCCCGGTCAACGCCGTCCACGTCCAGTCTGTCATCTCCATGGCCGCCATGTAAACAGCCCTCGACGTTCGACTCGTACACCTGATGCAATGGCTTTCCAACCGCCCACCGATAGCACGCAGCTCATCTCGCTCTTTGGGCCGCCCGAATATGACAACTTCGGCGAGCCCACGCCTTACACGAATCGGCCGGAGACACTGATCGGTTTTGTGACGGCTTTCTTGGTGGGTTGGCCCTCGTGAATGTCGTGTTGTGTACCTGGACTGACCGGGGATAGTCGTTATCATGGATGTTCGTGTGTCTGAGGTTATACGTCCGACTGCGCGTGGTCCGCATGCCAGGTCTAGATGACCTGTTCGTCTTCTTGTACCTTGTAGGTCGTCCGGGGGTGTGATGGCGGCCGTCTTGCTAACATCTCCCAGGTATTCACCTCAGTTGCCTCCGTCTCTTTTCTAGTCTGTGAGTTTTCCACACGCCGACGGGGATACGTTTACTCACAAAAGATAGCCATCAAATACGGCTCCGGCCGCCACTTCCTTCTCCTCACCGTCGGCGATGTCAGAAACTATCTGATCCTCCTCTACATCCTCAACATCAGCCTCAACCTAGCCGCCGCCTTCATCAAGATCAGCCAGCTCTTCCAGTTCCTCCGCGTTTTCGAGAAGGGCACGTGGGCATGGCGTGCAAGCGTCGCCGGCATCGTCGTCATCAGCCTCTGGGGACTGGCCTACACCATGCTGGCCATCTTCCCCTGCTCCGACATCCCCGACACGTGGAACATTCTGGCGAGGGACGCCCACTGCTGGGGGTACGCGTCCCAGAACGCGGACGAGTTCACCTTCACCCTCGTCTCGCACAACGTCATCAACACCTTCTTCGACGCCTACATCGTCGCCATCCCCTTCCGTCTGTACTCCAAGCCGGGCATCAACCTGCGCATGCGCCTCGGTCTGCTCGTGCTCCTCCTCATGGGCGTCACGTATGTTCCCCGTCCCCCCCCCCCCCTCTTCCTTCCTTATCAACCCCACTAACTCGGAGGAAAAAAAGCGTAATCACCCTCTCAGGCTGGCGCGTCTACGAGACAATCTACTACAAAGCCGGCTGGTACCCGACGCACGACCCGACATGGTACGGCCCCAAGAGCATCCTCCTGATCATCCTCGAGATCAACGTGGCCTCGATCTGCGTGTCGGTGCCCATCTTCTGGCCCGTCATCAGCCCGTACTTTGGCGCCATATTTGTGACAAAGGAGTTCGCGGTCGAGTACGAGACCAAGAGCCGGTCGCGGTCGCGGAGTCGCAAGCGCGGCGGGGACGAGAGCTGGAACGATCACTACAAGGACTCGTTTATTATGGACTTGGTGGATCCGATCGGGGCGTCGACGAGGAATTTTGTGCATAGTCGTGGGAGGGACGAGAAGAGGAAGGAGGAGGGGATGCCGTGATGGGTTCGGTCCTGTGATGAAACGTTATGACTTGATGTGTAGTTTAGTCTTTTTAATGACAACCTTTCCTTTGTGTACATGCTTTGTGTACATGCAGGCTGTGGGCCGTTGGTGTGTCTCCACGATAGGATTCGAAGTAACAGGTGGGCGTTTCCGTCCCGTTGTTGAGCGGATGTCCGAGTAATCCGCTCGCTGTTGAGTGTGGGAGTCCGGGTACCTGGAATACGTCAGCAGGTTGTGTCTGTGCAGGGTATCGTTGTCGACATCGGCTTCACTGTCAGGGGGTACTAGTGTAGGTATCTCAGAGAGGAAAGAGAGAAATTGCTGCCACGCGGGCTCACCCTACAATACTAGGATCTCTGCAGACCGCGATGATCCGTTGTTTAGGGGGCTCTACCATAGCCGTCCTATTCACCCTTCCCTTTATAGTTTTCCAAGAGTAACTCCCGTCCTCTTCCCACTTCGGGGCCGTACCTCCGGAGTCACAGAGTCGCCGGCTGGCCACTGTTGTTCGGAGGGTGTGGGGTCTTGCAGTTTCGAGGGAGGGGAGTTTTGCCTCTTTTACCAACACCCTTGGAAAGTGAGGGGAAAGGGGCGAGATCAGCTTGGCCTCGCGATGGCATTCCCTCGTGAGAAGCTCAGCACCTAGGGGTGTTCGCTGACCGCGGACGTCCAGGCCTGCTTGTTGATTCGACAGCATGTTGCGGTTGTTTTAGAGATCATTCCACTGTCACCTTGTGCCGTGGAAATACTGATGTCTCTAGCCTTGGACTGAGAAACAACACCACTAGGCCAAAATACTGGACCCAGTCAAATCGTTATTGGTTTTCTTGTAGATTTGTTTCGGACATCGAACAGGTCTGGGAACGAGTTCGCGCTGTGATTCCGGTTCGGTCGGCCGTTCGAGTGCCCGACGTTCGTAGCCGCCGTAGGCGCTGAAGGGAAAGAAAATGATTAGCCACCTCTATATTTTAGACCTAGTTGCGGATGTCTATCATGGGAACCGTTTTCTCGCGTACCTGTATAAACACGTACCAGACATCTATCCGCGCGAAGATATTGCAGCAACGGCGAAAGAAAGCATGCGCATCAATCTTTTAGGGAGTAGGGAGTCTCGGGGACAATGTCGTTGACTCGTGTCGTCGAGGAAATTGATTATTGGATGCTATGCCAGTCCTCAAACGATGCTTCGCCGGCACTTGACGCTTAGAATCTGACGACTCGCTCGGATCGGTCAAACGTACCTGTGTGGGCCGATGATTTCGTGGCTAATTCTTAGGAATCAGAGAAAAGCTCGGAACAAAATGGTTCAGTGGGGCTAACGGTGCGTAGGTGCGTCTGCGGCAACCAAAAAGCACATAACTCATGTCGCACTAAACGCACACTGACGTAAGGTAAGGTAGGGACGGGAAAAACGCGCAGGCACATGTTAACAGACGCAACAGCCTTAGGTCCAGCTAAATGAGCTTTCAACTGCGTGACAGGGGGAAACGATTGAAAGTGAATCCACTGACCTAGGGACATAGATTCCAGCGTCATCTGCGCCAGTTCGGGGGGGTTAGCTTCCTTTTCGGCTGAGCAGATTGAGCAGATGTTACAGCCAACGGTACAGGGGGTCAACTAGTTCCTCACCGATCTTGTTGCCGGAATTTTGTTTGCTTTCAAAGATAATCTAATTCCCTGCATCGGTTTCTATCACGTACTATCTCTTAAACATCAACTCGAGCCGTGTCTTTCCGTCACTGGAATGTTTCCAGTGTTTCTCAGTTGTGACCATCGTTGCTTCTCTCAACTTCGTAAACAAACACGAAGAGAGGTGGACCCGTGGTGCACGCCGAGCTCGGGAAGAAGAGGGATGTTTTCGTGGGCGGCACGAGCTCCCTGATATCCTCCGCGACTTGCCGTGGGTTCAAGCACCGGACTGGGACCAAGGTACCTAATCAGACAATATTTAGAAACGCCCGGACACTGCAGACCATCAAGGCTCATTGCATGTGCGGCTCACAAGGGAACTCGAACATCCAGGTGTTGCTGGATACATCCACATCACCAGGTACAATACTTAAACCGGTTTATTCGTTGCTACGCCCGTCTCTCCTTCCTCCTGTTTCCCCTCGCGCCTATAGGTACCGTATTACTACACTAAACTCAACCCTACCTTACTCTTGGACCGCACGCCCTCAGGGCAGGCAAGGCCACACCACGCCACATCCACACAAGGCCTAGTGCGGTTCTAGGAAAGGACTAGACCTTACTTTGTGAGGCATTAGTAAGCAGATTTACGTCATAAATCATGAGGATTGTTGCTAATACGAAAACCAGATCAAGCCGTTTCGGGAAAGTAGTCTACTTTTTCATTTGGTTATAGATTGGTCTTCTAGTCAGGATTTTGTCGCTTCGTTCCTTTCCCTTCCTCTACAATTAAACTACGGACTTAAAAAAGTGCATCCAACATGCTCGGACGCGCAAAATTGTCTGAACAGACAGGGAAAATTGCCAGGAGCGAAGTGAGGCCAGGAAGCGCCCCGGAGCTTGCGGAAGGCCGCGCGACTGCCGAACGAAGCGGCGGCGCCACCGCTTTTGTGCTCTCTCCGCTTCACCTTCCACATGGGCGTTCCAAAATAAAAAGGTCCATCAATGAAGCAAGTGGACGCTACGTATTCTTGGTTGACACGGAAATATATCTCAAGTCAGGCCAGGAAGCACCCGGAAACGTTAGCGTAGGGCTGCGCTGACGCGCCGAACGAAGCGACCGGGCCTCCCTAGTAGAGAATATCGCTTGCCACCTTCGATGCCTGCCTGCTTTTACCCTTTAGTCTTTTGGAACTGTCATGCACGGCCACATCCCCCGGACGAGCTGCCCGCCACTTGCCCGACCACCTATCTATGGCTTCAGTCAACGACTATGCACTGTAGAAGTGGGAATCAGCTCATGCAGAGCCTGGTGTTGAAGTCCACTGCATTTCAGAAACCAAGACATGTGAGCGCCGCCCACCAGTGTTCACCCAAAAGCTTTATGGATACGTCCCTCCCCGGAACCATTCTTGAGAGCACGTGGAATTCCCCCTTAATCACGAGCGCTTGCTGCCGTCCGCTTGTTTCTCCTCATTCCTTACGACCGCGCCCACACCTTGGTGATTCTGGACAGAATGGAATACTCCAAAATTTACAAGGCGTACAAGGACGATGAGCTCGCCTTTATCGAATGGCTCAAAACCAGCGCGTCGGGTTATGTTTTGCCGTTTCGAGGGTAAGGAAGACTCCAGCTGTACCGATCCAACCGCTCTCTTAATCTATTCTAACTGCATATTTACATAGTGTTGGAAATGCACACGACAAACACCTGATACCGATCGCCGACTTTGTGCCCATGGCACAATATGTGAAGAATCAAGTCAGCAAAGCTGGAACGAAGATATGGGGTTTGAAAACTCATATCCTGGGACACCTTCGCAGCGCCATCAGGGCGCGTCAGGAAGTCACCGAGAAGCTCTTGGAGGACGGGAAGATACATCGCGACGACAAGAAAGCCAAGAACCACGAGTACTTTGTCAAAGTACTCATCGACGTTTGGTGTATCCTTAGCGACAAAGACTAGACCACCGCCGAGACTGTGGATGCAGCTGACGACGAGCGCTCCGGTTGCGCCAGGTACCACTGCCCTAATTATAAGCGAAGAAGCAGGTCGTGGAGCGGCCCAAGCACGAGCCAGAATCGCCCCTGGAGAACAGCAAACCCAGGAGATAATACCCACGACTATGAAACCACCCCAAGGTCGAGACCAGAACCTTGGACGAGGGGCCGGAGTCGACTGCGCTGGTGTCGACGGACCGTGTCGGACCCTCCGCTCTACGTTCACAGCCCCTTTGACGATATTGCCTCGCGCAATTCCTGGCGTTCCGACGAATAAGGGAGGGGGGTATTCGCGGTGCCGCCACCGAGCGAACTCGGCTGAGCCGTTGATCAATCAGGCACCTATAACGCCAACTTTGCACAAAAACACTGGGGATTAATACATCCACATAGGCCTGGCCTACCCCGCCGAAGATATCTCAGGATATCCACAGCAGCCGCTGATTGACCGGCCGATCGGCCGGAGAGCGCCCGGAAACGGCCGGAACCCCGTCTCTTACAGCGCACCAAGGCGCTATAGCGCCGGTCAGCAGGGCTTTCGGCACTGGAAGGCCGCTGATAAGGGTCTCTGGGGTTCCCAACTGGCCGCCGCTACTGGAGCTCGCCTTCCTGGACCTCGCTATCACGACCGCCATCGCCGCCATCGCCGGGCGTGCCGTCGCCGTATCTACCAGCTCCTTCCGCCGGGTATACCGCTCCCCGACCCCGGATACAGGGCCGCCAGCGCACCGGATGGACGGGAGCATCGGAAGGAAAAAGACCCAAATTAGAGTGGTGGTGTTTTTAGGGCCTGGGGGATTATTTTCAGGGGCTTCGGGGACTTTAGTTGCGTCAGGGGCCTCAGTGGATCGCTGCAAACTCTCTGCAGACACGTAAGCAACGCACTTCTAATACGCTTCAAACCACCCAGTTAGCTGCAGCAGTTTCCGACACTATACGGAGCGTTTGAGACCTTATACGGATTGGTGGTGCATTTTTAGATGCGCGTGGCATCTGATAGGGGTGCAGCCCCCCTTTCGCCACTGGTGCACCCAGTGCCGCTTTCAGACTGGATGTAAATGCCGCTTTCAAACTGGATGTAAACTAGGTGGGTTTTGCTGCGTGGGTGGAGGAAACCGTGCAAAATGCTCCGGCATAACTTCGGAGAGTCCCAAGGTATTGTCCTCTTGTCTTTATCTTGAGTACCTATGTACAATGTGTATTGCAACCTAGCAGTTACAAGTTCTTGCTTGCTGCACTCAAGTCCAGTTCTTATACTCAACTGTCCATTTATCCTTGACCAAGCTGTCGGCCGAGTTCGGATCGAGCAGCATCGCCTTGGACTTGGGATCGCCCCGCCACTGCCACTCGAGGTAGTTCACGACCGCCTTTCCGAACTTGCCGCCATTGGTGGCCGCATACGTGCCGCCGTGGCCGGTGTCGAGGCTCGCCTTGTACGCAGGGAGACCGGCGTTGAGCAGCTTATAATCCTTCTCGGCCTGTGAGGTGTTAGCATGTCCCCCGCTAATGACAGATATGTCGAAGAACTAACGTTAGGAGCCCCCATGTCGAGCTTCAGTGCACCGACGAAATACGCCACGGGCACCTTGATCTCCTGCAGCAGGTAGCGCCGGTCGTCCTGGAAGATGGCAATGTTGAGCAAAATGATGCGCTTGACGCGGTCGTCGTGGTACGCTGTTGACATGGACTCGAGTCCGCCGCAGCTCTGGCCCATGGTGGTCATGGCCGTGACATTCACGTTTCCGTACTTGGCCGCGCCGCCCGCCATTGCCCAGTCGAGCGAGGCGCGCATCGTCGACACCATGGTCTGCGACGAGCCAATGTTGCCGCCCGCGACGCCGTCAGCAGCAATGACGTAGCCGTGGCTGGCAATCTCGATGAGGAAATTCTTGAACGACATCGGATCCGTCCCGCATCCGCCGTTGCCCCACGCGATAAACGGCAGGCTCACATTCGCCGGCGGGGGCGTCTTCGGCGCGAAGATGGTGTGCTTGGTCAGGGACGGGTCGGTGAAGGCCTGGGCCGGGTACGGCCCCGAGCCTGACGTCGCGGCGCCTTGTCCACGCGGGCTTTCGCTTCCGGTCGAGGCTGGGTTGTTGCCCGTCTTGGAGAGGTACGTGGCGAGGTCCGACAGACTGATGCAGAAGATGCCGCCGGCGATCGTGTCGTCGCCCTTCTCGGGGAAATAGCCCGGCTTGGGGACGAAGGTGCCGGTCTGGCGGGCGACGAGGCCGAGGACGCTGGAAATGTTAGATGCATGCCTGCAGGATTGTAAGATACCTAGACTCACCTCGTCGCCGCGAAGGCTTTTAGGAAGGTTGACAATGGCGCCATCTCGACTTGTACTCAATACTAACTTCGTCCAGAGAGTTATCGCCGGTACCTGGGCCCCCTTTAGCGGCGTACTTATATCCTCGACTTCCCCATCCCCCCGTGCAACCGACCCGGGATGTAGGTAGTTACGATGGCGTCCCATTTTGGTAACGTTTTCACTCTTAAAATGAATCCCCCGCTATTAATCTGAGATGGGGCATCTCGGTCCGTAGTGGACACTAAGCGGCCGAATAAGCTCGGCGGTTCCCTGTACAAGATGCCCAGATCCCACCTGTCCGGGCTTCATCGACAAGACTCAGTTGGAGGCGGCACTTGGTATCGGCAACCGGAGACGTCAAAGTTTGAGGTGTGGCGGCCGGGTTTATTGGGCTCGCTTATCTGGTTATATGGCTGTGTGCCGGTGACATCGGTTACGGACAGATTGGGATCCGGGGTGGCGGGATAAATCTGGACCGGGTCATTGGCGGCCGTTTCAGGGGCAGGCACCATCCGTCAGGCGGCCGTAGACGTCGAGATGAGCATCTTCTTGGTGCACATACTCGGGGGTATCTTGCCACACCTCCCCATTCCACCTGTTACCTAGCTGTTACCCAGTCATTGAATAGAACTCCTTGCTGCCTAGTGATACCTAACCCTTCTACTACCACAAGTGCTCCTACTCCTACTCCAGATTTTTCACCCCAAGCAACTTTTTACCTCCTCCATGGGCATGGGCAACCCGCAACCCTTAATACACAAGATAGACATAAGTAGACATCTATGCACCTGGTCACCGCAACTCTGACAGCCTCCAGCACAGATATAACGGCCTTTCTTTTATATATGCAAGGGCCTTTATTACAGATGCAAATGTATGTAGTATGAATACGGATGCCTATAGTTCGAATACGAAGGCATTCTGAACAGATAAATATGCCTTTAGTCCATTTGCGAAGCTACTCTTTACAGCTGTGCAAGCCTCTTCTTTATTTTCTGTATAAAGGCCAGAGAGGTTGCTGATTGCGCCAATAGAAACCCTTAGATGGAATCAAACGGACCTGGCGTATAAAAGAGCGTTCTCCGAATTTTTGTTCTGGACGTTAAAGCAATAAATGTGATCACTTTTTTTTCTGGCGGAATCGAAGGACAGATTTAGTGCAGGATTGATCCCGAACTCCCGCGCCGATGAGCTTAGTTGCCTTAGAGCCTAACAGATGCAGAGCATCAGGAGCACTGCCTATATCGGGTGGATAAAATGCACGGCCATCGTTTCCTGCCTCGAGAAAATGCTCTTGGTGATCGGAGCGATTGGCAGACTTTTTCGCGTGCCGAGAGGTTTCCTTGCCAAAGGCAGCCGAAGCTTGAACGCCCTTAGACGAAAAAACCGGCATGTCTGTGGTGAAGGCTGTCGGATTTTTATAGTGAGAACCTTGGACTTAGTTGATCTAAGCCCGGATACATCAATAATTGCTATGCCCGCGTGTCAAGTCTAAAAAAAAACCAAAAAAAAACCGACAACTGTATCCGTATACCTCTAAACAAACTTTTTTTTGAGTGCCAGGTAGCGGACCCTGACATGTGACGCGGGGTATGGCTGGGTGATTCGAAAGTTTACGCTCAGTATAAGTCTCTCGAGATATTGTTAGCCCCCAAACATTGACAACACTCTCCTGCAGGAATTGACAGTGTACCGCGTTGATGACATCTTCTCCAGAGTACAATACAGAGGGAAGCACCGCGCATCAGTCTCATCACATGCCAAACGACTGACAGTAAAGTCCAGTATTCAACTCATATTCTGGATTTATCGATATGGGCCGTACCTGTCCTACGCAAGGCTAATCTTAGGCGCCGCTGACCATCCCTTGATCCAGTCATCCATCGTGATATTCGCCTTGCTGACCTCGACATCGTTCGTCTGCCCAGTCCCCACCAGAAATCGGTTGATAAACGACGTCAAGTCGGCACTCGTGGCCGACGGAAACGAGCAGTGCGAATGCCCACCAACCAAGGAAAACCCCATGTTCCCCTTGACACCCAACGCGTCATATATCATCCGACCAGCCTTCATGGCAACCGTGGTGCTCACTGGCCCCAGCCAGTCGATATCGTTCTCGATGACAAACAAACCCCGTGGAGCCACCAACGCCGGGAGGAAATGGTGGTCCTCGGGAAGAGTATTCGTCTTGTTGACAAACTCGGTGAACCTGGGCGAGAACCACGCATTCTCTCTCACAATCTGATGGGCCGTCTGGATGCTCTTCCCCTTGGCAAACTCAGAGTCCGAGATACGCCACGACGCCGCCCCTCCGGACCCAGACTCCTGGGGAATCGTCAAGGCGATGCGCTTCTCAAAGGCACCAACCATAAACGCCCCCTTGCCGTTGCGACTGCACCCCGTCACGCCCAGCTTCTTGGTGTCGATCCCCGTCTTCGCCGGACCCAGCTGCTCCAGCCCGTCAATAATCCGTCCCACACACCACGCCCACGCCAGCGTCGCGCCGGCACTGTGCGTCTTCCCATGCAGATCAAAGAACCAGCCGGTGCCATGACTGCTCGGATTCTGCTGTGCCGCACAAGCATCGTTCCCGAACGCAATCCGGCCCATACCCGAAGGAATAGGAATCGACGCTCCCCCAACAGCAATGATAGCCGGCCCACCAGACGCCCCCGCTGTGCTCGGCTTCGTGATGCTGACGCTCACCGTCTTGGTATTCGACCCGACCTTGATCGACAAACTCATGCTGGTCCCCGACATCGTGGCCGTGACCAAGTCCGGCGCCGGCGGCAGGTCGCCGAGCTCGAACTGCTGCATGATCCGGGACATCTCAGCCTGGCGGCAGGCGAAGTCATCGGCCGAGGCGACCGACTTGCCGCTTGCGAATTTCCATGGATCCGGCAGGCCGGGGTCGCTGATGCTGGTGTAGGTTGCTGGTGCCGCGTCGCAGGTCGTGTCGCGGCGTGCTGCTGCCGCCGAAGCGGGCCGGGTGGCGACCAGGGCCACAATAAGGTATGTGATACGGGCCATGAGGTCGGAGGGATGCGACTTGGAGAGGAGTCTCGGTAGCCCTCGGTAGCTCGGCCGGCATTGTAAATAAGGCACATGAAGTTGGAACCGCTGTCGGCCATTGGTGGATAATTTGTCTTTGGAAATGTTTATATGGCTAATTTAGTAAAGCTCGTCCCGGGACAACCTTTGGATATATGCCTGCTACCGGAGGCGACCACATTCCGCTTGACAAGTAGTATTGCCGAATTTAGACAGCCCGTTATTAGCAGATGCTAATGAGTCTCAACCTCGAGTAGTAACATGGGAAACCTTGAACCCGCCCGGACACAGTGTCTGAAACACACCGTTAGGATCGTACTTGGCGGCAACCTCCTTTATCGTCTTGACGTTTTCCTCCCCGTAGCTAGAAAGGGGATCCTGGCTCTTGTCCGCATAGTTCAAATACGTCCACTCCAGCAGACTGTCTTCGACTGTCGCTGCAAACTCGCGTATCTGCTCGGTCCATCGCTTCACCTTGGCATAAGCGAACGCGTGCTGCTCTTCCTTCTTGACCATGGCCACCATGAGCAACAAGATGCCGTCGTGGGCATGGTTCTCAATGCCTAACATGTTTCCACCGGCAGCGACAGACCGCTCGGCAAACAGGCGCGGCAGCGGCTGTAGGACACACTGCGTGATGAAGTCGCTCTCCGGAATGAAGGCGTGCAAGTCGGCGACCACACCATCGTGAAGTTCTGAAACCTTGGTAAGGATGCTAGCGTCGTTCTTGACAGACAGCGTGAACCAGGTCGCACTTTGTCTATGTCAGTCACCCCCCTCAGTTTTGTTGGTACTTAGGTCAGGGACTCACTAATAGTCAGCCGGGATCTTGTAATCGTTGGCCAGCTCATGAAGCGTCGTCATCTTGGCAGTCGTAACCATCTCCTTCATAGCCAACCACTTATCATAGGCCGGTGCCTTCTCCACGCCCGCGACCTGGACGAACATAGCCGCCGCAACGGTCGCGCCAAACGTCGGCGTATACGTCAGGAGAGTAACCAAGTTGCTATCCACGTCCTTCGCAACATTCTCCGTAAAATCCACCGTCGCCTCAATCGCCCCCGACATCTGGTCATGACCATAAATCGCCATCCCACCCCAGACCTTGTCGCACGGAATCGCCGTCATCCGAACCTGCGTCACAACCCCAAAATTGTTGCCGCCCCCTTTCAGCGCAGTAAACAAATCCGCATACTCCCCATCCTTACTCGCCCTCACCACCCCCCCATCCGCCAGCACAACCTCAAACTCAACAACATTATCACACGCAAACCCCAGCCGCGCAGTGAAATACGTATTCCCACCCCCGACCACCAACCCCCCCACACCCACATTCCCCTCCCTCCCGCCCGCCACCGCCCGCCCGTACGGGTGCAACACGCGATATACCTCCCCCCACCGCGCGCCGGGGCCGAGAGCCACCGTCTCCGAGGCGGCGTCATACTCCACGCCATTCAGCTCGCCGAGGTCCAGCGTCACGCCGTCGGAGACGTTGTTCGAGCCCGGCCAGGCCATGTGGCCGCCGCTGCGGATTGCGAATTTCTGGCCGGTGGAGGTGAGCGCGCGGATGGCGAGGGAGACGTCGGCCGTGGAGCGGGGGGTGATTATGGCGGCCGGTTGGAGGCGGGACGTGGCGGACCAGTAGGAGGATTCGCGGGCGGTGTAGGCCGAGGAGGTGGGGAGGAGGAGGGTGGAGGGGGGGAGGCCGGCGGCGAGGAGGCGTTGTTCTGGTGAGGTGGACATTTTTGTAGTTATTTCGGCGTGCGGTTGAGAGGGGGCGGGTATCGGACTCGGCGGGTGTTGAGGGCAAAATGGCAGAGTTGAGGAGACCGATGTCTTCGTGCCGGGTACATGGCACTCTCTATATAGTACGGGAATCGGCACGGCATTTGAAAGACCCAGAGAATTCGGCAAGGACTTTGTGTTGTCTGACACGAATGGAAGGCTGCGGGGGTCTCGGGATGCATCATGCAGTTGGTCGTGGGTAGTCGCCGGTTTGGGTTACACGCTCTGGGATGCTGCAGGCATTGTATCCAGCAGCCAGACTCGAATTGCGAGCTAGACTTGTCTTGTATTGCAGATACCCGCCTGAACCCGGTGTTAGTTCTTGCTAGGCGATTGAGTAACAAATCAGGGCTAAGACTAGCGGTGGATAGAGCCATGGCTAAAGCCTCGGCGCAGCAAGACTGTGGAACGTTGATGTCTTGGAGGTGATGCTGGAGGTGCTGCCTACCACCTTACTGAATCATGCAAGGTTTCAATATTGCGGAGATGCACCTAGGTTACAGAAAGTTGCAGCGAGACATGCATGTCAATTGAACGAGACGGACAGAACGTTCACAAATCTTAACTCTAGTGGTATCATAGGCCATATAAACTCCAAAATCACGCCTCGCGCTGGTTCAACGGGCGCTTATAAAACACATTCCGCTCCCACCCATCGATGTCGTCAATCACCGTCTCCCTCACCAACTCGTACCGCCCAATCTTGGGCAGGACCACTGCCCACACCAGCCAGTAAAACCCTCCGGCAGCAATAATGCCAAACCCAACAACACAGTGGATCCAATATGGCAGCGTCTCGTACACGTTCTGGCCATCGGTCGGCGGGACGAAGGGGGCCGCAACAAGATAAATGTTGCTGAGCAGGAAGAACACGACGACGGGGAGGGTGGCGCTGATGGGCGGGTTCCAGTTCCACGCCTTGCGGTTAAGGTAGAGATGCACCAGGCCGCCGGCAACAAACGTGTTGACGATGGCGAGGGGGTACGAGATGACGCTGTGAATGTCAGTTTGATCCCATAACGAGACAGCCGCGAGAAAAAAGACATACTTGAGAATAAAGTTGTAGGCATCCCCCGGTGGCGGCGCCAGCATAATGATTACAGACACAGCCCAGTGCTCGAATAGACCGGCCAGTGGCGCATTGAAGGGCTTGTTGCTAGCCCAGAGCCGCGAAAACGGCAGCACACCCTCGCGGCCGAGCTCCTGCACCAGACGCCCCTGAGAGAAAATGACGCTGAGCACATTGCCAAAGGCCGATAGCGCCACGAAGACGGAAAGAGCACGCTCGGCGGTGCCACCAAAAACATTCCGGAAGAGCGACGCAGCAACGAGCCGGCGCGACGCGAGGATCTCCTCCTTGGACACGGCGGCAAAGTAGGCGATGTTGACAAACATGTACAGCACGGAAATCACACTAATGGCGAGCGGCGCGGCGATGCGCAGCGTGCGCACGGGGTTGCGCGTCTCGCTGAGGGCGTAGTTGGCGTTGCTGTAGCCGATGTAGCTCCAGATGACGTTGTACAGCGCCGTCACGACGCCGTACGCGCTGCCGGTCGTGCCCTCAAAGGCGTTCCGGAAGTTGTGCGGCTTCTCGTCCTCGGGCAGCTTCACGTGTCCGGCAAGCGCGACCCAGCCGCCCACAACAATAATTAGGATGATGATCACCTTGATGGACCCGAGCACGTTTTGCAGTCGGATGCCCCATTTCAGCGCCGTGCCGTGGATGAGGAAGGCAGCGGTGATGCAGGCGAGGCCGATGCCGCGCTGGTTCCACCGGGTGACTTCGACCTGGGCGGCGTGGAGGATGTACTCGCTTGAACGGACGCATGTTAGTCGTCTGTTATTGTTTTACCACCCCTGAATGCAAACTAAAAAAAACGCACCCAAAAACGACCGAGTTGCCGCTCGCCCAGCCGAGGAGGACGACGTATCCGGTGTAGCAGCCGGTGATGAGAAACTTTGGCTTGCGGAAGACATATTCCAGATAGTTCTTCTCTCCGCCGTTGCGGGGGATGGCGGTGCCGAACTCGAGGTATACGGCGGTACCGGCGCCGGCGATGAGCATGCCCGCCACCCAGATGAACAGCGACAGACCCACGCTGCCGGAGAGTGCGAGGATGGCGCCGGGCGTCGCGAAGATGCCGGTGCCGATGACGCGGTTCACGATCAGGAAGGTGGCTGAAACGACGCCGATCTGCCGCTTGGCCTCGCGGGCATCTTCGAGGTGGCCTGTATGTCCATAAGTTTCCGTCCCCGTTTCTCTCCAGGGTTTGAGGACGACATACCGGCCTGGCTGTCCGAGGTGACGATACCTTTGTCCTTGCCGAGCGAGCCGGACGACGCCCTCCCCGGGCTCGCCGGCAGATCCGAGTCGGCCCCAGACGATGCGGCGTGCTTGGACATGTTCTCGAGAATGATCTTCGCGGTGGACCGGTCACAAGTTTTTTTCTCTCACCAGTCCAACAGTTTGCGCGAGCCCATCCCCGCCGTTTTTATTCTCGCCCTCGGGCCGCCCACACCGCTGACGTGCTCCGGTCCCTGTCCGGATTCTACCTGCAAAACCGGCCCTGGCAAGGATGAGGCTGTCGCCACCTGTTCCGGCCCGCGGTCACAGGGAACTAGAAAGGCAGGAGAATGACATTGCAGAACTTGGCCGTCCCGAAAGTCTCTCCGGCGTCACCGGCGGGGATAATGGCTGGACGGGCATGAGTCGCCACCCGCGCGCCAGTGGGACCGTTTTGTCACGATTTTTGGCTTTTTCTGGCCGTTCCTCCGATGAGGTGCTCTGTCGCCATTTCTGGTGAGTAGAAAAACTCTGTCGGCTCCGCTTTCTGCCGCGGTGCGCACGCAGCCAATGAAGTGGGTTGGTTGAAGCTCTGGCGATCCACCCTTGGCGTGCCCATCCATTGGGTCCTTGGTGTTTTTGTTGCACGAAATGCGGTGCGAAATGTTGGGATTCTGCAGTGCGACTTCGGATGTTTCCGCAGGGTGAGACACGGGTTTTCCTGGTTCCATGGTTAAGCATTTTCAGGTGTGCAGGACGAAGCTCCACCGGCACATCTTTCGGTTCTTGGGTTGTTCTGGTCTGGTTCTAGCCTTCGTTCCATGCTCGCATGAACTGCCGTGGTCGTCCGAGTCTTGGCACCACAGGGTTTTGTCTTTTGTGATGATCGCATGTCCTTGCATGAGAAATGTGGATAGGAAGGGAGAGTTTTGTGTGTTCGACGGTGTGTGCCTTGAAACAAGCACCAGCACACTCCAGCGGTTTGTGCAGCTGACACTTTGGCATGTGACCATCAGGGTTCTAGGCCCTACCTACCAGGGACCAATGCAAGGAAATGGGACCGGGCTGGATGAATAATAACGCAGGTGACAGATGGACGTCGTTTTGCGGCAGGAGCCGCGACGGACTTGTCAAAACCCCCGTATCGGGCAGGAGGGCAAAATCTCATCGCTCCTACCAAGGGAGATCATGATTAGTCCTAAAACGTTTCGTGTCAACAAAGACTGGTTGAAATCGGATCAGAGAGAAACATTCCAACCGCCGAGAAGGGTTTTGTCCGACCAAGCTCGCACCAGCCCTCGACATGTCTTCAGGACACGATACGCCTACAACTCTGCCAACATACGAAGAGGCGCTCCGTAAGGACACAACACCCCATCGTATTAGGTATCCACGCTGTCGAATCGTAACTCCATGACCCATAACCAATTGCCCTTACATATGAATTGGGTATCCTCACATCCTACATACACATCCTACATCCCGCTCTTGTATCTGCACCCTCTAGAAAAGGACAGCCAAGGCAAAAGGTACCACAGCTCCCAATCCAACCGAGAATCGACCCACCCCAGACGCCGGAGTCGAAGTCGCAACCGCAGTCGTGGTCGTGGCCGCCGCGGTCGTAGTCGCCACACCGGAGCCGGTCGCATCGGCAGTCGGGGCGGGGGTCACAGGCACGGCCTGGCCGTCGGACCAGGTCTCGGTGTACGGGCCGGCGACCTCCTCGCAGAGCTTGGCAGCGGCGGGAAGGACCTGGCCTGGGTATTTGTTAGAAAGCGCCTATTCTCACAGTTCAAGAGTTACGGACCAATGGCGACGTCCTGGCCGCACTTCTGAAGCACACAGCCGACGGCGGCATCGTAGGTGGCCCGGTAGTTGTCGGCGATGCAGAAGCAGTCGAGGTCGTTGGGCTTGCACGGCGTAGCGCTGTCGACGGCCTTGTTGAGGCAGTCAATCGAGCATTCTGGAAGATTGTAATCGGCAAACGTCTTTTGGGCCACGGCGGCGCCGACGGCAGCAAGGAGGGTGAGGATGACGGCCTTCATCTTTTCGGTGACGAGTCGTTCGTTCTATGACGTGACGTAGGATATTGAGGAATATTCTAATAACTGCTGCGAGATCGGAAACTTGAACACCTCGAGAACAAGAAACGGAATGTCGCGATGCGCTATTGGCGTCATTAAATACGACCACGCGCCATCACATCCGCCGAGGATCCCCGCGAAGTTGCCGGTTCCGCCTCCCAGCTCCACGGCGCATTGCATCCGCTCTCGCACCTCCTCCGCCAGGAACTAGTGGCTCGGCCTTTCCCAGGAAATTCAGCTGCCTCCCTCCCTCGGCTCCTCATGGTAGGCATGTTAGGTAGCGGGAGTTATGCTTGCAACATTTTTCCGTGGAGATGCCACAGAAAAATGTTTGACTCAGAGCTACCGCCCCGTGCCCGTCTGCAAACTTGCTCCCTCGGAAAGTCCTGGATTCCTTGGCCAGGCCGCGAACCGGCGTCCAGGCCCCCACCCTGAGTTTTTTTCCCTCGGTTTTGGGCAGTTTTTATCAGATCATCAGATGATCTGATAAGATTAGCGGATCCCTCCGACCGCAACCATTGGCTCGGCAGAAGCACCCGCAGGGCTGGGCACGCGAGCGAAGTCACCCCAGACGAGGATGGTGCCTTGGCCCGAGGGGCGATGGGGGATCTGGGATGGGGGCAGTGGACACGGCAGCGCGCTGGGCTCTCCGAGAGCAGCCGACGAGGGGAGACGTGCGATGTGACGGGAGGGAAGGGGGATTCTTTCTTGTCCTTGTCAACACCATCCCCTCATATTTGCTCAAGGTATATCCTCTTTGGTGCAGGACGACGTCGCCATTATGACTTCTCACGGGATAGATGTCGAAAAGGACGGGGATGCGGGGATAAGGGAGCTCCCCTCCGACTCGGAGCGAGAAAAGACGGTCGACAGACAGGCCCCTTACGACGCGGACCCGTCCGAGGAGCAGCAGGCCGGCGTGCAGGGCATCGAGGGCGCGGCGGCCGTCTGGACGAAATGGCACCTCATCGCGGCATACGGCCTGTACGTTTTTTGTTAGAGGCCAGACACACAATTTTCTGACCATTCGCAGAATATGGCTCATCTACTTCGTGACCTCGACGCAAGAGGTCGTCGTGCGCGCCTTCACCCCCTTCGTCACGAGCAGTTTCTCGATGCACTCGCTTACCGCCGCGACCGGCATCATGTCGAGCATCATCGCCGGCTTGTCCAAGCTGCCGCTAGCCAAGATTCTCGACGTCTGGGGCCGGCCGCAGGGCATGGCGCTGATGCTGGTGTTCTGGGTCATTGGCTTCATCATGATGGCCGTGTGCGACAACGTCGAGACATACGCTGCTGCGCAGGTGTTTTCGCTCGTCGGGTATGTTTGTGAGCCATGTGTCTTTGTGGTGCGCATACTGACAGACACATAGCGCACAGGGCGTGAGCTACTGTCTCACCGTTTTTGTCGCGGACACGTCAGCCCTCCGGAATCGAGGGCTGATGCTCGCGTTTGCGACGTCGCCGTACATCGTCACGACCTGGCTCGGCGGGCCCATCTCGGAGGCTTTCATCCAGGGCGCTGGCTGGCGCTGGGGTTTCGGCATCTGGGCCATCATCACGCCCGTGGTCGTGATGCCCCTGATTCTGTTGTTCCTGTGGAACCAGAGAAAGGCAAAACGCATGGGTGTGATCCACACCGAGAAGGGCCGTCTGACGGTCAAGTCGGTCAAGAAGTTCGTCATCCAGTTTGACCTGTTGGGCGTGCTGCTGCTGGCCGGCGGCATGGCGCTGGTGCTGGTCCCGCTCAGCATCTGGCGCTTCCAGGCCGAGCAGTGGCGGTCGCCCCTGATCATCTCCATGCTCGTGGTCGGCGGCGTGCTGGTCGTCGTGTTCGCGCTGTACGAGCACTTCCTCGCGCCCGTCAACTTCATCCCGATGCACCTGGTCGCCGACCGGACGGTGCTGTGCGCCGGCATCATGCTGACCTTTGTCTTCTTCAACTCGGCCGTGTGGGGCAGCTACTTCAGCTCGATGCTCATGGTCGTGTGGAACCAGACCATCACCAAAGCGACATACATCAGCAACATCTACCGCGTCGGCTCCTGCTTTTCCGCCCTGGTCATGGGCTACGCCATCCGCCGCACCCGCCGCTACAAGTGGGTGGCCGTGTACTTCTCGCTGCCACTCATGATACTCGGCGTCGGCCTCATGATCCACTTCCGCCAACCCGACAGCAATATCGGGTACATCATCATGACGCAGGTCTTTGTCGCCTTTGCGGGTGGACCCATTGTTGTCGCTGCCGAGATCGCCATGATGGCGCCGCTGCAGCACCGACACCTGGCCGCCATCCTGGCCATCCTCGACTTGTTTGGGAGTGTGGGATATGCCATTGGGTCTGCCGTCTCGGCTGCCATCTGGACCGGCACCTTCCCGGAAGCCCTGCGCAAGCATCTCCCGCCGGGCGCCCGCATCGATTTTATCTACAGCAGCCTGTACAGCCAGCTCGGGTACCCAGTAGGCAGCCCGACGCGCATCGGCATCTCACTGGCATATGCCGAGGCGCAGAGATATATGCTTATCACAAGCGTGATCGCGCTGGCGGCGGCCCTGGCGGCTGCCTGGATGTGGCGGGACACGAAGCTGGCAGACGACGACCGGCAGGTTCAGGGGGTGGTGGCATAAGCAAAACAGATAATACAGAGCATAGAAATGTTGAAAATATCATATTAACCCCCGCTGAAATGAGGTGCAAACCTAGTTGATAGAATCCTCTCCGGAAAATGCTCAGTCCTTCTTGGGCGCTGTCTCGTCGGCCGACTCGACCAGCGGCCCGCCCGCGACACCGAGGGTCTCGGTTGGCGGGCCGCGGTAGTGCTTGCGGCCCCATACAAAGTACCACACGCCCGAAACGGCCGTGAAGGCGACGAAGACGACCGGCGCATAGTTGACTGTCGCTGCCGTCACGGGGATGTAGGCCGGCATGCAGAAGAGGGGAACTGCGAGAGCGGTCCAACCTGAGAAAAGGTTTAGCGGCGAAACGCGACAGGGGAAAGGAGATACATACCGACGGCAATGATATTGCAGAACCAGCCGAGCTTTCCAAGAGGGAACTTGGCGCTCTTCATCTGGGCGCGACGCTCAATCATGGACGAGACAATGGGGGCAGCGTACGACAACGTCAGCGTGATGACGCCAACACCCGAAAAGGCATTGAACGCAGTGCTTGAGCCAAAATAGATGAGCCCCAGTACAATCTGGATGGCCATGGACAGCATCATGGCGTTGAGCGGCAGATCCAACGTCGGGTGTACCTTGCTCCACCACTTGGATCCGGGGATGGCGCCATCACGCGCAAACGCCCATGTGCACCGCGACGCGGCCGTCGTGCAGGCCACACCGCACAGGATGGCCAGCACCATGAGCGGCAACAACAAGCCAATGGCGCCACCAGAAGACCCGACCGCCGACTTGATGATGCTCGGCACTGGCTGGCCCGAGGGCAGCGCCACGAGCTCGGCGAGATCCGGCAACACAAACATCAGCGGCACCAGGAAGAGCAGGCCACCGATGGTGTTGATGACAATCGTCATGACCATGGCCTTGGGCACCTGCGTCGACGGGTGCTCGACCTCCTCCGTCATGCTGATGATCATGCCCGTCGACGACGTCGCGTAGGCCGCATGCAGCAACCCGACACAGAACGACCACCCGTCCGGCCAGCCCGAGGTCGGCTCAAAGTCGCCCAGCGCAAACGAGGCCTCGCGCCGCCCGTTCTTGGCCACGGCCAGCACTGTGACCAGGATGGCGATCAGGCCGGCAAAGGTCCAGAAGACAGCAAACGTGTCGAGCAGGTGCAGGAAGCGGTTGCCGAAGATGGAGATGGCGTTGCACGCCAGCGTGATCGCCAGGAAGGTCAGAAAGATCTGGTACGTCTCGGCCTGCCAGACACCCACGCCATCCTCCGTCTCAAACACGTTGACGCACGCGACGAAAAACAGCGTCGTACCAAACTGCACAGCCAGCGTGATCGTGATATTGCCGACGACATAGGCCCAGCCGCACATGTACGCCGACACGCGCCGGATCGCGGGTGGCGCAAGCATAAAGGTCTGGTAGTAGACGCCGCCGGCGGTCGGGTAGACGGACGTGATCTCGCCCAGCGATGCGGCCACGCACAGGATGATCAGGCTCACGAGCAGCCAGCCCCAGACGACCACGACCGGCCCGCCGCCCTGCAGCGGGTAGTAGAGCGTCGTCGCGAGCCCGTAGGGGATCGACGCCAGCACGAACGACATGAAGGCCACGTGCCAGGTCGACCGCGTCCGCACCAGCTCGGCCTTGTACCCCATGGCCTCGAGAAGGTCGTCGGCCGAGTCGACGTCGGTCCCGCTCGTCGGCTCGCCTGCCGTCCCGGAAGAGTCTTTGTTGGGTCCGCTCCGGGTCCGGGTCGCCGACGCAAGCGAGCCGCGACGGCCCGTCGCGGCCGTCGCTGCTGCTGCGCCCGTGTCGCTCATGTTCTTTTTCGCGTCCGGGGGGGTTAGAGGGGAAACAAAGCGGGGGTAGGGGTGCCGATGCGGGGATCCGATCAGTTTTGCCGTCGGATGTCGTCAATTTGTTGCGTCTCTCTCCTGTCGCTTTGTCGCGAAGAGTTTGTTTGGTGAGGGTTTCCTCGTCTCGTCGCGAAACGATAAAAAAACAGGGACTTGCAGTTGCTCTCAATCCCAAGGACTCGGTCGCATGCCCACTTGCTGCGACGTTGGGTGGGCGGGTTAAAATTACGTACAGGTTTTCGCCAAGCCGTGGGACAAGTTTTCTCGAACCCACTGCAGGGTTTTTGGTGGGCATGTGGGTTTCCGAACGTTATCTTGCAGCTTGCTTGCTGCAAGGGTTGGCTTCGATGGGTTGTTCTTGCTCAGTGGATTGGCGGCAATTGGGCCGAGGTAAGCTCACGCGGCTGTTTGTCACGGTCGCCGGCGGTGAGCGATTGGTCGCGCGCTGGTTTTGATGGAGAGCGATAACGAGCGGCTTGTCAAAAGTGCATCTGGTGAGCGATGTCTGCAAGAGCGACCTGGCGTTGCGTTGCATTGGCTTATCGTGCGGCCCCACGAATCTGGATCTCGCGGTCCACACCCTTTCGCGCATTGCGGGTTCGGGGACACGCTTATTTTTTCGTTGGGTCGGGAGTTGGCTGTCCATTTTGCGGTCTCAGTCGTGGGAGACTATCGCGCACCGGTTTCGGTCGCGATTTTTGCAGTGAGCGGGCTCGGGTTCGTGTTCGGGGAATCTGACGTCGACAGAGGTCATTCAACCGGCGACAAACCGCTCCGTCTCGAAACTGCGCGATTCAAGAGCCATCGCCCACCACCCACGCCGCCGTGTGTGCCAAGGTCTGTCCGCGCGAGCCATGGATACCAACCGCAGCACACGATGGATGCCAGGCCGACTCGCTCGGTGACCCCGTGGGTGCTCGGTCCTCGGGCCGCCCCCAACTTCGCGTGTTGAGTCCGCCCCGAGCGTGCAGCGTCACTCTCAGCGCTGATTAGCTAACCCACCCCCCACGGCTTTGATGTTAGATCAGAACTTGCGAGGCTCTCAAGAAGCTACCTATGGTTGGTGTTGACTATTGTCTGTCAGGTAAGTATTACGAAAGCAGAAGCCATATGGTCCTGTCCCCCACCATCTTGGCCATTCTCCGGTCCGCTACCCCAGACCGCCGAGCGCCGCAACTAGGTGCAAGTGCGGGCGCCAAGCTCAGCTAGGTACTGTGCGCCGAGCCACAGCTGCGATAAACGTGATCTGACAGATGACCGTGTATCTATCTATGTATCTATCTTGAAGACGCCGGGAGTTCAACACTGTCGGTTGAGGATCGTTTCAAAGAATGTCGCCTGACGGATAAGTTGCATCAAAACAACAACTCGGCCGAGTTCTACGGACAGCTGTTCAGTTGACATCGACGGAGTTTTCTAAGACTCCTCGCTACTACGGCGGTCCTCGACTCCTCCAGTTCCACACTTTCCGTACAGCAGGCAATGATGACACCTCTCGTTGCTGTTCGGTAAGGTGGCCAATATGGAAGCCAGGCAATGAGAAAATCCAATAGGACGGGTATGTGCCCCAGGTATGTGGCAAGTAGGCAAGCTATCCGGTATTGTGAACCGTACGTCACTGGCCAGACATGTTCAGGCATCGGTTGATGCTGACTTGGAACTGGTTCAAACCCAAACAAAAGTATAGAGCTCTACATGGCTACTTCCTTCTTTTCCCTGTATCCTAATTCGAATGGTAAACTTCGCTGCGAACGGCATTTTCCGCCCAATGACCAGTGACAATACTGATCAAGCGCCTGATAATTCCTCGTCTAGATACCGAGCAGGGACTCCGAGGGAGACATGGTGTCAGATTTTCCGGCCAATTTCAGTGTCGGATCTGGTAGAGTTCAGGGGCTTCGAGCGTCATGTTGAGACGGCGTCAGTCAGCTAATATTGGGCACCTAGGCTCCAAGAATAGAAAGTCCAGCGCCGGACCATTCTGCAGATATCGCAAATCCTCACCCGGCTTCTGGCGCAGCTCTATCCTCGGCGCCAGTTGAAGTGTCCGAAGGAGCTTTCTCGGCGTCGGACACCGACCACCCTCGATGGCCCCGTAAACATCACAAAGGAAGACCTCCGCCATCCGCCTTGTCGGAAAAGAAAAATATCTAGCACCGCCAGCCTGATGACACGGGATGGGTCTGGAACTGCCGAGCGAGCTCGGAAGCAGTCTGAAGCTTATTCACAGCAGACAAGACAAAAGAAGCTTCCCGCCAAGCCTCGTCCTCGCTCGCCTGCAACAACCGACAGGAGACAAGTCTCGGCACAATATTCTCCGAGCTTCCAAAATCTTCAAAGTTGGCGTATGGGGTGCGTGCGGACTGCTCACGACGTCCCGCCCCCACATATTCCGGAGGTTGGCGGCTCGCTCGAATTAGTACGGGCCGAACGGTTGATTCCCTGGTTACAGATTGGATTCTGGGGACGTAGTGATGCGGCGCGTCGCTTCGTCGGCGGGATGCTGCTGGGCTGGACCGAATGGCCATCACGTCATGCCCAGTGTTGGGAGCACACAAACGAACCTGGTGTGATTGAGGCAACCTCTTGATTCGTCCATGGGGCCCATCACGACTGTCCTGGTCGTTTTGGTGCTTCAATGTCAAGTCCTCCGATTTTCTGTCCCAGTCTCTAAGCCTCTTCTGGGTATGGGACTGTTACAAATATCGCTCAACAGCCTGTGATCAGCCTCATCGTCGATCATCTCTCTTCATGTCCTCATGACCGAAGCTCAGCAGTCGCCACGACAATAGAGCCACCCATGTCTCTCCACGGGTGTATATGAACTGACCGCCGCTTAATGAAGTCACCAATTTATGACGCGCGCGCCAGGGGTAGTGACACACCAGGGCCAGCTCGGTCCGAGGGAAGTTGAAATGAATTCGAAGGCCTCGATTTGTTCTGGAAGCCCACACATGACTGGTCCACTGCCACTCTCCGCATTCTTGGAAACCATATGCAACCTCAGGCCTCGAAGGCCAGTAAGGGACAGCCTTCGTTACCGGGTAAATGGCTTCATGATAATGGAACTCCCGAGATAATGCGCACATGGTCTGGGCACAGAAATCTCGACCAGGGACGATAAGGAGACGAAGACGTCAAGACGAAGTCTCAGGCGTTATAATACCCATGGCGGTGCCATAAATGTCCTGATTACTTCGTCACGTCTCCAAGGACACTACGGAGACACCACAGAAACTCGTGAGGGATACTAGTCATGGAATGCCCTAGAAAGCCAGGCTGAGAACCACACCCCTCGACTTCCTGCAACTCTAGTAAATAAAGTAAGAACGTAGCATTAAGCTGATACCCATTATGGCCACTCGGTTAGGAGTCCCCCCATAAGTATATCTGCCGCCCGCTGTCAAAGTGACAATTACACCCTGTCGGCGCGAGTGACAGTCCCGGATTGGGCTGGGTAAAGTAGGATATACGCCGGGAGCTGCAAGCCATAGTATTTACCCCACAGAACCGTTGCCAAAACCGGAGCACCCCAGAGACAGACTCGCATTGACCCACCATGCCGGGCAGACGGCCATTGGCGGAGGAAATTGATATAGCAGCTTTTCATCATATTGACAATCTAAGTTGCTGCTGTTCACCTGACTCGGCATTTCCAGAGGCTGCACCGCGGCGGCAGTTGAGCCTCGATGGCCAGACGGGGGCAAGGCTGGTGGGTAGGTCGAGATAATGTTTAAAAGGGGGCTAACTTGGAGAACCACCGCTACCCGGTTCTCTGCCCCCTACTTGGCACACCGCAGGCTCAACACCAAACTCTGCTCCTCAACACTCGCTCGAGCTCACACGCCATGTACTGGTCAACACTTCTTGCCTTGGCGGCCCCAGCCTTGGCGGCGCCCGCGCCCCAGGGCTTCGGAGGAGGAGGTGGCCAAAGCGGAGGAACGACCATGTTGCGGTTCGGCTGCACACAGGTCGTCATCGATCGTATCGATCCCCTCGTCAACCCCGGCCAGGCGCCGACCAGCCACATCCACCAGATCGTGGGAGGAAACGCGTTCAATGTGACTATGCCGACCGACGACGTGTCCAAGTACGCGACGTGCACGACGTGCCAGGCGTCGGAGGACTTTTCCAACTACTGGACGGCCAACCTGTACTTCCGTCACAAGAACGGCAGCTACAAGCGTGTACCCCAGGGTGGTTCGGCGTAAGTGTGCATCTTTCCTCTTTCTCGGTCATCGATCCGACTAACACTCCCCAGATACCAGTTCAGCGACCGCTTCAGCACGCAGACCAACGGCGGTATTCTGGTCTATTACGTCTCGGCGGCACCCGGCAAGATCACGGCCTTCAAGCCCGGCTTCCGCATGCTCTCGGGTGATGCGGCCAACCGCAAGGCCATCGCCAACCAGAAGCTGCAGAACTGCTTCCGGTGCTACACCGGCCCCAACTTTGGCGGCGACACGGCGGCCCCCTGCCAGGGCGGCAGCGTCGACCACGTCGGGCTCCCGCCCAAGGCGTGCGCGGGCGGTATCCGGTCCAACATTCTCTTCCCAACGTATGTTGCTCTCCCATCACCAGACCAAAAAAAAAAAAAAAAAACCCCCTATAACTAACAACTTCTGCAGCTGCTGGGACGGCAAGAACCTCGACAGTCCCAACCACAAAGACCACGTCGCCTACCCGACCAGCGGCCCGGCCACCTTCCTCAGCCTGGGCGGCCAGTGCCCCACCACCCACCCGGTGCGCATCCCGCAGCTGATGCTCGAGGTCGTCTGGGACACGACCAAGTTCAACGACAAGTCGATGTGGCCGTCGGGCGTGCAGCAGCCCTTCGTGCTCAGCACGGGCGACGACACGGGCTTCGGGCAGCACGCCGACTACGTCTTCGGGTGGAAGGGCGACTCGCTGCAGAAGGTCATGGACACGGCCAACTGCATGGGCGCGTCGTGCAGCACGCAGGTTCCCGTCCGGCAGACCATCGACCAGGCTTTCAACTGCAAGGTTGGCGCCAAGGTTCATGAGAATTATGACCAATGTGAGTTTGTCCCCAGTCGTTGTGGATGTGGGTGAAGAGACATGAGCTAATAACAATGCACAGGGTTCGACAAGCTCCCCGGTGTCGGCGACATGCCCATGAAGTCGTAGAGTTTTGGAGGAAAAAGATGGTTGGTGTCATAGACTGGTAGCGTTGAGCTTATCGCTTGACGGTTGATACCGTATTTGCAGCCTGGGGAGTTTTATAGTGTCATAATCTTAAATTTGTTGTTGAGACGTCAGTTCTTGCGTGAAGTGCTACTGTGCCGCCATTGTCTTTGCTTCTCTCGTCTCCTGGAGGCTAAACCATGCGATCAACGGGTAGCGATCGTAAACATTGAACTTTGTTGGTAAAAGCAGAGGGGTAGCCTGCGCTCATCGCGGGAATAGCCTCATTCGCAATAAATAAACATTTGGTGATCGCCAAAATATAGTTTAGATCATTCCAGGCCCGATGAAAGACCACGAAAGGGGTTCAAGTAACTGAAACACTGACCGAGCCTGGACCGTGGGCAATGTTGATGAACCATACACATTTACCCACCCACTGCGGCCGTGGTTCGCTCGCTTGCCTAGACCCATCGGATGCTGCCGAATCTTATTATTATAGAAACCGTGCATTCATAGAATCCCACCTCAGTGCGATGATCGAGTCGAATGAGGGCCAGGATTCCCCTATTTGCTCGCGCCCATATTACCCACGCCGGCTATATTCCCCGAGGTGCCATGCCAGCTTATGACTAATGAGGAGAGATAGATTGCGGCCGCCGGGGTCCCAAAACACCGATCCAGCATATACAAAAGCGGCATGGGACGGTTACCCCTGGGAGCACCGTCCCGTAACCCCTCTTGAGATTAGCGTGCCTCTCTGTCCAAGATGCGGTCGACGAACGTTATTCTCCTACCGCTCGGCGGCGTGCTGGTGTCGGGGACGATCCACAACATGTTTGTGGGCAACCTGTTTCCGCCGGCGTCGATCCACTCGCTCGAGTTCAACGACGAGACCGACAGCTTGACGCTGGTCAAGACGTACAAGGCCGACTCACCGCACGCCTGGATATCCTTTGACGTAAGCCCGTCAAACAACTATTTCTCGGATTTATCTGATGGTGGCGGTTTTATAGCATGCAAAGAAGAACATATACGGCGTCTCGGTCAACGCCTCGAGCATCGCAAGCTACCGCGTAACGAGCCCAACATCCGTCGAGCTGGCGCGCAGCTTCCCCCCAACCGGCGTGTGCACCAACACGACGAGCGCCTTCATCGAGGCCATGACGTCCCCGCCGTACTACGTCTTCTCCGCCGCCTGGCCCCAGCCGTGCGGCATGAGCTACTCGGTCGACGCCGACGGCACGCTCGCCGACGTGCTCGACCGCTGGACGTATACCCCATCCTCGGGCGTGCACGGGCTCGCGCTGAATGAGGTCGATGGCCAGCAGCTGCTGTACTCGGCCGATCTGAGCGGCGACCTCATCTGGACGCACGCCGTCAACCTGACCACCGGCAAGGTGGCCGAGGTCGGCCGGCTCGGGGTCGGTGGGACGGGGGTGCACCCGCGCCATCTGGCGGCGCATTCCAACGGCAAGTATTTGTACGTCGTCAACGAGGCGAACAACAGTCTCGCGCAGTTTGAGTTGAGTCCGCAGCGGGGTGAGGCCGTCAAAGAAAGTGTGCGGTATCGGTTGATTCCGGAGAGTAAGAAGATTTCCCTCCTATCCCTTTTGCAGGAAGAAGGAAAAAAAAAACTGATGAGATACACACAGAGGAAAATAACACGCAGTACTGGTCGGCCGAGGTGATGCTCTCGCCCTCGGAGCGGTACCTGTGGGCGACGGCGCGGGCTCAGCGCGACACGACCAACCACGGCTTCATCTCGGTGTTCCTGCTGGCGTCCGACGGCCACATCATCAAGGAGATGTTGCGCGTCCCGACGACGACGGTGGGCGGCTGGGCCAACGCCATCAGCCCGGCCATCTGGAGCGACGAGTATGCGGCCATGACCGACTACCCGCAAGGGTACGTGCAGATGTTCAAGTTGGATGGCAAGATCGAGACCGAGTATGGCATCGAGTATACCACGGCGACGCCGGTATCCAAGGTTGACATAGCGGATGGTGGGTGCTGCGCGAACGTCATTTGGTACAGCTGAGCGGATGATTACATGTATCATATAGCATGTATAAGAGGCATTTCCATGATGATGCAGCGGCCTCGCCGTTGGATGATGTAACGGTCCGGCGGAAGTAAAACCCGGCATATTCCGGGCGGTTGGGCCGGAATCGGCTGGGTCCGGCATCGTGCAGCCGGACCACGAAACGCGAGATACGAAACCGTGGGAAGATAATCTCGTGATCGCACCAAAGCAAAGTATAATACCCCGAGAAATCCTTCTCACCTCGAAACGCCATGTCGAGAAACATAGGACTTCTTCACCATTTCTGTACCTGAAGAAAAAAAAAAGAGCATCAAAAAAGCAACACAAAAACACAAATAGCTCGGTTGTTGACGCATAAACACGATGAAAACCTCCGACTACCCCGTAGACGAGTCAACCCCCTTCCGCCCAACCAAAATCTTCCACATCCGCCAGGAACACATCCTAGCGCCCAGCTTCCACATCACCGACGTGACCGCCGCGGCCGCCGGCACCGTCGACATCTACCAAAAGCCCGACGTGGCCGCGCAGGTCGACGCGGCCGCCAAGGCCAACCCCGTCTTTCTGGATGTGATCCGGCGCAGCTGGACCGAGCGCACCCTCGAGGCCGTCGAGCCGGGTTCCTCCAAAGAAGCCGTCGCGACGCTGTCGGGCCCGCTGGCGGCGCTGGGCCGGTGGACGTTGACTTTCGCTGATGCGACGCACGCGGCGCATGCGGTCGAGATGCGGCCGACGGGGATGGGCCACAAGGCCGATGTTTTTGTGTTGGACAGTGTGCCGTTCTTCTGGGATCCGTGCGATGGTGGACGGGTTTTGTGGGAGTTGTTCAAGGTCGTGGGCGGCAAGCGCGTGCTGGTGGGCGCGTACAGTGTTGCGCATCACTGGAATAAGAATGGGGTGTTGGGGGTGGATACGGACCAGGTGGATGAGGTGGTGGCTATCATGACGTGTGTTGCGGCGATTGGCAGGTCGGATTCGTTTAGGAAGTAAGGAGGATCATGATGGGGCGTGTTGTATGCTGCCAAGTGTTGGTTGGCGAATTTGGATGAGGATTCTCTTTTTTTCTTCTCGTTTCAGGTTTCTTCAGGCCAGCCTTCTTCAGGAGGTTCTCCCATGTTGCTTCGTCGCTTGGAACAGGCAGACACCTGGAGTACACGAGACATGATACCAGTTGCAGAACACAAAATAAATTCCGTATCATTACATGTTACTATGCGCGACCCGAACGCAGGACAAAGCACGTTCCAGTCGTATTCCAGTCCATCATAACCCGTATATGTACCCTTTCCCAACCAATCCTGCCTGTACCGTGACCGCGCCTAAACCATAATGATAACGCGCCCCGCTGGAGGGCCTTTAACATCTTGGGATCTTGAGAACCCGACGCCAGCCCAACCGAAGTGTATAAAACATAGGTATTACAAAGTGTATGAGGGATCTAAACCGCCCTGCTGTAAGCAGGCGGCTGGCGGATCGGCTGCATGTGGCGGACAGGATGTGGCCGGTCGACCTCGTCAAACGAGACGGTCTGCAGACACAAAGTCAGAGCAGGCCCGGGAGAGAAAGAACTACACGCGGCCACTCACAATGTCATGCTTGACCATGACATACTGGTTCTTGTCGGGCTGCAGGATCTCCTCCTGCGAGTCGCTCGTGTCGGTCCGCCGCCGCTTGTCGCTCGAGATGGAGCCCAGCGGCACGTTGCGGCTGCGCGGCCCGCTGCCGTGGCTGAATGGCTGTTTCCTCTGCGCGCCGCCGGACCCGTACATCGAGTGCTTGGTGGACGGCGTCTTGGTAACGAGGATCTTGAGCGCCGGCAGGCTTCCGACGATGACGGCTGACACAATGTTAGCACATAACAAGACAAATCAACAAAAGGGGGGAACACACATATTGATGCCGTCAGGGTCGACCAGATCATCAGCAGCGTCAGGTTGACAAACTGCTGCTGCACCAGCACCTGCTTGGCCCGGATGATGGCAAAGGCGATCATGACGAAGCAGAGGCCAAACACGCAGACAAGCCCCATCTTCTGCTTCAGCGAGACTTTGACATTGTAAATAAGCCGCAGCGGCATGGCCATGACTGCACGGTGGTTAGCACCTCCTTTTTTATGCTCTTGTACAGCGGGAATGACCTACTGCAGAGGTCGGTGAAGACATCGATGGCGGTGCTGTAATAGACGCTGAGGTTCGACGCCCAGATGTACTCGGGCCGCGCACACTGGCCGAATTTGAAGAAGTTGGAGATGTGGCCGCACGAGAGACACAGCGTGATGAGACAGCCGGCGTAGGCGAGGAAGGTGAAGGTGGCGAGGAAGTACCAGACGCGGCGGTAGATGGCCAGCTCCCGGAATAGCTTGAAGTAGAGGGCGAGGAAGGAGGCCTTGACGCTCCACAGGACGGACCAGAACAGGATGATGATGGCGAACTCGTACTTGAGGTAGTCCTCGGTGTACTCGATCAGCTGGGCCGACAGGGGGATGGCGCCGGCCAGCACGGCCGTGATGTAGTAGAGGCTCGACAGCTGGATGGTCTCGAGGATGCACAGTGTCAAGAGGGCCGCCAGCGCCGCAAAGATCCAGTAGTCCTCGCCCGTGAGCCGCCGGATGGTGAAGCGGAAGCGCGTAACCGTCCGCAGCGTGACGAGCAGCGACGCCACGCCGAACGAAGTCCAGATCAGGGCCAAGAGCGACCGGTGCGGCAGCGAGCCGACTTCGTCAATCGATGTTTCCGCCATCGTTTCTGGGTTTCCGTGATATTGTCTCACTCTTGCATCTGCCCGACTGCGCCGCTGTCAAAGCCGGGATGCATGACTCGAGCCTCAAGAAGACGGAGAGGGCCCGTGCCGGTGGTATCTAGTAGGTATATAAGGAAAAAAACATCCCACGGCGTGGGGAGCCGCCATCGCGCAACCATACCGGTCCAAGTGCCGTTCAGGGGCAACACTACGAATCACCGGTTTGTGACTGGCCGAGATCGCCACAGGAATCACGCTGCACTAATGACCCGGCGAAGGGCCTGGCTACCGGCGTTCCAGGGCCACGGCGGCCACTGAGTCGCTGGAGTTATGTTGAGCCGGCTTCCGGCCGACGACACGGAGGGGCGGCATAGGCCAGCAGCGACTAGGCAGGGCGCCTGTTAATATGTCGCAACCCTCGTCGGACCGGCTTCTGGCTTCTGACTGGTGTGTAGGGTGGCATTGATTAGCGGTGATGCGGCAGGGACCGCAGGGGAACCACGGCCAGTCACGACGGGAGGGGGGGGATGGGCAACCACTACGCTGAGTTTATTGCGGGCCAGATCGTATGAGGAAACGAGCTCTGGAGGGAAGGTGGGATGCCTCTCACGCCTCTCCAGCTCTCCTCCCGTGTGTTTTGCTCCGCTGCTTGCTGACTGTCTGGTCAGCGCGGGGTCAGGTGAGGCAAGCCTGAATCCTCTTCAGCTCGGGGGGAGCCTGGAGACGCCGCCAATGGCAGCCCGAGCAGCTGTGGCCGTTGGCTTGTTCGCTCGCCAATTCTCGGCTCTGGCCTCATCGGGCTCCAGGCCGACCTTTATAAGACACACAAAGAGGGAGCGGAGCGGGAGAGGACTCGGAGGGGACCCGGGAGTCTGGGATCCGTGCCTCCCGGAGGGGGGAACCCCCAACCTCTGCGACCAAAGGTGCAACCCCAATCACTGATGAGGAAAAGGAACAGGGGATCGAGACCTGATTGTGGCTTGCGGAGATGGCCGCGACAACCAATGAGAAGTCTGATTCCGCTCATTGCCACTGCAGTCTCCCGCCCAATGATTTTGGCGTCTGGTGATAGGGCAAAGTTGCGAGCAAGCCCTTGTCTGCGAGAGAAAGTGCATGCAGCCAATTGTTTGCATGATTGCTGCCCGCGCCGGTGACAGTTCCAGCCACACTGCATCAACACTGTCTTGGTTGGGGGAAATGGTGTCGCCGCCCACCCCGAGATGCATCTGCGATTCCCGTTGGCCAAAGTCTCAGATGAGCAAAGGGTCCACGATCATGCCTCCCGATCACGCGGACGGCCACGGGGCCAGACGGGTGCCCAAACCACGGCTATATGATTTGGGACGCGCCCTGGCGTCGCACGGTGGTAGATGACCACATCATCTTTTTTTTTTCTTGTTTTCTTTCTTCCGCCCTGTTGCAAATCTTGTCGCCAGTTTTCATCATGGCCATGGATTGCCGTCATCTGGTGCGACAACGCGCCCGGCCTCTTCGCACCCGACCGCAGCCCAAGCATGGCACGTGGCGGCCGTCTTGACCGACTGGCCCACGCTGGTTCGCTCGCATCGCTCGTCGCCGAATGGTCCTCGGCAAACCCCAAAACCGTCCGCAAACTTCTGGCCCGAGCCACGAATCGCAGTTGCATCATGCCGCCCCGAGCAGAGCCAGCTTGCGTGTCGTGTGCAAAGCGCCTTGCGAGAACTCATTTCGGGACTTTTTTCTTGATGTTTGATCACGGCGGCAAAAATCTGGGGTGAATGAGAGATGACGGAGGGCGGCATCGCAAAAGCTTCTGGAAGCGGAACAGAAACTCGCCAGGAACGCCACCGATTTCACTCTGGCCCCCCTGTTCGTCCGAACAGGGAAAGGATTCAATGGAAAAAGGCTGGGACGAACCTGGTCGGTGGTCATTAAAGTACCATCCCCAACCACACCAGCCCGGGCCGCCTCTCCAATTTGGAAAACCTAGATTTTCCCATTTTTTTTTCCCGCTCCGGCGACTTGCCAACGCAGCGGATTTCGAGCCCGCGAACACGTCATTTGGACATTCGGCCATGCGGGGTGTGAGAGAGACTGCATGCGGCTGCCTTGGCCAGGGCGGGCCCGCAATGCAGCGTCCGGCGAGTTGGCTCTGAACCACGAATACGGCGCCGACACATCGACAAGCAGCTAAACCCCAAGCAGCCCTGAGCAGCCCCAAGCAAGCCGCTTGGCACCCTGGCCCAAAATATTGGCTTGGGCCTTTGCCCGGAAATTTCTCTGGGTCCGTCTGTGCCTGTGTGCCATGGCAACCCGCCACGTTTCCAGCGCTTCCATGGGTCTTTTTTTTTTTTTTTCTGATGCGTTCGGCATCGAAAGGTGCCGGGAGGCTGGGCCAGCCGAGGTGGTAGAAGCGCTGGCTGGCGCTGGTGATAACATGACGGAGCTGGGTTTATCTAGTGGCTTTCACCGCCTCCCCTCGCGCGTGCTCTCGTGCTTTTGCTGTTTCCCATTTTCTCACCCATCTCTGCAGGAGTGAAAACCCCGCAACACACATCCACACAATGGGGCCATCAAGCCTCCGCTTATTGACCTTTCTGTGCATCTTTGCCTGTCTCTCCTCAACAGCATGGAGCTGGCCCATCTGGTGGCCCCCATGGCTCGATCACGGCCCCGGCGGTCACGGCGGCGGCGGACCCGGTAGCGGTGGTGACGGAGGAAACGGCGGCGGCGGCGGTGGTGGTGGACCGGGCAACCCGCCGCCCGACGACTCGTGGCGACAGCGCAATCTCAACACGATCACGGGCATCTACAACCTAACCGTGTTCCCCAACCAGCTACCCATCATCCAGCACGGTGGGGCCGGCGTGCCCCCGGGGCTTTTCAGCCAGAACGTGGTCGGCCGGGTAGATCCGGTCGGGGATTTCGAGGGCTTCGAGGACTCTATCGAGTACTTCTTCGCGCTCTCGCCGGTGCCCGCGGGCAACGGCGCGGCGGCGGCCATCACGCGCGCGCAGATCACCGAGTTCAGCTCCGAGTGCCGTGAGGTGGCGGCATCGGTCGTCTACCTGTACTGCAACGTGGTGGACCCGACGCGGCCCGACAACGGCAAGACGTTGGCGCCGCTCAAGCAGGTGGCCTTTTGGCGCTTCGACGACCAGGGCGCCGTGCTCAAGTACGACGCCTGGATCCCCAACCTCAACACGTGGGTCGAGGCCACAACCGCCGCTCAGGTCACGAACACCCAGTTCCAGGCCCAGAGCATCCAGCAGATCTGCGCCGTCACCCAGATGCGCTGCACTGGCGGTAACACGCAGTGGACCAGCATCGAGCAGTGCGTTATGATGCTGTCGCAGAAGCCCTACGGCAACTACGACGCCGCCTGGGGCGACAATATCGTCTGTCGCAGCATCCACCTGGTCTTGACCCAGGTTCGCCCAGATGTAAGTTTGGTTTTCTGTCTCCCCGCTCAGTCGACTAACTCCTTCCCAGGTCCACTGCCCCCACGTCGGGCCAACCGGCGGCGGAAAATGTGTCGATGTCCCGTATCCGAGTGACTACTTCTCCGACCAGACTCTCTATGGAGACCCGGTTGGCGAGACGTTCAAGTGTAAATCATGATTTCTGTTTGATGACTTTAGAGGAAGACGAAAAGCGCGGGACCCACTGTCCTTGATGATCGCATACGGATTAATGATTCTTACACTCTCTTGGGTAACGCGCTCACGAAGACGAAACAAAACGGGGTTTGTTTGTTTGAACTTGAATAGAAGACGGGGGAGAAAGAGCTTGTAGATATTATATCATCCTGTTTTTGTATTTAACGTGTGGTATCTTCTGGAGGAACTATAATAATATGATATGGGTGTTTTTGTGCCATGAATTTGGGCTCGCAGAATAGTCTTTTCGTACATACCTACGACCTAATGAAGGTGACTGTGAAGACGGCATACAAGTGTAAAACACGAAAGAGACGCCCCGGTTTTGCGTGATGGAGCTATCCAGAGAACGTACCTTTTGCATTTATCCGTACCTATCTGAAGAAGGAGAAAATGAGACCAAGAGGCTACCGAATGATATCGACCGTCTTGAGATTATACGAGAGAAACAACCACAATGTGAAAGGGCCTCGATGTACGATCATCTTGCCCCCAAGTAAGAAAAGGCCTATGGTTGGCCCATGCTGTGCTCATCACATGATCACCGAAACCCCGTCTCATCCCGGCTGATTTAGCCAAATCTTCCCGACTTCACAGGCCACGTTCCCGTTAAGGGATCGGCAGATTTAAAACGGGTTATTTCCGCCAAGGCCGAATCGATCTCGATACTATAATCTCGACTTGACAACCAGCATACCAATTTGGCTGAGCGTAACTCGAACGGAGTATTCACAGATGCAGCGTCTCGGCAGTGTCTCCCTACTATTTGCCTATCTGTTTGTAACCGAAACATGGGCCAAAGAGGATCAGTGCTTGCAAAGACCGCCCATCCTCGACAGCCAGCAGTCATGTCCGCTCGCTGCCCCAGAAAAGAAGTGGGAATTCAAGGACGAAAAGTGGGATTGGAAGAGTAAAAAACCAGCTGCATGGGACGGGCCATACGATTGCATCAACGAGTACTGCACTTTCGTCAACCCTACCCTCGACGGAGGCATGGTTCTCATCTCAGCCGAGCGTAATATCGATGTCATCGACAGGTTCTCGAAGAAGAAACTCTTCAAACACGACGCACCACCCTACTACGCCACCCAAATACCAGGCAAAGGCATCGGCCTGGTCGCCAACCGAACCATAGAAAAAGGCGAAATCATCATGAACACGCTCCCCTCCCTACTCGTTCAATTCAGCCCCCATCTTGACTTGGACGGAGAAACCCGACTCGAGCTCTACAAGCGCGCCGCCAAACGCCTCCCTCCACATAAATACGAATTCTTTATGCGCCAGTACGGCCCAGACGAGTACACCAAAATCGACCGCAACTCCTTCCGCGTATTCTTAACCGGCGATCGAAACAAGTTCTCGGGGCACCTGGCCGACTACCTCGAGGTAGCCCAGTTGAACCACGACTGCAGACCAAAGTACTCTTCTTCTCCCCCCCGCCAACAACCTACCTACCTACCTACCTACTAACATCTCTTCCCAGTATCCACTACCGCATAGACAACATAACCCACATCTCCCACGCCGTCCGCCCCATCCAACCCGGCGAGGAACTCACCATCTCCTACATCGACGGCCACCACCCGCACGCCAAGCGACAGCAACTTCTCTCGAACTGGGGTTTCAAATGCGACTGTCCGCACTGCAACATGCCCCGGGCCGAGATCGCCGCGTCGGACGCGCGGCTAGGCCGCATCGCTGCGATCGAGGAGGACATCAAGAAGATGTTGTCCGGCGAGAGGGAAATCGACGTGCAGCTGGGCGATGAGTTGGTCGGGCTGTATAGGGATGAAAAGTTTGAGATATATATCGGGCAGGCGTATGCGAGGGCGGCGTTGCTGCATAGTTTGGTCGGGGATGTGGAGGGGACGGAGGTGTTGGCGGGGATGGCGGCGGATGCGTTGGCGGTTGAGTTTGGGGAGGAGCATGAGGATACGAGGGGGATGAGGCTTTTGGCGGGGGATCGGGAGGGGCATTGGAGTTGGGATGGGGTGAGGAGGTTTGAGGAGATGATGAGGGAGGATGGGAGGGATGAGGATAGGGAAGATTTGAAGCGTTAACTACCTCCTGAATTATGAAAGGCGAGTTGTTAAATATAAGGGACATTGTGATGGAATTTAGGGTAAGGTGCCTGGCTGCAAGTAATGCTTGTGACCTACTAACAAGCTAGACGTCGTGTTCCATGTGTCAGTCAGTTATATAGCTACGTTGTGGTGAAGATGCTATCTAGGTAGGTAGTTGAAGACAGTAATGCAAAGGGATATCACTAATCGCTATTGTCCGCACGACTCAATGCGTAGGACTCTTACAACAGGAACAAGCCAGAAAGAACCGCTGAGGCGAACATGAGGACCGAGTTCACCACGGTGCCCACGGCCAACGAGGACGAGCACTCGCCATTGCCCGAAGGCACGGCGTCCGGACCGCTCCCAATGGCCACAATGTTCGACCCGCAGTCGGCACTCTGGGCAATATGAAGATTCCCGTTGCCCCAGTCAAACACCGAATACGTGGAGCGGATGAAGGGAGCTTGGCTTGCGTCAGCACTTTTTTGCAGGCATCACCAGAACAAAAAAACTCACCGCCGAGAATATAAGGGCTCTCAGCCCCGTCGCTGACCATGACACTGCAGGTCGAGACCTCCTGATGCACGTTCTCGTCGATGAGGTTGTCGAAGGTCTGCACGATGTCCTTGCCATCGAGCGAGATGGTCAGCCCGCCCGACCGCTGCCGCAGCGCACAGTCGACTATGCACCGGTCCGTGCCGGCCTGGACAGTCCCGTTGAGGGTCGTGCAGATCTGCTTGTTCAGCGCGGGCGGGAACAGGCTGGCACCCGAGCCGCAGTCAAGCGAGGCGACGAACCCGTCGCCCCCGCCGACGTCGAGCGTCTTGTCGGCGAGCTTGGCGCCCTTGACCTTGACGTAGTAGCTCGTGTGCTGGAACGACTGGCCGTTGCTGAACTTCTTCTCGACCGTGATGAAGGGGATCTTTGCTAGCGACCCTGAGTATTTCTTCTTGTCGACACCCCCAAAGAGCACCGAGCCTGTCTTGTTGTCGAGGTGGTTGAGGTGCATGCTGAAGGCCGGGCTGGCGATGACCTTTTGGCGCGCCATGGTCGTCAGTATCAGCGGGTACGTGCCCGAGTTGTTGAAGCCGAAGCTGCCGGGGCCGAAGCCCATGATGCCGATGCCGGTGCGCTGCGACGTCTTGGCCACGCCGAAGATCTGGTCGTCGATTTTGAGGCCTGGCTGCATCAGAATTTGTTGCTCGCGTCTTCACACGAGTGCAGTACTCACTTCCGATCGTGATGCTGTCCTTGACATAACTCAGGGCTGCTGAGGTCTCGTCGAGATAGGAGATGGTCCGGTCGTCTACATCTGCTTTTGACACGCTCGAGGACTTGGATGACTCGTAGCGACCGCGCTTCTTGCACTCGACCGGGTCGGTGATGGGGCCGTCAACGCTGACGTACACATGGCCGTCTATGGTCTCGTTCTTCGCGCGCGAGGACTTGGTGCAGTCCGGGTTAACCCAAAGCTCGCTCGATCCGGTGTCGACGGCAACGGTCAGGGGCTGTGGGGGTGTGCCGAGGGAGACTGTCGTTCCAGATTTAGAAGACCGTAACGGGGGTTAGGATTGGATGTTGACTTACTATCGATGGTATACCCAAAAGAACCAAAGTTGGGGAGTTCGAGATTCGTGGTGCCGGCAACGTCGGCCCGCTTCCGGAGTAGCGCGTCTTGTGTCGGCGGGGAGAGCGGGACATGGAGATATCCCGGCCCGGCGGTGGCGCCGGGGAATCCGTCAACGGCGGCCCCTGACGCCCCGGTCAGCAACCCGGCCGCAGCCGCTAGGAATGCTAAGGATGACATATCGACGCTAACGAGAGTGAAGTTGAATCAGGAGAAAGGAAAAAGAAACTAGGACAAACAACGGAAATAAATACGAGTCAGTGCAACAGTCATAGACTCCATGGGTTAGGTACGTGCCAACCAACCCTAATCCTTCGGGTGGAACCGAACCCCTGACGGCGTAGCATGCAGCCTGGCGATGGCTCACCAGGTTTTCGTGTGTTGACCAAGTCTGCCTGCTCGAGAGTTTGCGGGTGCTTCCGACCAATGACAGGCCGCGCTTGGCAGGAACAGGACCCCGAAGGATGCAAAATGCCCACCCCCCCAGGGTCGCTGGCAAATTACACGCGGGCTATGCAATGGGATGCGGATTAAAGAGAGCGGAGTGCGTATCCATCGGTCCTCCCAACGGGGAATTAAAAGAGTCAGACCCCTGGGTTGGGTGTTTTTAGGTCTTGGGTTGCAATAGGCAGGGCAGTTTCTGACAGGTGCCTTTACAGAAATAGGGGTCACGCTGCACATGCCTGAGTCGCACGGACATCACGCGGGGCTTATATCGCAATGAAAAATGAAAGTATGCCTAGACAGCGTTCCGCAGTATGGGTCAATACATCGTGAAGCAAAGTGATTTGTTGTTGTTAATTTGGCCAATCATTTATCGCGCATCTGCTGGCCTTAGCCCAGCTCTTCTCGTCACCGGCGAGACTGGCTGCGACGTTACACGGAAATCCGGCTCCCAAACGGCATCACTGTTCATCTCATGGTCGCCGATGCCGTGTTCATCCCGGTCGGCCACCCCGGCCCGACACTGGCCCCACCTTTCCGGTCCCGGTCCCGGGTCGGCGTCTAGTGTGCACTCCAACGGGTCCTTTCTCTATCTTCGCCGCCTCCGCCACATCATACAACCCAGCAGCAAATTAAATGGCGAACAAACTCCCGACAACAGTCCTCACGATGGCTGCCGCGCCAAGTCCGGTCCGACCTCCTGCGCCGTGCGGGCATAGTCGGAGGCGAGCCCCGATGGTCGCCACGTATCCGCAAACTCGATTGGCTGCGTGCTCAGACTCAAAGCAGCTGGCTCTAACTATTGGATTTACATACTTTAATATTTCGCGCTTGGAGTTAAAGTCGATTTTCGCATTCAATACAGACTACAGGGGCTGCGTCATCGACAGACAGCAGGCTCCGAATGCAGCGAGTCTTCCTCAGCAGACAATATCGATGGTAACAAGTTCTGGACTACACGGCGCTCATCAAGATAACCCGGATTCTTTATAAGTGAACTCTTCCCTTCCCAGCCGAATTATCTAAAGACCATTGCCTCGGCTACGAAACATGCAACTCACCGGGCGGGAAGTTCCGCCCCTCCGAGATGGGTGTCGGCACTGGCCTTCCGCAGGATATATGAAAGCCGTTCGCGCCGGCACGCTGGGAGCAGCCGTCATGGTTACAATTCGGTATCTTGGCGCGGTGCGATTTGGCACCAGAAGCCAGATAGTGCCCAGCACGACGTCGGTAGCAGCTGGGAAGTGCCATTTAGCCAGATGAGGGCGCAAATTGGCCTCCAATCAGAAAACTACCTCCCCTGGAACAGTACAGCAATGACGAGGTATAAGATGTAATTCCTCGGCACCTCGGGGCGAGATCTTTGATGTCGACAAGTTTGAAGCTAGACCGCCATCACTCAACAGCCCCAGGGGAAAGGGATACGAAATGGCTCTCCGACTTGGTCTCGCGTTCCTCGCCCTCGCAGCCGGCGTCCTCGCGCAGGAGGGCGAGCAACTGTGCGGCGGCGCGCCGTACTGGTCGTCCGACTACACATGCTACGACGACTCGGTCCTGTGTCCCGTGTCGTACGGCATCCCGACCTTCCCCTGCGGCGGCGCATGTTACCACCGTGAGATGTACCGGTGCGTGGCCGGCACTAGCTTGCGGCTGCTGCCTCGCGCCGCGGGGTCTTTTGGGCTCACGGTGCAAGGCACCGTCTCGTACGCGCACAGCCAAGAGGTCAGGGCATGCGGCGGGTATCTCGCTTTCGGGGCCGGCGCGAGGGAGTGTACGAGCTGCGTTCCCGAGCTAGCACCGAAAAACTGCGCGGCCTATCAGAATAAAACGGTACTGCAGACGGATGGCAAGATGGTACGATTACATACACATCTGGACATTTGCGCGAGACTGATTTCTCGTACAGGGATCCGATCTCCCGGGTCATCAATATTGGTATCTCAATACGACGGATGGCGCGCTCATGTATACACTGGGTGGCGAGGCCAATGGGCCCGATGAAATTGCCACAGCCGGAAAAGGGGTAACAAGTACGATCCCATCCCTTTTTCCATAACCTTCGCTAACTGAGACCTTCAGTCTACCAAGACGGGTTCTTCTCCTACAACGGCTTGCCATACTGGCTCGCCTGCCTCCGAACACTACCGGGCGGCACCGTCGGAACGGGGAGAGCATACAGGATCTACGCACCGACTCCAGACAACTTGGCGAAGACGGGCTGCGACCAGATCAAGCTGGTGTCATACGGCGTGCAGTTTATAGACCAGGGCGCATTCAAGTACAACTGAGATAGAAAGACTTTCTATAAGGCAACGAAGGGTATCAATGAAATAGGGATTTAATAGACAGTAAATCTAGGTGCAACCATTTAGTCCTGATAGGCACTTGGCTTATCTAGGAGAGAGACGCTTGGTTCTTGCTCGAACCGTCTGCTGATCCTCGGATGCCGTGTGTCACTCAGATCCAACCCAGGAAGCAACTCGTCCGTCTTGGTCACGGGCACATCACCGTCGGCGTCGAACCACACGCCGTGTCCGGCCTCCTCATAACCGAGCCGCTGTAGCTGCAGGTACCCGTCGGTGCTCCATTTCAGCCTCTTATAAACGTGTATCCCCCGAGACTTTTGCAGGTACGTCATGATGGGGTCGAGCGCGTACGACGCGATGACGATGAGAAGGCCGAGGCCGAATGTCAGGCCCAGCCCGAGCGAGCTGAACGAGGTGAAGTCCTTGCTGCGGATTTTCTACACACCAACTTGTTAGGAGTGCGACTGTTGCCCCTGAACCTCACGTACCTGACTCTGACACATCTCCCTCTCAATCGTGTTATTCGGCGTCCTCGAAAATATAGCTTGTTTGTCCGGCGTCGGCGGCGGCCCCTGCGCCGTAATTACAGCAGCAGCCTGGAATGAGGCAAGGTTGATCTCGACCCAGTGCTGCACATCCAACATCCACTGGTTATCCGGGATCGAAGCCTGGTCGCCGGAATTGGTGGTGCGCGCGCGCGACGTCAGCGCCGACGAGCCGAGCGTCTTCACGATCTGGTGCCAGTCCGCCATGTCGCCGAGAATCCAGGTAAACCAGGTCAACCGCAGCAGCGAGCCGTAGTAGTCCTCGTCGAAAGCCTCGACGGCGCGCGTCACGGGATCCTCGAACCCGCCCAGCGGCGAGCAGCCCGTCTCGCCCGGCTTTTTGGGGTTGCAGAACTGGTCCTGCACACGGCAGGCCAGCGGCGAGGCCGCCTCGGACGTCTGGTACTCGACCGTCTCTTCGACAAACGTGTCGTTGGGGTGTGCGGTCGCGTTCACGATGATGGTCGGGGAAAAGGTCGTGCGCGTGATGGACGCGAGGTTGCCGAGGTACCAGGGGTCGTCGGTCTTGTTGTGGAAGATGACGTGGTTCGCCGATAGCCAGAAGATGAACAGGTCAGCGTCCGTCCGGTTCTGGCTAAGTTCATTGATCGGAACGAAGTCGCTATTTTTCATGTCTTGGTCCCCGAAAGCGTAAAAGGCGGCCGAGACGCTGGTTCACCTTCGGGTTAGTCTCCAAATCAGGGGTTTTGGTTGACGTTGGTAGAACGCACCCAACATCATAGTCTGCTCGGATATATGCCGTTTCGTTCGGCCAGACATATGTAAAGTTTCTGCTCGTGTTGGATTGGTAGTTATATCCGACCGCTGGGTTACCGTACTTGTCGGTCGTGTCTGGGGAGTTATACACGGTTACCGGAAGAACCGGGGGGTCGGTATCAGGGGCATAACATACCAGATTTGTGGCCCTCGGTGACCAGAGGAGCACATGAAAACACGCGTCTGAACTTGAACCGGTCCTCCGGACGCGAGTTGATGCCCAGGTCGTCGTGACTGTCCAGCAATCCTGTTTTAATCACCAGATTCTTATCCCTGCTCTTGCATATCGACTCATCAAACGGGCAGGCGGCATTCTGGTCGATTTCGATCGGCAACCGGCGCTTGACAAAAGTGTCACAGCCGTCGGCGCTGTCGGAACCGTAACATTGGGCCACGTAATTTGCAGCGCTCTGAATCTGGGACGTATCCTGAACCGACTTGGGGATGTAGTACGCCTCGTATATGTCCGCCGCCTGCTTGTCCGGAAACGTGTCGAAGAGTCCGAGGGCCGCGCATGCGTTACCAACCAGCAACACTTCGTCGCCGATTTCCGAAACTCGGGAGGAGAAAACGCTGGTTATCACTGCGACGACGATGCAAGACAAGGAGGCCACGAAGACAAACAACAAGCGCTTAAAAGCCTGCTTCCCCTTCCGTCTCCACGCCCAGTACAGCAGGATCGATAATCGAAGGCCGGATTCGGGTTCGGACGCATTGCGTAAGACGGCTTGTTGTTGATGAAAGAGGCCGTCCGCTTCGCCAGGATGGGACGACATGTAGTGGAGGATGAAGCAGATAATCCTCCAGAAGCATGTGCCAACCCATCCCACGAAGAAGGCGATGAAGGCAATCAGCGTGATCGCATCGGCCCTGCTGAGAGTGACGGTGGCGCCATAAATCGGTCCCCGGGACCAGTTGATCCAGAAGCCCGTGTACACCGAATTTGACGCCATGGCCAGCACGATGTCAGTCGGTGGTATTCGGAGATTTGATGTGACAACGACGGAAGAAGGCCGGCTCGGTAGACATATTAAACATGACATGCACAGCCGTCGCTGGCTACCTATTTACTTATCTTTCTAGGCAGCAGGATGCAAAAGTACGGAGGCAAAGATAGGTGTTGCATCATGTCTCAGATCCTTTTGTCTTGATCAGCGTTTCCTTTCATGCGGTTGGCGCTTGTTGGTCTTATGCAGCGGCTGCCGCGCCAAACACATGGCCTCTAAAAATGCTTCGCAACTGCGCCTCCAGCCCTACAGCCCAGTGCCGATCGCAAGGCATTGGCTGTCCCGGAATCGTGTTGAGCCAGCCGATTGGGAGCTGGGTAGCGGTTGGTTAAGCTCTGCTCCAGCCAGAATCCTTCCTGGGGCCATTTTGGACCGAGTTTCAGAACTTTAGCGTCAGTCCAATGGCGCAGCCAGATTCGCGCTGAGTCCGCTGACGCTTATCATCCGGACACTGTTGTGATTGGTGACTTCGGATACCCTTACTCCTGCTTTACCTTGGAATCACAAAACCGTGGCCAACAAACAAACTCCTGGCGAAACTGAAGGAAGAGCAACCAGGTCATTCTCAAACTACCTACCCACCGGAAGTTCCCGTCCTTCCACCTGGACGGAAAGGAGGCGATCTCTCGCTTGCTATTTTTTCACCTTTCGCCTGGGTTGGTGTGGGCGAGGGTCTTCGGCTCGCCTTCCATGCAGAGGTCTTGCCATTGACTAACGGTTTTCGATCTGGCCAAAGATAAGCCAAGAAACGGGTACTTGGGCCGCCGCGGGAGGTGTCAATCACCTTCCAGTTCCGACAATCTGAATCGTGATCAGTCAAAGGCCAAAAACCCGACATCAGTTGCCGGGGTTGATATACATGAACGCAGGCCAGGCATCCCCGGCCAGCTCAATAAACTCGATACCCAGATTGCGTCGACTGATTGATGAAGGATCCGGGTGTACGAGAACCTGGGTCTCTGAGAGCAGCAACATTAGTCCGCCTGGGATATTCATATCATGGTCGTCCAAGTCGTCTAACAGTCGAATCTGACTCGCTTGCTTGGCCCCGGGCAATTAATCTTTCATCTGGGCTGCCCCCCTTCGTGCGGGAGGCGGGCCATCGAGCCCCCCGAGGAAAATCTCCGAAGCCACCACATACCGCCTGCGGGTTCCTGGGACCCCAGGACGGACATCCGTCCCAGGCGATCCCGTGATGCCACCACCAGACGGAAAGAAAACGACGTGATAATCGAACGCAACTTCAAAGGAGGGGGCTAGATGCTGATATAAATGACGTGCTTGTATAAGTTGTAAGTCTAGAGCTTATATGGCTTCGCCATCGACAATTTGCACCGGGCGGGAGCTGCTGATCCAAGCTAGAGGGTATCCTAAAATTAGAAGATCCGATAGATGAAAGATATCATCTAGCACACGGCGGACAACCAGGGGCGCGGGTTTTACCAGTAGGCCTCGCAATTACCTTTCTGCCCTCTCACCGCGCCGCCTGAGCCTCCATTGGCCCGCTCACCCGCTGGCCGTCGGGGACCGTCCCAACTCTTGGTGTCGGCTAAAGAAGCGTCCCTCGCTGACTGCGCCCACCACCAGCCCATCGACCCTGGCGCGGGTCGCTACCCTACCTCGTGAAATTTCCGCCCACCGGACACCGAACGATATGATCTCCCATGCGCAACCGAGAAGCTGGAACCATGACCTTCCTCGTCGACGTGCATGGGTGTGGCGACGGCCGGGAGAGGAGGATGACGACCCGCCACGAGCAAAAACACGTCGTTGACGACACCCCCATTCCAGACCGTCTTTACCCATTTTAACCGACTCGCTCGATTGCTAGACTCTTCTTGGCGTTCCAGCACTCTGCGGCGTGACTCCCTGATTTCCCAGTACCTGGGACGTCCCACGGCCATGGGGCGGGATTTCTGAGCCGTGGGAGCAGCAGCTTTTCCTCTATAACTCCCCTATATCCACATAACTGATGATGACGATGTGAGTACTTAACACTATGGCGTGCAGATCCGGATACACCCGATATCAATTGGCGGGATAATGAGGTGATGCAGGAATACCAAAGGGGTGGGCGATGGCTATTTTGGGATCAGGACGAATCTTTTGTTTTCCTGGTTTTTCTTAACGTGTTGTGGTATGATTCCCGGTGTGTACGTGTGCTACGAACGACTATAAATCTCCCGTTGCCATGCTCCCGGGTTGTTCTTCAGGTTCCATCTGATCCTGGTATCTGCTAAGCTCTCATCCGCTCTTGCTCACCCAAAACTCGTCATCATGCGGTTCTCTTCTGTGCTCGCCATCGTTGGCGCGACGTATCTTCGGTCGGTCTATGCTATCAGCGGCAAGAGTTACACAGGATGGGACTGGTACGATATCCAGGAGACCCCTTATTACGCGAGAAAGTCCTGACATCTTCTAGCTGCAAACCTGGGTGCGCTTGGAAAAGCAATCTCGGGAAAGGAGTGACGTAGGCCAAAGTGTGCCCTACTTTCGGAGGAATCGTGACTGACTCTAGGCAAAAGCGGCATTCCAATGGTCTGCGACATTAACAACAACGAATTGGCGAATGGTTTCAACTTGGACAGCGGGTGCAAGTCGGGTGGAAAGGCATACCTTTGCGACGACTACTCCCCAACGCCCGTCAGCGACAACACGACATATGGATTCGGTGAGTACCTACCTAACCTGTTTACCAGTGGAAAGAAGCGTGCTGACGTTCCGCCAGTCACCATGGCCGGAAATACGAATTGCTGCAAGTGCTTCCAGATCACCTGGACGAGCGGTGCCGCCAGGGGCAAGACATTAATCGCGCAGGTCGTCAACAACTTTGAGGCGACCGACAGCCTCAAGTCCAACGACATCGTCATCCTCACGCCCGGCGGCGGTAGTGGAGGCAATGACGGCGGCTGCCGAAGCCAGTACGGGACTAACTGGTATGTCCGCTCGTAACCCCCTGATCACACGTGAAACTAACACCCATCCAGGGGCGACAGTGGCGGTGGCCTGACTAAGGGCGCTGACTGCGCCAATCTCCCCCAGAATCTTCAGGGTGGGTGCTACTGGCGGTTCAACTGGGCCAAAGGAGCCATCAACACATGGAACATCGACTACAAGCAGATTTCCTGCCCGTCGAGGCTGACCAACATTTCGGGGTGCTCGGCTTGAGGCTTGAGCCTTTTTGTCTTGGAGCTGGCTGCCTTATTAGAGGGTTTGCGGATTCCCCTTGTTGCAATGGTTGTTGTCGAGCGAGGAGTTCATGATGTACATGTCCTTCAGTCTGGTACTGTTGTTGAATTTCTATATTCATTCTGCATGGAGCTTTTCCACCGTGTATCCATGCCGTTTGAGTGGCTGTGTCAATGTCTTACCTACTGGGCAGTAGATCGACATAGGTCTTCACGTAGGAGTTTCGGATATCACTGTTCTCAGCAAACAAGACAACGTTTTTCAGTTTCACGCCTTCATTGACACAGCTATCCACCCCTATCTTCAGCGGCTATAAACACAGCCGAGCTGAGATGAGTCCAATCAATCAGAATCCAAAAGAGGCAGAGTATGAAAGAAGAAACTCTCCACCCATAAAAAAGCCCTCTCCAATCAAGAGGCAAAAAAAGAATGTGAAGAATCGAAAAATCTCCAAGCCCAAACCCAAACCCAAACCACACCCTGCCACCACCCTTACTCAAAAATCCATCAAGCCTTCAAGCCCGAATCAAACTGCTTATAAGGCGACGAGTTATAGTAAGAAGTCCACTGCGAGCAAGTCGGCTCAATCGCATTCAGCGGCACCGTCTGCGGGATATCCTGCACGCGCTCGAGGAACTGGATGCTCAGGCCCTGCGAGACGTGCCAGGCGATGTGGCAGTGGAACAGCCAGGCGCCGGGGTTGTCGCTGCGGAAGGCGACCACGATCCAGCCGTTTCCGGGGAGCATGGTGACGTCGCGGCGGGTGGGGTTGTTGAAGTTGAGCTTGGAGCGGTCGGTGGCGTCTATTTTATTGTCAGTCCTTTTTGTTCGCTGTTTGTTTTTGCGTGGCGGTGAAAAAAATATGGGGCGGAGAAAAGGGGGTAAAAGGGGGAGAGACAGACCATTATAACGCCGAGCGGTGATGTTGAACGGGTCCGCCACAGCAGGCGTACGGCCGAGGATGAGGAAATCGTGGCCGTGGAGATGCTGTTTGTTCACGAATCAGTTTATTACTCGAGTCACTCCAGCAGGCAGCAAACATACCATGGGATGCGGCACGCCCAGCAAGTTCTCCACTACCCAGAATGACCACACGTTCGCCTGCGGCACCTGGAACACATTGTACCGCGGCGGGAAGTTCATGTTGCCCTTGGCGAGGTACTCGAGCGTCGGCTCGTCCCACGTGATGTTCATGTCTTGGCCCTTGACCTTCCAGTACACGCGCTGCTGGCCCTCCCACGTTTCCACGGCGAGGTTGACGTCGATGTCGTTGGCCGGGGTGGCAATGAAGGCCGAGGAGGGGGCAGAGCGGGAGACGATGGGCACAAGGCTGGTGGTGTCCTCGCATTTGCTGTCGGGCGGGGGCGTGCCGGGGATGGTTGGGAGGGCGGTCGAGCTGGCGCCTTCGTACTGGAAGATGGCGGCGGGCTTGTTGATACGGGAGACACCGCAGAGGCCAGACGAGGCAAAGGTCACGTTGAACCAGTAGTTTCCTACCGCGGCGCTGGCGTCGATTGTCACGTCGTAGCGCTGGCCGACGGCGAGGAAGAGGCTCTGGGCGGTGAAGGCGTTGACGGGGACGAAGTCGCTCTGGATCACGGTCATCTGCAGGGTTGTCAGTATTTCGAGCACAGGAAAACCCCCTGAGACAGGCTTACCTGATGGTTCACGAGGCTGACGGTAAAGGTGTTGTCGACCGACGTGTTGATGATGCGGAGGCGGTGGCGCTTGCCGGGCTTGAGCTTGACGCGAGCGTATTTGCCGCCGCCGTTGGCATTGACTGTTCCAGTTAGTTGAATCCTGAAGACACTCAGGGGCCACAAACCGTGAGATCCGTTGAAGAGCACGTTGTCAGAGGGAGGAGCAGCACCGGGAGGCGGGATCAGCGAGTGTTGGATCTCATCGGCCGCACCGTAATACCAATCCGTGATAGGGAAGACGCCCAGGTCCTCATCGTACGGCAGAGAAGCAGGTCCGTTGATCTGGATGGTGCCAACAATGCCGTTGGCATATTGGCTGGAAAAGTGAGAGTGGTACCACGACGATCCGTACTGCTCAGCACGGAAGGTGTAGACTTTGGTCGCATTCGGGGCAAGGGGGCATTCGGTGATGCCGTTAGCTCTGGTTACCGTTAGTAAGGGGCTAGACACGGATAGCTGAGACATACCCGTCGTTGACATTGTTGTTGTGCATGCGAATGCCGTGCCAGTGAAGGGAAGTACTATTTGCTGGTTAGGATGGAATCTTCTTTTTATAGAAACATCGACAAACCCGTTGACCCTCAGCTTGTTGGTCACAGTGACACGGATAGTGTCGCCCCAATCAGCCTTGATAGTAGGACCGGGGAATTGACCGTTGATGAGCATGGCCTTCTTCTTGACGACGCCATCGCCGCCCACCCAGTTGTCATGCTCAGTGATGACGAAGTTGTAGTTTCGGACAACACCGGTGGCAGGGAAGTTGGCCTCGTAGTCAGTATTGATGTTGAAGCCCGAGGTCCAGCAAGCGCGGTTGGTCGGCGTGTTGCAGGTCGGAGCCCGCTTGGTCAGTTCAGCCCGAGGAGCGAGATCAGTCCGAGGAATGAGGTCTTCTTCCGTGGCGAGAGGGACGGCGGCAGCAAGCCCTGAGAAGAGCAGGCAGCCGAGGCCCTGGAGCAAATGAGCGGTGCGCATTGCTGCAAGTGGCGAAAGAACGAGAGAATGAAGCTATCTAAAGAGGGTGGGGGAAGAGAGGGACGAAACGAATGTAGCAGCCAGACAGCTGCGTTCCCAAACCTCCTGGCTGTTGGGATGAGGCTGATGATCTGGCTGAGGACGGTCTGGGGATTGTGGTTTTATATCCATTCTTGATGACAAGGAGAGACTCAGGGGTGCCATGGATCACACAGACATCAGGACTGGGATCTCGGCATGGTCACCTTGCTCACCGTCGTCACTTCTCAACTACCGACCCTACAACACCATCCGGGCAGTGCCCAAGCCGAGTAGTCTGTCTGATGATGACCATCTCGTCCGCCAATGTTCAATAGTCCTGATCGCTTCGGCACGAGACACGGCAAACAACATACGACGTGATGATTACGGGGTTGGAAAAGGGGTAGTCGTTCAAGATGCAGAACCTAAGCAAAGCTTCAGATTCTGATCGAGATGGTGGCTGAGGAATGAGACAGGACTGAGACTTGGCGTCCCTTTTGAGTCTGCAGCTGGTCATCTGCAAGTGGTTGACAGCGGTAGATGTGGTTGCATTTGCGGGGTTGATGCTTTTCAATAGTCCGAAGTTGCCGTGTCCTGGCTGCAACTGTGGCCGTCGGGTCGTGGTGCGGCGCACGCAAAGATGCGCTGACGAAAACCCACGGTCTATATTTGCACAATGGCATCTCTTGGCCTCGTACTTTGGCCATGGGAAATTGGAAAAGGGGTGCAGACATGCATCGGGCAGGGGAGCGTCCACGGGGCTCGACATCAGAGTCGCCAAGAGGTATCGTCAGTCTGATGACCCTGGAAGCGACCCAAAGATGATCTGCTTGGCAGAAACAGAGGACCAAGAGATGGGGCAGAGCAGGGGATGAGGAGCCAGTACTAGCAGAGTGATTTTCAATCCAAGGCTTGTTTCGAGATCGACCTCGGGTATTCCCGTTCGGAGGGGTTCTCAAGGCCAGCCCTACAGAAATGACGGCGATTTTCCCTCATGGTTAAATCGACACCTGGTTGCACTCGGGTTCTGGTGCGGTGCAGTGCATTTGTTCTTCCACGTTTTCCCCGGAGTCGCTTACGATTTGCAGAGTTGAGGGCGGCAGCGCCTGCGCCTCACATATCGCCCGTACTTGGTGCCGTGTGCAAGGTACGCGTGCCGTGTCGAGAGACCGCCCGTGCAGAAGGTCGCGCGATGTTCGGGAATCGGGAACTGTGCCCACCACTACGGCCAATATTTGTTTCTTGGGTGCCGAACCTGAGGGTAAGCCGGGAAACCATGATGCCGAATTCTGCTGAAGATCGGCTTAGCCCATGAGAATCCACCAGACTACCGTTGTGAATAGGCCACATGGTCAGTTAGTCTTACACTATCCCGCTACGCCCTTGCAGCTAAGGGAACACACGGCACGAGTATTGAAGCTGCCAAGAGAAGCTGATGCAAGCTCTTAAGACAGGTTACCAGAAAACAGGGCAGGCAGACAGGGTGCATCCAGCTCCTAAGCCACACTGCAACGCTGTGTTCGGCAGAAGAGAACGCTGGAAGCCTTACGGCATCCAAGCGGGACTGCGCGCGAGCGGTACCCCTGAGGGACCAAAGCGTACAGGTAGCGGCCGATCAGATGCGCGCGCGATCCGATGAGTGGTCGACGGAGAATTTCGTGCGCTTAAGATAACCTGATTGGCACGCTGGAGCCGCGTTCTCTGGTTTTGTGATCCCCTTCATTTCCGTTCCGCTCTTGAGGTCGTGAGGGCGGTATCTTCCTGCGTATTATCATACCTCACTTTCGGAAGCCTTCAGAACCGTTGCGGCTTCATCCGACTTTCGATATCTTCAGTTCGCCAAGTCGAGATTACCTAGTAGCATCGAACCGTGAATATCGGACCTCGGGAAAAGGATCGTTGCTTCCCTCGGGGGATGGCAAGTAAGCCTTATCCGAACTCGAGTTGGGTGTGACAGCCTGCTAATAATAACACATCCCCTTAGCTTATCGTAAGGGTAGGTTTCTCGGTTCCCCATGATTCTCAGCAAGTCACGCTCTTCGACTTGTCCTTGGTTCTGCCAACCACATCGCGGATAATCGGCTCATGTGTCATCTGTCACAAGAAAATACGAGCTGGTAAAGGAGGCTTGGTATGGACAAGGTGACATGAAATCAGATGTGCGTTCTATCCGTACCTAAATAATGTCACAGTTTTCCTGCCCTCTTCCTCCAGTCTCGTCTTTGGAAACTGAGCTCAGTCGAGCAGGAAAGTAGACAGCCCTTTTTGCTCGGAGTTGCTGATCGACGACATACTCAAACTGGAGTCGGTCCCTAGCAAGACGTAACTTCCCGAGGACCCCTCAAAGGACACCGCTGCCGGGTCGGCCAGCCCCTGACGCTGAAAGAAGCTGGCGTCTGTGACAAAGCTCCCAGTGCCACGTGCCTCGAAGCGTAGCTGTGAGCCCGACCGGCGAAGAAAGGTCCCAGGCTTGCTTGCTGACTCGAGACTGACAGTGCCATTGCCGGCAAGGCCAGGCACAATACGAAACAACGTCTCCGCGAGAGTAGGTGCTGTGTTAGACCCCTGATTGCTAGTGCGGTATCGAAGATACAGATTCTGGCTGCTCGTTGACCGAAGACGCACAGGTGTAAGACCATCCGCTACCGGGAAGCCAAAATCAGGAGTACCGTCCGCTTTCCAGTACAGCTTCTGAACCCTTGTCCGACGGTTGGGGTCATTGAGCGGGTCGCCTTTGATATCTCGATAGGACCTGTCGTGGTACACGAGTATGTCGCTCTGTCCGTCCTCTGAGACTGTAAAGGTGTTGTGACCCGGTCCGAACTGCTGCGTGTCCGAGTTGCTCACAAAGATCGGCGTCTGGGATTTGCTCCAGGATGCGACGTTCATGAGATCCGAGTTGGCCGAGGCCGTGAGGAGTCCAATGCAATAGTTGTAGTCGGTGGCGGCGGCACTGTAAGAGATAAAGATCTTGCCGTTTCGCTGGATCACGGCCGGACCCTCGTTGACTTTGTAGCCTATCTTTTCCCACGACAATGTCGGGCGTGAGATGGCGATGGCTGTCCCTCGGATGGTCCAGGGGTTCTGTGTGGGTGCGATCATCAAACTGCTGTTCTCATCTGCGCCATTGACTTGTTGTGCCCAGACGAGATAGCGGGTTCCGTTGACGGCAAAGGTGGTCATGTCCAAGCTGAAAGTGTCCCAGTTAGTCTTGACGACGCCCTTCTCAACCCATGTTGCCGTCAATGGGTTATCACCGGTCCCCTCCAACACAAACGCTCTGATGTTCCACTGGCCAGAAACACCGAGGGCGACGTAGATGTACCACTTCCCATCAATATGGTGGAGCTCCGGGGCCCAGACTTGCCCACTGCCTCGTCCGGATGCTTTGCGTCTCCATATTGTTGTCTCGGAAGCAGTACCAAGGTCTTGGATGGTTTTTGCACGTCTCAAGACGATTTTGTCGTAGTCGGGGACCGTGGCTTTCAGTTGTGTCAGGCCTATAGATGTATGGGGTCTGGGAGAAAAAGCTATTTACCTGTAAAGTAGTACCATCCATCTGTTTGTTTGGAAATATGGGGATCGGCCCTCTGATTCACGATCGGGTTGTTATAGCTAATGGCGGATGACAAGACTGGTGCTGCAAGCAGTCCAGCAGTGGCTGCCAATACTGCAAGGAACCGCATCTTGTGTTTCTGACCGAGTTCTCTGGCCCAGTCACAATTTGACTTCCGCCACCAAAATCCAAACCAGCCAACGAGACTTCGAAAAGAGGTTCGAGGCTTATCCGTCTGTTTCGGCTACCATCTTTCGGTGGGGGTACGTACCAAGTTTGAGATGTCGCGGCTATAAGTAGCTCGGAGTCCCCGCATTTCGAAGCCATGGCCCGGAAGAACCAGCGCTGCCCAGAAATAAGTGTAATTCAACCGGTAGCCACCAAGCCGAGCACTCAGCGGAAAAGCTAGCCAAAGGCTCGGAGCCCCAAAGATCCCCTCCGATTGCAACCTCGGCCCCCCCAAGAGTACCCGCCCGCGCTGGCGGGACAAGCCCTTGGTTGTTTTGCGAGAGACATGATTTGCGCGCCTGCTGGTAAACGCCGGGCGGCCGCGCGATTGGATGAACGTTTACTCTTCTCCCGTCTCCGGATGTGCCCTCCGGCCGTGGTATTTTGCCTGCTTCGGAGTTGGGGCTAGCGATTACAACGATAGTAGGCTACTCTTACGACGGCTTCATTTCGCTTCTGGAATTCCTGGTAAAGTGAATGGCACAAAAGGAAGGTCACTCCTTGAGTCCCGCTGAAATAACTTTCCAGCTCCCAGGTCACCTCGACATATTCGTTTCAGAATGCGGCTATCGGCGGTTATCCTGAGTATCTGCACCGTCGCGGGTGTGCATGCTCGTGCTATTGGTGAGGGAGAGAAGGGGCTGACGACAAGGGCTGACATACCGACGACGTTCACTTGGAGCTCGACCGGTCCCCTCATCTTCCCCAAGGATGATGCACGACAACTGGCTGGCATCAAAGACCCGACCATCGTTGAGATCAACGGGACATACCACGTCTTTGCCAGCACGAGCCAGGAAGCCGGGTACAATCTCGTGTATTTCAACTTTACCGACTTCAGCCGGGCCAACTCGACCCAGTTCTACTATCTCGATCAGTCGCCGATCGGCACCGGCTACCGGGCAGCCCCCGAGGTCTTCTTCTTTGAGCCGCACGGCCTGTGGTATCTCGTCTACCAGAACGGAAATGCCGCCTACTCGACGAACAAGGACATTGCCGACCCGGCCGGCTGGACGGCGCCCCAGACATTCTACAGCGACAGGCCGAAGCTCATCTCGGACAACCTCGAGGGCGGTTACTGGGTCGACATGTGGGTGATCTGCACCTCGACTGACTGCTACCTCTTCTCGAGCGACGACAACGGCCGTCTCTATCGCTCGCAGACCACGCTTGCCAATTTCCCCAACGGCATGAGTGACCCGGTCATCGCTTTGCAAGACTCGAACAAGTACAACGTGTTCGAGGCGTCGTGCGTCTACCACATCGGGGACGGCAAATATCTCCTCCTCGTCGAGGCGATCGGGCAGAGTGGCGACCGGTACTTTCGGTCTTGGACGTCCAACAGCCCGGCTGGGAATTGGACCGCGCTTGCGGCCACCGAGGCCTCGCCGTTTGCCGGGGCCAGCAACGTGGTGTTTGAAGGAACTCCGTGGACCAAGAGCATCAGCCATGGTGAACTCATCCGCACCCAAACGGACCAGACCTTGACGGTGAACCCGTGCAATATGCGGTTCCTCTACCAGGGTGTGGATCCGACTGTCGATGTCAGCTACAACTCTCTGCCATGGCGTCTTGGGTTGATCACGCAGACCAACGGGAGCTGCTGAAGGGAAAGAAGAGATTCTAGAGTTCAGTGGAAGAGGAGAAGAACATTTCAAGTGGATTTACACCATAGAAACCAAGGGCCCGAGTGTGAAGGCACTTGCCTGTAAGATAGTTGTCTTGTCATGGACGAGAGAGATTTCAGCGAGATACGGGGGCCTTGGAAGACTCTGAACATCAAGAGTCTCCGAGATAGGAGCCCAGAACGAGTTTCCCCTCTCGAGCCCCTCTCTCTCTTCGCCTTCTTGGGCTGAATAATGACTATGATGACTTGGCCAAGACACGCCGTGAAAATCTCGCTGCTTGCCGCCCCGCCACGTGGATATCGCCTCACCACTTGTTTTCGTCTGTCCTTCAGTCTAGAAAGTTGGTTGAAGTGGGGTCAGACGCAGTGCTCGGGTTGACAGCTTGACTCACAGGCTCAACCCCTCCTTCAAGATCACCGCGGGGTCCACAAGGCGCGTAATAAGCTCACCACATGCGACGAAAAGCTGACGTCGGTGGGTGAGACTTTTCCCGACGTTAATAAATCGTGCGCGGCGCAGGAGAAGGCCGACCTCAAACCGTGGCTTACCTGCAGGTAACTGACAACAGAACTGAGGTCAGAAATCAGAAGTGTGGATTGTTGGGGGAAAAAACCTTGGTTCTTCGGGGGACTGAGCAATTGCCACGAACACCTGTAGAGTACACCAAGATGCAGCCCAACGAAGAGTGACGCGATAAACATATCACATATCGATCTAGATTTCTGTTCTGCTGAAAATGTCGAAATGGTGGGATGTCAGGTTTTCGTGGCGTCAACCCCGCAAGCCCCACGAGCCCCTCGTTGTTTTGGCGGAGCCCCTTGGCGTTTGCCCGCTCTGACCAATGAAAGGGTTGAAATTTAGGGGGGGCGCCACGTCGATCGGCCGGGTCTCCCGCAAGGTTCCTTGCAGTAGCCCTGTTTCGATTCCCCACCGATGCAGGTCCCAGCTCGCAGCACTCCAATCAAAGCCGGCGGACCTCATCCGATTCATGATCGCGCAAACTGTTGCCGCCCCTCCTTTGCAAACTTTTCCCTGGATTTCTCCGACTCCCTCGTGGCACCAACGGGAATGCGGCGAGAATGCGCCCTTCCGACCGTCGGCCGCCGTCGGAGCTCGGAGGGATGACCGGGCTGATGACCTTTTTGTGTCTCGGCGCCGTGCTTTGTGTGGATATTTTTGTGTGCGTGCGTTGGCGAGGGCCAAAAGGGGAGTGGCTGGCGGCAGATGGCTCGGTGTGAAGCGAGCGACCTGGTTAAATCGACCGTATGCCCCGATAGATCGACCGTATCTAACCGTTTTTGGACGAGCCCCACCACAACCAAGGCCCAGGCACGTGATGGCCGGCTTCACCAACACCAAGGCAGTCGCCCACAAGCAAATCAGCCAGCCTACCTACCTACCTACCTACCTACCTGCCTACTTATCCATTAGAAGCCTTGGGACTGGTTGTATCCGTTGCGCTGGAGCGTGCAGGCAAGGTTTGGCGGAAGATTACGTAGTGAGGTAAGTAGATTCACGCGTCTCAGCACACGTATGCACGGGCCATTAGTCACGTGACCGGCGCGCTCTTCGACGCGACCCTACGCTAAAACTCCACGAAATTACCTTACCACCGTACACACCAGCAGCCCGTCTGCGCTTCGGCTACGCTGCGTGCGTGCATGCGAAGCTTTCGTCTGGAAAGCCTTCGATTCAATCGCAAAAGGGGGGTTAAAAAGCACCGCATTGGGTGGTCTTGCGTCGGCGTTCTCGAGGAAGGACTTTGCGTGCACGAGTGGTTGGTGGGGCCTTCCAAAACGGGTTAGATACGGTCGATTTATCGGGGCATACGGTCGATTTAGCCGGGTCGGAAGCGAGGCCTCACCCCTGCGGCAGCCACGTCTTCCAGCAAACCACCGAGACCCACCGGGCCGACTTTAAGGTCAAGGGGTGCCCGCCGTTGTGTTGTCCTCGTCGCCTCAATCTCGTTGTCTCCTCCATCTGCGATGCCAGGCGACAATTGACGTCTTTGACGCTTTGTCAGTCCCTTCCTTTCTCAACACCACATTCTCTCAGCCCGCATTGTCTCGACGACCGTGCGAACCATTCCTTGACAGCCTCAGCTTGAAGCCGACGGTCTGTTTTTAAACCACTGGCCCTGCCCACGGCGAATCGACCCTTCATTTGCGATCGCAACCACACTTGGGAACCCATCCCTACCACCACGAACCACAGACGCGGACCCATCGCGACACAACGACAGTACGACTCGACGTCAAGAACCATCCAATCGCGCTCCTTAGCCCGCTGGCCTACGATTTACGCCGCGGAACACTCATTGAAACGAAGCAAGAAGGAAATACCCAACGAGAATAGAGAAAATGACTGGATTCAAGACTCTCACCGGTCTTGCTATCGGGGCACTGGCGGCCCGCGCCCAGGCCAAGACGGTCTGGGCCACACCCCACGACAGCTACAGCTCCTCCATCGGCGTTCTGGGATGCAAGATCGAGACAGGAAGGGTGGCGTACTGGCCCCAGTCTGTTGACTGCAACAACATCTGCGTCAAGCTGAGCTACGGCGGACGATCGGTTCACCTGCTCCGCATCGACCAGTCCGGCGGCGCGTACGACATCAGCTACGATGCCTGGGCATATCTGCAGACGGGCCAGTCTGCCGCCGCCGACCCGATCGTGGGTGGTCCGGTAGCCATGGAAGCCGAGGACGTTGACGCGTCCGAATGCGCCAGCTTGATCAAAACACCGGGCTCCAAGCTTCCCCTCAGCGCCGCCAACAGCATCAACTTCCTCAGCAGCTGTCTCGACCAGCCCAGCAGCTGGGTTGCCAAGAACCACGTTCTCTACAACATTTGCGACTCCATCTGCACCCTTGGCCAGGATGAGGAATGCACCCTCGACCTCTCTGTCAGCAACCAACCCAGCTGCCCTCATACCCTGGGCTTGACCACCAAGCTGACCACCGCCCCGGTCTTCAACATCCTCTACCAAAGTGGCAAGACTGTCATTGCGGGCTCAGGACAGGAGGTCCCTGCCCGGAGTGAGCCTGGCCCTGCAGCTCCTGCCCCGGTCAATGATGCTCCTTCGTCGGCCCCGTCGGCCCCAGCCCCATCGGCCCCAGCGCCCCAAGCGCCTTCGGCGCCAGCACCGACCAGCGCAGCACCGCAAGCCACTCCTACCGGCGCCGTCTTCAAGGAGGACAACGAGAGCGTCAAGCCGCCCGCGGCACCCACAGCAGCCAGCTTCCCTCCCTCTAAGCCTGCTGGCCCTGTCCCAGTCGCATCGGACTGGCCGACACTCGTCGCCTCCGGCGCGCCTGTTGCTCCGACGCTCGTCAGTGCAGGCCCTGCCCAGAACCAGAATGGGACAGGCCCCGGTTATAACCAGCCAACTGCTGCGGCGCCCACGACATTTGCTGTCGTGGCTACTTCAGGCAGCCCAGTAGCGCCGGCCACCACACGAGCTGTGCCCGTGACAGCTGGTGTTGCCGGGTTGCGGGGCTCACTTGCGCTTGCAGGGGCTGCGGTTGCTATTTGCATGGCCATTGTTGTCTAAGACGGCTGGCCACAAAAGAAAATACCTTTCTTTGTATATAATTTTGGGAATAGACTTGGATACACCTGCCTGCCTCTGTGCCTTTGTTTTCTCGGTCAAGCACCTTCCACCTCTTGTCGTTGTTGTCGCGCCGAGACGATCCCTGGTCGACAGGGGTAGCTTCGTCCAGAGTAGGTCTGACTCGGTGTCGCCACGCACTACGTGTTTTACAAGCTCCCACACCGATCTAATAAACACAGGAGAGTGAGCATGACGCAAGATATAGTCTTCTTGGTCGAATTAGTAACAGATGTCGAAGTGGAAGAACTCTCGTAGGTAGCACTTTATTGTGACCCTTCCTCCCGCATCCAATCCCCTTTTGCACTTCATAAACGCCGTCAGCGCATTTAAACTAAATAGATGCCTGACAGAATGCGACAAGAAGTGAACTTTCTTTAGAATCACTTTAGAAAGGTAATATAGTATTGAGTCGGCTAAAGTGGCCACAATGGTGGGACCACCACGGGTAGATCGTCTTTTGAAGACCTCGCATCTCGATGTCAGGCGGTTCATCAGAGCACCTTCGCATCTCGCGAGGTATTTTGACAAAGTTGACAACAACATGGGACTGAAAGGACTTGGCCATTACGTCCTCGCAATTTGGATTCTTGTAGTCCAGATATGTCCAGCTATTGCCGATTTATGTCCTAGCCCTCCTGTCGGTCCCACGGACAGTTACTACAACTTACCCGGTTGGCGGTTGTCAAATTTCCTCTATGTTGTCTATGATCAAATCGCATCTACTAACAAAACCAATACGACGTCCTATCTTAGCGTCGATGTGCGAGGAGGATTTACCAACGAAACGCTGCACTGCGAGTCGACCAGGCTAGGCGGCATCGGAACGATATGGGCAGACTGCGTTGTAACGAACGTGTGGCTGGACTGGAAAACCACAGTGGAATACAAACCAACCGTCGGAAATCAGCTCATAATCCGAGAACAGTTACGTTGCCCGATCGACGAAGAACACACTGCGTCCACGACACCGACGGCGATGTTCAAAGGCATCGCCGAGTTCAACAACTTCGTCTGGAACAACCCGCCGGCGCCTAACCTCCCCGCGAACGGAACAAACGCAGAGATCTGGTCGCAGTCATACTACGCATACTTTTACGTCGGTGGCCGATACTATATTCAGGAGCCAAACCCGGTGCCTGGCTGCTTCCCCATCGACACTTACCAACAAGCCGGCTGGACGCTATCCAACTTTTCCTTCCTGGCCGACTGTTTCAACTGCAACCTGCCGTGGACAATCCCGCCGCGCATCACAGACATCCCCGACCCGGGCTTCCAGGTCTCGTTCCACCTGACCAACACGTTCAACGGCTGGACGACCGACTGCTCCATGTTCCACGGCGACGCCATCACGCTCGACAACCAAGACTGGAACTACTGCGGCGGCAGTGACCCCGACGATGACCCCGAGTGGCCGGCGACGTGGTTCCGGATGGACCGCGAGGGGAAGATGCTGTATGTCAATCAGACTTGGGTTTGCAGCGCGGGCTTGCCGGGGCGGTTGAGGCTCGAGATGCTGGGGCAGGTGCAGGTGCCGATTAACTGCACGGCTGGGCCGGGGAACTATACGAAGGGGGGATGCAGGGTGTGCATGGACGGCGTGTTTGTCGGGGCGGGTTCTTTCAAGTCAAAAATGATTGGGACGTGGACGATTCCGTGAGTGTTGGCGCCGGTTCGCTTGGCCACTGGCCTAGAGCGTCAGGACGGCTGCTTTCTCGCGATCTAACGTCAAAGTCCTGCTTGGCAGGGACATCACTCTGGGCGGCCGATTTAAGGTTTTTGCAGACATGGGAAGTGAAGCTCTTGCCTGACGGGCTACTTGATGCATGTGCCGTTGAGTCTGATGCATTAGTATTGTACCTAGCTCGGCCTAGTTGAAGAGACTTTTTTTTGCACATGGGCGTTTACCTACCTGACGTACATGTAGGTAGCCCAAGCTTCCCAGCAGTATTTAACTGCCAGCACCTCCCGTATGTCCTCAGCCACTCATTCCAGACCCTTCGGTTCTTACGCACTCGCTTGCTCAATTGCTACTCGGCTTCCGTTACTACATTCCTTCATCATGCCTTTTGACGTCGACATCACCGGCGTTTGGGCTGCTGGCCTCCACTCCGCGGCCAAGGATTGCGGACTTGTCCTTAACTTTAACACAATCCTGTATCTTGTCGGGCAGGGTAAGTAATACCGCCATTCTGTGGCGCGGCTGATTGCTGACGTCTGTCGCGATGAAGCCATCCGGGGCCATGATATAGCAAACAAGGACGGAACACCGGCCGATTGGCTGAAACTGGAATTAGCTTATCCCGAGGTGACCACAGCCACTGGAAATTGGTACATCACCACGGCTCTCTTCTATCGAGCTTGCGAGGCGCTCGACCACTCTATCCCTGTTAGCGATGTTTACAACATCGCGGTCCTCGGTACGGTTGTCCTCGGCTTGCAAGTTTATCTTACTGACTTTTTCCAGGGTATACGGCTGCAAGGAATGAACGTGGCGGCGCGTCTGGAGAGACTGGGCACGCCGACGCGTGAGCCATGGGCGAGTGGAGCAACTTCTGCAGAAGCACCTTCACCGCTCAACCCGAGAAGTGCAACGGATATAGACAATCAACATAGAAACAATCGACATATATTTGAAACAAGACTGCCATTGGAACACATCTGGGAGTCTCGGTGTTGATATTTGTGCACACGGGCCAGACTGGATGTTGCGGGTTCTTCTGCTCAGATCACATGCCGTGCGTCCTCGCCGTATGCGCTGGGATATTTATGGCTTTATGAACCTGTCTTTTCGTTGTTTCGGGACCGGCGACTCGCACTACTGCGGAGCTTGATCCAAGCTACGGAGCTGTGTGATGTGGGCGCCGCGTTATCCTCGTCGCTGGTCGTGACGCATGCCGACCTTAATAGGGAAATGCAGCCGCTGCGCATTAGGTCGTATAGCTTGAGATAGCTCAAATGTTCGTCTTTTTAGCTGTGGACTGCATGGCACTGACAGAGGAAGAAGCATCTGGCAATATTTATAGGGCAGCTTGCTATTCTCATCCGTGGGTACTGTGTTCGAGCCTAGTTGCTTCGTTAGAGATAACCATTAATAGCTAAAACTTTACCTCGCCGCGTGTCAATCCCAGGGGCCGAAGTCTGGGGAAGCCTCCAATATTTATGTTATATCACACCCGTCGAGTCTCTTCTTTCACTCGTGACTCTTCACCGACGCATATCACCCTACCCGTTGATAACTGATGCTCCGAGGAAGTAACGGACCGAACCTTACAGCAAGTTAACGAGGAGCGTCGCGTTGCGATTAGTTGGCGGCTACAACACCATCACTCTCATTTGTTCCAACGTGCACAGTCCGTTAGTTCTCCTTCGGTCAAAGCTACGCAGCGGAATCACTATTCCGTCAATTCGTCACCATCACACAAATAATCAATTTCACTAACCGTTTCCCCCAACCGCTACACTAATCCATAAAATGGGTATGGTGGCCAGACTCTTCAGGAAGATGAGGCTCTTCAGAAAGCCGAGGAATGCAGATCTTCCGAGTCGGCTGGACCAGGCGCTGTACCTGGCTGTACAGCATGCCAAGGAGGTCGGGGTTGAGCTGCCGACCGCGGTTGAAGTTCTGGCCCAAGGTAGGTACCTAATTATGAGATCCCAATTGCGGTCGAGAAAGATGAATATAACCGCCATCTCCCTGTAGCTATTGCGGAAACCCCCTTCGAGTTCCTTCTCTTCCCTAGGGGGCAAACCGAGCATCAGAGGGATACCGAACATATCAGGAACGCTGCGGAAGGTCTCTATCACGCATTTAAGGCCGCCGCATGTTCGGGTCTACCATGGGACGAGTCGAACAACACCATCTACCTGGGTATGATATTCTCATTCTTAATCAATTTCCCGCACTAGCAACTAACAGCTCCTAGTTTTCGATGGCAAGCCCTTTGGAAGTGCCATGACTAGTGGCCGTATCGACATGGAGTAGACCGCAACAGGTTTGCTGGCTTTGCTTCATCTACCTTTCGGTCGCTGCTTTGTCACCCAGTGCTCTGGTCACATCCAGTTGTGGGCTGGGTGCCTTAGGCGCCACACCATATCTTCTATCCGGCCTTCCAACGTTTTCCCCTACACGGACACACACCATCCTAAGTGCTGACCATAGACGAGATAGTCTCTGGATCAGTTCACCCTCACACCCCCATCACATCTCGATGCCCTCAGGTTCCACTCAGATATGCGAGCAGCGTCAGTGAACGATAGCATGACTGGAATATCCCACGGCTCACTTGGGTTTCGACGAATACGCGTCTTTGAAGTTCTATTCACAGTTCAGTGCTACACAGATACCGACAACCGAAGATTGAAAAAAAAAAAAAAAAAAAAAAAAAACAGAAAAAGAAGATCGATGTAATGGTAACCCTAATAGCGGACCTGGAGAGAGTCGATCGTCGGGGATTACGGCGAGTCCAGTCTCCCTATCGACATCACGGGTGCGCGGATCAGCCGATCGCTCACAAACAGGCCGCGCTGGCCGCTTGCAGAGGGAAATATGGAGTTTAGGGCAATATTTGCTGGGGTTTAGGGCAGTATTTACTGGAGTGCATTTTTCGCAAAGCACTTCTCTCAACCACCTACCGTTCTGCTTTTCAAAGCTGTACATTCTCATTTGTGATTGGAATTTACTGCAGCGGTCATGTTCGAGAAATACGGAAAATTCAAGGAGGAATGGGTACGGATGAAAAGGGTGGAGCACCACTACCTAGGTACATAAACAGATCCTCACACGCAAACTTACTGGGTAGGTAGAGACCGATCGGGCGCCGATGGTGATACTTTCACCTGGTTTTTTGTTTCAATCACGACCGAACCATCCGGACATGCTTGCTGACAGAAAATGGGTTGTAGATCTTTGGGAACTCAGGCTCAGTAAAATATCCCCCGCCCCGGCCGTTCTGCTATTGGCGGCAAAATCACCGACTAGAAGTCCATTGTGCGGTAAACACCCAGAATCGCTGCAACGGTCATATAGCCTGTGACTAACGCCGGATGATTGGAGCGCCAACGCCCGCTCAATATGAAGTGAAAGGGATTTGAGGTGTATTACCTGTAGCGGAGATTTGCAACGCACAGCTGTGCTATTGCCGAATTACCCCAGGCAAATATGTGAACTCTTCGCTTCTCCTCTCAGTTGGTATATAAGTCAGTAGGTTGGCAACTTGACTTGGCAAATCTCGTTACCACAGGCGCAAGGAAGATGGGTCCTAACTCAGTGCAAGCGACGGCTCACCGGCTCCTGGTGTTCGTCTTGCTCCTCCTTGGCTCGTGCCCGGAAGTCGCCGTCGGTGCTGTGGCTCCCCGACAAAACACATCCCCGTTGACGAGAGAGCGCCTCAGTCTCAATGCGGGATGGCGGTTCCAGAGATTCACCTCGAACCCCGATAATCTGAGCTACAGCAAATTAAAGGCCTGGATTCTCCCGTCTGCGAGCAGCTACATCAAGGATGCATCAAGTCGCGCTCTGCGGCCGGCTGGACAACCTACCAACGTCACATACGCACAGGCGACATTCGACGACAAGTCCTGGGACGCATTAAACCTTCCTCATGACTGGGCCGTAAAAGGCCCCTTTTACACCGGAAGCAATGCGGTCATTGGAGGCGGCATGGGACGACTACCTATCCAGGGTGTCGGATGGTACCGCAAGAAGTTCACATTGACGTCGACCGATCAGGGCAAAGGGATCTTTCTGGAAGTGGACGGCGCCATGTCATACGTCATGGTGTGGCTGAACGGGAACTTTGTGGGGGGTTGGCCGTATGGCTATGCCTCATTTCAGCTGGATCTCACTTCTTACGTGCAGCAAGGGGATAATCAACTCGCCATCCGGCTCGAAAACGCGGTGGATTCGTCTCGTTTCTATCCCGGAGCTGGCATTTACCGGAACGTTTGGCTCACCAAAGTCTCGACAACTCACGTGCAATACCATGGGACGTGGATCTCGTCGAGACAGGTGTCCGAGGAGTCGGCGACTCTTGACTTGGTTGTTCAGGTGGAGAATACTGGATCCGCCTCCCAGACCGACCTTCAAATTGCCACGGATATTCACGTGTTTCAGGGAGGAAAGATTGGTGAGAAAGTCGGACAATTTCCAACGGCCAAAGTCCAAGTCGGGTCGGCCAAGACAGCATCAGTCAACAGCAGCGTCACGCTGAGCAACCCGCGACTTTGGGGACCTAAACCCTCACAGACACCAAACCTGTATGTTGCGGTCACAAGGGTCCTGAGCAATAACCAAACGATCGACGAGTACACTACCCGGTTTGGGATCCGGTCAGTTCAGTATACGGCGGACGGCGTGAAAGTTAACGGGGAGAGGATTTACCTCCAAGGTGTGTGCCAACACCACGATCTGGGCTCGATCGGGTCGGCATTCATCGTCAGCGCTGCCAAGAGACAACTCGAAATGTTGCAAGAAATGGGCTCCAATGCCGTCCGCACGTCGCACAACCCTCCCGCCCCGGAACTTTTGGACCTTGCTGACGAAATGGGGTTCCTGATCCTCGATGAGATTTTTGGTATGTCACTGACTGTTACCCCTGAATACCCCTAACAATGAGCACAGACACGTGGAACAGCGGAAAACGCACCAACGACTTCCATCTCATCTTTCCCGACTGGCACGAGGCTGATCTCCGGTCATTCATCCGACGAGACCGGAACCACCCATCAGTCGTGATGTGGAGCTACGGAAACGAGGTCGCCGAGCAGCGCAGCAGCAGCGGCGCCAACACGGCCCGCATGCTCCAAGACATCCTGCACGAGGAGGACCCGACCCGGTTGGGGACCATCGCAATGGACAACGCAACCCCAACCTCGGCCATCACCAGCGTCGTCGACATCATCGGCCTCAACTACCAAGGCGAGGGCCGCGGGACCGGCCAGCCAACCTTCCCCAACTTCCGAAGCGCCTTCCCCAACAAGATGATCTTCTCCACCGAGTCGAGCTCGGGCATCAGCACGCGCGGGACGTATCTCTTCCCCGTGACCAGTTCCAACTCTGCAACAGAAGACGATACCCCGGGCAACGGCGGCGACGCCAACAACAGCTACGTCAGCAGCTACGACCTGTACGCCGTATCGTGGGGCGCGTCTCCCGATAAGGTGTTCGTTTCGCAGGACAAGTATCCCTACGTGGGCGGCGAGTTCGTGTGGACGGGGTGGGACTACATCGGCGAGCCGACGCCGTACGATTCGTCGCGCAGCAGCTACTTCGGGATTATCGATCTAGCCGGGTTTCCCAAGGACCGGTACTACCTGTACCAGTCCCGCTGGAATCCGACGGTGCGCATGGCGCATATCCTCCCGCACTGGAACTGGCCTGAGCGCGTGGGGCTGGTCACGCCCGTGCATGTCTTCTCGTCCGCGGACAAGGCTGAGCTTTTCCTGAATGGCGTCTCGCAGGGCGTTGTGAATAAGAAGGCGCCGTCTGACTACCGCTTCCGGTGGGACAAGGTCACGTACCAGCCGGGCAAATTGGAGGTCGTCACGTACAAGAACGGAAGCTTCTGGGCCAACGCGACGGTGGCGACTACCGGGGATGCTACCCAGCTCAAGCTGTCTTCTTACAAGAATAGGGACTCGATCAGGGGCGATGGGAATGATTTGGCCTTCATTAGCGTCGGTGTGTCGGATAAGGACGGCAATGTCGTGCCGCGGACGGATCCAAGCATCAGCTTCTCGGTCCAGGGACCGGGGGAGATCGTGTCGACCGACAACGGTAACCCGACGGATTTTGTGCCGTTTCCTTCGAAGGAGAGGAAGGCGTTTGGTGGGCTGGCTTTGGCTATTGTCAGGGCAACTGGAGAGAGTGGGACGATTACGGTTACGGCTACCTCGAAGGGCTTGACAACGGGGACGTTTACATTAAAAGTTGTATGATTGGCTGGCGGCAGGGCTGTGACAATCTAGATGTACAATACAAGATTAAATGGGAGAACAATGACTTAATATTCATGATCCCGCCATGAACCTGAGCATGCATCGTTGTAGGCTACTTGCTACTATTATTGAAGAGAAAGTCAAGTTCAACCATCCTATTGATAGGAAAGGCAATCTTTTACCTGACGGAGGTTTTGCATTGCGGCATTTGGTGGTCTTGCCTATGTCACTTCTCCAAGGACATGCACGGCAGGCCCCTGAAGTTTCCACCACCACGCAGTGACGCGACATGTTCAAGTTCAGGATTGAAGCGAGAATAAGGTAATATTTTTCCATCATTAAGAAGGGTTCAAAACTTGATCAATTATTTAATCCTATCATTTTTTGTAACCCATTTGGATTCGGGATATCGGCTCTTCTAGAGCGCAGTGGTTCTGAGACGAGTACTCTCATCTAAAAGGTCGTCACATTACTCTCGTTCGCCCCAAATTCCCGCTAGTCTGAAACCCAAGGGCCGAATTGCAGAGCTGAGGCCGAGAGACTCTTGTCTGGCTCAGGTGGAGCTGTTGTGAGCTCGGAAGGGAATGGCAACACGACTTTGTCAGAGTCAAGCTCGTCAAGCTCTGTGAGGTCCCATTGGCCACGTCGTATGCCAAGAAGGGATCCTCGTGCCCAGCACGCCGACGCAACCCTCAATTCTGAGACTGATTAATATGTGTCGGTTGAAGGCGTTGAGTAAATTACTCTCCGTCTCCTATTCAAGACCACAGTCCGAATGGAAGGGTCAATGATTTGCGGTGTCAGGCCCGCTGCTTGGTCGGAGACATCGAAACCCCACAGCATTTGGAATTGTCTCCCGCATCGCCTAACCGGGGGCTGTGAACTCCACGGTATGGTAAGCTCGGTCTGTTCCGTGGGCATCTACTGTGGTAAGGCGCATCGAGGCCATAATAGGCCCACTTAATTCTAGAGCGGGCCTCGAGCGAGCGCATTATTTGTAAAGGATCTCGGTTGGAGAGAGCAGTCACGGCCAGACGGACGCCATAGGCTGGCTCGATATCAGCAGCTTCATGGTGCGTGACACGAAAAGGTCGGAATCCGGATATTTTAGGTCCGGCATGGCATCTAGATGTATTGCAAGTATACCCTCCCTGGATCTTGCTTTGACCGTCTGCCACTCTACATGCGCGACCCAGGCCCGGCCAATACAGGGCGTCTCCCTGTTAGCAAAGACGCCACACAAAAACAGAGTTTCGTGGTAAACCAGGCTGCCAGTGGCATGCCGGACCATCTCACCGGCGATGGCACCTGCCCCATCGCCTACCGGGGCTCGAACGGCAGGTGACTCGGGTAGCAACCGGTGGCTTGCAGCTGGCGACGGCGACGAGGACGGGGGTGGGGTCCGGGGAAGCACCAGCCAGGGCGAAGTTGGGGCCAATCAGGGGGCGTGCCTGGCCCGGATCGGGGGGCAGGCGAGTCGGAAGCGGCCGCTCCGTCGAGGTCAATTCGAGGTCAATATGTGGGCTAAATTCAACGGCCCTTCCAGTCGCTCTGGCGGCGAGCAGTTTGTTGCAGCAGGCATCACGGTGGTATCCCGCCAATCAAGAACTGGGGGGTACTCGGGGGAGCTGCAGTGCCACGACGTGCCCAGCGAAGCCAAGACGCCCAAGACGCCGTGACAAACCACAACTGCCGGCCAGCGACCCCCCATGACAGCCGGCGCCGACCAATGGGGACGCATGGGTCATCTTGGCGCCACCGGGGAGGGGCCGCATAGATTGACCCGTTGATTGCCTGTCCGTTGTCCACCACGCCGGGCGGCATGGCCTTGATATCATGGCGATGCGGGGCCAAGCCTCCGCATTTTCCTCCCAATCAGCCCCGACCCGGGAAAAAAGCGAGAAAGCTGGGGAAGCATCGGCGTGACGAGCCATCGAACGACACAGAGGCGTGCTGACGGCGCCCTCGACGCGAACAGCCGCACCCGAGCCTGGGCTCCCCCAGTCCGTCTGCCCTCTACAAGCAGACGCCCAGTGCAGGTCAATAACACGACATATATATCGCCAAGACCGCCCAAGCCCTGCCCTCGCCGTACCCAGTACGCGGCCGCCGAGCCTTGCCGGGTACTCCACTCCTGTCAGGGCCGCCGCCGTGGTACGCCGTGCCTGGCTGTGCTACCGTACGCGGTACCATTGTGCCATATAACCTCGCCGTCCATCATGCTTCTAGAGAACCAAGACTGCCGATGCCAAGCCCATCCCCCGCAGCGACGCTGCCATGGAGGCCGATTAACCCCAGGCCGATCGATTGGGTGCTACCCGCCAGGGCAGCGTGGAATTGATGAATGCAACATCTGGATATGGGAATTCGGCTTGCTCTTCCATAGCAGCAACGACCGAGGCCGTCCCGATGTGGAGGGCCCCGCCTGGTCGGAACGAAGTCGCGGATGGGTAGGACAGCAGACAGAGAGCTAGAGACTATTGGACGAGCCAAATAAATCCAGGGCAGTCCCTATAAAAGGGCAGGGTGCATCTCAGATGGAATCTGGACCTCATCTAGATCGTTGGAGCATCTCAATCGCAACCCTCCTTTGTGTCCCCCTCCATCAGAGAGACAGGCACGTTCTAGCCCCTCCTTGTCGTCGTTGTTGTTCCTGTTCTTCGTTGCAACCATGAAGACCGCGTTCGTGGCGGCTCCCCTCCTGATGGGCCTGGCGGCGGCCCAGCAGGTCGGCAAGCAGCAATCCGAGACGCACCCCAAGATGTCGTGGAAGAAGTGCTCGAGCGGCGGCTCGTGCAGCACCGTCAGCGCCGAGGTCGTCATCGACGCCAACTGGCGCTGGCTCCACGACTCCAACACGAAGAACTGCTACGACGGCAACAAGTGGGTGTCGGGCGTGTGCAGCACCGCCGCCGACTGTGCCTCCAAGTGCCAGCTCGAGGGTGCCGAGTACAGCAAGACATATGGCGCCTCGACCAGCGGCGATGCTCTGTCCCTCGGGTTCCTGACCAAGCACGAGTACGGCACCAACATCGGCTCGCGCTTCTACCTCATGAATGGCGCGTCCAAGTACCAGATGTTCACTCTGATGAACAACGAGTTCACCTTCGACGTCGACCTGTCCACCGTCGAGTGTGGTCTCAACGCCGCTCTTTACTTTGTCGCCATGGAGGAGGACGGCGGCATGGCTTCGTATCCCACCAACAAGGCCGGTGCCAAGTACGGTACAGGGGTATGTATATATCACCGTTGGGAGACATGCCTACCCCCTTGATCATCGACTGACCACGCTGCAGTACTGCGATGCCCAGTGCGCCCGTGATCTCAAGTTCGTTGGCGGCAAGGCCAACGTCGAGGGCTGGAGATCTTCGAGCAACGACCCCAATGCTGGTGTCGGTCCCATGGGCGGTTGCTGCGCCGAGATCGATATTTGGTAAGCTCGTCACCCCCCTTTTCCCCCCCTGACCCCTTTGTCATGGATATCCGCTGACTTTGTCCACTAGGGAGTCCAATGCGCACTCCTTTGCTTTCACCCCCCATGCTTGCAAGAACAACAAGTACCACGTCTGCGAGGACACGACCTGCGGCGGCACCTACTCGGACGACCGCTTCGCTGGCGACTGCGACGCCAACGGCTGCGACTACAACCCCTACCGCATGGGCAACCCCGACTTCTATGGCAAGGGCAAGACGGTCGACACGACCAAGAAGTTCACGTAGGCGATATGTGTCTGCGACCCGAGGGATATTTACTAACGTGATGCAGCGTCGTCACCCGCTTCGAGAAGAACAAGCTCACCCAGTTCTTCGTCCAGAACGGCAAGAAGATCGACATCCCCGGCCCGACGTTCGACGGCCTCCCGAAGGAAAGCACCATCACGCCCGAGTTTTGCACGTCTCAGTTCAAGACGTTTGGCGACCGCGACCGCTTCGCCGAGGTTGGTGGCTTCGACCAGCTCAACACGGCCCTCTCGGTTCCCATGGTTTTGGTCATGTCCATCTGGGATGATGTAAGTTTGCCAAGGAACAAGAAAGATAGATGAGAAGGCTAATAACCGGTGCCCAGCACTACTCCAACATGCTCTGGCTCGACTCGACCTACCCCCCGGAGAAGGCCGGCCAGCCCGGTGCGGCCCGTGGCTCTTGCGACACGTCGTCGGGTGTGCCCTCGGAAGTCGAGTCCACCTACGGCAGCTCCAAGGTCATCTACTCCAACATCCGCTTCGGCCCCGTCGGCTCGACCGTCACCGTCTAGACGAGTCCCGACAAGAACTCGTGCATTTTGCGATCCCACAAAAACGATCATGGCATTGGTCCCCCTCTTCAATAGTGTCCATATTTTGCGGAAAAGTGCATTGGCTGTTTCCGTTTTACTTGCCTGTAGATAACATTGCAACATGAAAACTACGATTGGGTTTTGACAAAAATCACAACTCCTTATCTGCTACTCGTGTGACATGTGATGGACTAACACTGAAATCTACGGGCACGGATGACTCCATAAGGTACTCGAGATATCGTATCCGTAGGGCCGGAGATGGCGTTTTCTAGAAGGAAATTAGTATTATTATGCAAGGAGTAAATAACTAAAGATGGAACGGAGGTGTTCTCCAGGGGAAGCTAGCCCGAATAAGGAGGTGTCTAGGCCAGTGTTGCAGTGATGCGGGGTTGACATGACGCAACAGCGCAGGAACATGGACGAATCTCAGCAGTGCCCACAGCAGAGCTACAGTGGTGGGCAGGCTGCGATTGGGCGAGGTCGGCGGGAAAAGCCATGGCGGCGAGGTCGGTGCATCTGTCCAAGCCAACTCATTTCGGCCCAGCCTCCATAACCGTGGACCGCGTCGCAGCTGCTGCCCGTCGCCTGCCTCTTGCGATGCTAGCCAGTCTGGGCATCGCGAGATACCAACGAGCGCGATGCGGCTTTGAGAAGGTCGATGGTTGCAAATGCTTCCCCGCTGTCGATCGCCGTCGCGTCGGCGTGCTTGGCGGTGTTGGCACGACACTCGACAGTCCCCAACATCCCAATCCATCACAACCTCGGCGACGGCGATCCACGGAGCAGAAAAATACAAAATGTGACGGCGCGACCCCGACAGGACGGTTGAGATTGAGCTGATCTGCACCGACCCTCGATCCATTCGTTCGTTGCCATTCACCATGAGGACCATCGCCAGTTCATTCGCCCTCGCGGCCCTCATCCTGCCGGCTCTGGCCGTTGGCCCGCCTCCTCCTCCCGGTGGCGGTCCCGGTCACGAAGGCCCGGAGCCACCCAAGGCAGGCCCTCCCAAGCCCGAGCCCCCAAAGCCCCACCCGACCAAGAAGCCGTGTCCTCCGGCTCCGGGTCCCAAGGAGCTCGTGACGTCGGAGAAGCTCCAGGCCCTCATCAAGCTCGAGGACCTCCTCGCAGGTTCCCAGAAGTTGCAGAGCATTGCGGACGCCAACGACAACACCCGTGTCTTCGGCTCGCGCGGGCACAATCAGACCGTCGACTACCTCTTCGACACCCTCTCGGCCACGGGCTACTACGATGTCTACAAGCAGCCCTTCACCGAGGTCTACTCGGACGGCGACGCCAAGCTCGTCATCAACGGCGCCGAGATCCCGTCCCAGATCATGACATACACACCCAGCGTAGCTGCCGATGCGCCTCTCGTTGCCGTCAGCAACCTGGGCTGTGAGGCCGAAGACTTCCCCGCCGACGTGTCTGGTGCGATTGCCCTCATCTCCCGAGGAGAGTGCCCGTTCTCCCAAAAGTCGACCAACGCCAAGGCCGCCGGCGCTGTTGCCGCCCTCATCTACAATAATGTCGAGGGTATTGTCGCGGGTACCCTGGGCGCCGCCTTTGGTGACTATGCGCCGGTTGTCGGCATCAGCCAGGAAGACGGCCAGGCCCTGCTCACCTCCCTGATCGCCGGCGCCGTGACGGCCAAGCTGGACATCGACGCTGTTACTGAGAACCGGATCACGTACAACGTCATCGCCGAGACCAAGGAGGGCGATCATAACAACGTCCTGGTGATTGGCGGCCATACCGACTCTGTGGCCGCCGGCCCGGGGATCAATGACGACGGCTCCGGCACCATCGGCGTGCTCACCGTCGCGCTGGCCCTGACCAAGTTCAAGGTCAAGAACGCCGTGCGAATGGGCTTCTGGTCGGCCGAGGAGTTTGGTCTTTTGGGCTCCGAGCACTACATGAAGACGGTCAACACGTCCGAGACGGAGCTCGCCAAGATCCGGGCGTACCTTAACTTTGATATGGTAAGCCATCCCAACGACTTAGTAATACGAGGATAGTACTAATAAACGGAACCATAGATTGCCAGCCCCAACTATATCTACGGCATCTACGACGGCGACGGGAACGCGTTCAACCTGACCGGCCCGGCCGGCTCCGACGTGATCGAGAAGGATTTCGAGGACTTCTTCAAGAGCGCCGGCTCGCCCTCGGTCCCGTCCGAGTTCAGCGGCCGGTCCGACTACGCCGCGTTCATCGAGAACGGCATCCCGTCGGGCGGTCTGTTCACGGGCGCCGAGGGCGTCAAGACCGAGGAGGAGGCCGCGCTGTTCGGCGGCGAGGCCGGCGTCTGGTACGACGTCAACTACCACCAGGCCGGCGACACCATCGACAACCTCGCCCTCGACGCCTTCCTGCTCAACACCAAGGCCATCGCCAACTCGGTGGCCAAGTATGCGACCAGCTTCGAGTCGCTGCCGCGCGTGGATCTGGCCAAGCGGCGCGCGACCGGCGACCGGATCCAGTGGAAGAAGCGGAACGAGGAGCATTCGCACAAGCACTCGGGGCCGTGCGGTGTGAAGGACAGCAAATAATTTTTTTTCTATCAGCGGTTTAGTCATTATTCTAATACATATATTCTATTCTACAATGTCTCATCATCCCCTATCTTGGGTAGTGTGGCATGTAGAAAACGTTGCTGTTGCCCTGATGGTAAAGGTAGGATGCGGTTGAATTAGAAGTGCCGCCACTGCATGTGTACATTGCACACCATCGGCTAGCCGGCAACCTCCGGATCTTCCTTCTGACTTGTCCCCCCGGTTCTTTAGCAAAGTCGAAAAAGTCCAGACGTCACGCCAGAACCGCGAGATTTGCCAACCGAGGTCTCGGTCGGATGGTGTTTCCCCAAAAGCGGCTCGGCCCTCGGATCCCCGGCTGATATTGCGCTAATTACCCGTGCCACTGCCGAGCCCTTGGTATTATTATACAGTTGATATTTGGGACTGGGTGTTTCTGCGCGACTTTTGGTGCCATGTTGGCGGCGGAGGATTGCTGTTTCGGCGTTGGGAGGAACTGCTGGCCAATCGAGTCAGGGGTTTGTTGACATTCGTAGGGGGGGATTCAGGGGTTAGTCTGGATCTGGGATATCTTGGAAAGTACAATGAACCACAACACCAACCTTCACGGCCGTAGAAACAATTGATTAGGCGCTGGTGGCATTAGCTGCTCCGGCACCGTTCGGTCCAACTGGGCAAGTGACAATAAGGGATGGCCTGACATTACACAACCCGTCCGGTATTACAAGATTACAAAATTGTCCGCGTCTCCGGCGGTCCGAGATAGCTTGCCTTCACCGCCCCGCCACGGACGTCAACAACGATCTTCTCCAGGTACACCTCGGGCGAGTTTACCCTCCACACAAGTTTATGCTCACCGGCCTTGATTGTCCCACCTGGCAAGGACAACCGCACCCGCTTCGTCCACACATTATCGGCGACATGATCAAGCCACTCGGGTGGGATCATGCCGACAGTCGGGTTCGAGATGTAGTCGCCCAGCACGCGGGTGAAGTTGGCAGGCGCATCGTCGAGGGTCAGCGAGAAGGCCATGCGCAGCCCCGGGTCCGTGTCGAGACACCCGTTGATGTACACTGTTGCCTCCATAGTTGCCGCATCGGCAAAGAGGTGGATCGGGAATCGCGCGGTGGCGGAACGGGCCGCATCAGGGGAGGCACGGGACGCTGAAAATGGACGAAGCGCGATCGAGCCGGAGTCGCTCCGTGAACCGAGGTAGGGGAAGATCTCAAAATGCGGCTGGGTCGGTTCGGACTGGGATGACTGCTGAAAGTGCGGCGCTTCAATCGAGATGATTCCCTCCGTCTCGGGGAATACGCCCGGCGTTGGATTGGATATGGCGGGGGTGTTGGCGACGGGGATTCGGATCTGGTCAAAGTACGGGAACGGCGCCGGCGTCGACCGGATACCCACTAACAAGGTATCGTTGAACCCGGCCGGCACCCTGTCCCAGTCGACCATGACGGTAAGTCGCTGGTCCGACTGTGTGTCACGACTCAACTCGCCCTTGGTCGGCGTGATGGTCAGCCATTCCACCGGAATCGGATCAAGCTCCCATCGTATCGGGACGCGATGATTCCCCCGCATAAACACATCGACATACCGCGACGCCGGCCCATACCGGTCCATCACCGGCAGCCGCGGAGCAAAGTCAGTAGTAGGCATAGACGCGTCAACCGATTCGGCCCATCTTCCCTGCTGCGTGGCGCTGAGCGAGCCCTCAGCACGTATCCCGAGGTTACCAAGCGAGAATTGCGTGTCCTGACGGAGCTGAACAAACGACAGATTCGCCACGATGTCCCGGCTCGGCGCCGCCCACATCTTGGGCTCCTCGACAGCGTCATACACCGCCTGCGACATCATGCGCGCCCACTTTCCGCCCAGCATGGCGTCCCAATCCTCGACCAGGTCGTACGCCCGCTCAAAGTCGGCGAGAACCTGCTGCGCGACGGCGTTGGCCGAGTTGCGCCGCTCCAGGGCGAAGCGGTAATTCGTCCCGACGCCGATGTTGACGGCGTGGTAGAGTGCGCCGGCCGCGGCGGGGTGGTACACGAGCTGGAAGAAGGCCGGCTTATACTCCTCGGACATTTGTTCGTAGACGGCCTCGGCACGCGCCGATAGCTTCTTCCACCGCGCCAGGACGCGGTCCGCCTCGTCGTAGTTGAGATGCGAATATGTCGCCGGCGTGACGAGCTCGTAACGTCTCAGCCCGACGAGATGGCTGTGCTCGAGCAGGATGGCTGCGATCTCGTCGGCGTGCTCGGGGCCGAACTCGCGCTCGGCATAGGCCGCCAGGTATGTCGGGATCGTGGCGAAGTCGATTCGCGAGGCGTCCCAGGCCAGGTCCATGGCGAAAGCGAGGGGCAGTTCCATCGGCTTGATGTCGCCCACATTTACGATCCAGATCTGCGTCGCGCCGCGGTAGTACGCGTGCAGCAACTCCTTGAGCGTCTTGGAGAGGGAGTTGGTGTTGGCCCACTTGTAGCTGCGTGGAAGGCCGACATACTCGAAGTGGAAGTAAACGCCTGTTCCACCCTTGCGGTTTCGTTCTTTCTCGGTGGGCAGTCGATACACGTTGCCAGCATTGTCATCTGGGAAGAGCAGTGTGACGTCCTCGGGCGGGTCCAGCCCAGCATCGTAGTATGATGCCACCTCCTTGTACAAGGCCCAAACTTGATGGGCAGCCGACTGGGAGCCATGGTATTTCTCGATGATGCCCCGCTGCACAGCAAAGACGTCCTTGAGCATCTCGATCGCGTTAGCCGTGTTAGCCGCCTGGTCGCCGAGCCCGCGCAGGCCGATGGAGAAGTACGACTCGTTGTTGCCGGCGCGGGCCACGCCCTCGTCCATGAAGCGCGTCATGTTGGCCTTGTTCTTGGACCAGTCCCACGGCCCCATCTCTGTCTCGTTCCACTCGTTGGTCGCGCGCTGCATCGGCTCGTGGTGTGCTGTCGAGATAACGATGCCGTAGTCGTCGGCGAGCTGTTGGTTTCCCGGGTCGTCGGTGAAGAAGATGTTGCCCGGGGGTTTGATAAATGACTTCCACATCGCTGGCCAAAGATAGTTCGCTTTGAGACGGAGGAGGAGGTCGAATACGTGGGCGTAGAACTCGCGATCGAGAGGGTATCGGCTAGCGTTGTGGTACTGCGCCCACCATGTGTTCAGTGCCGGCTCCTCGTCGTTGATAAACAGGCCTCTGTATCTGACCGAGGGCTCACCATGCACAGTTGTTGTCGGTATAGCGTGGATTTGGGAGTGTTTCTTGGTCGGAACGTCGGCGAACCAGTGGAACGGGGACTGTCCCGACTGCTCGGCCAGCGTGTGAATTCCGTAGATGGTTCCGCGCTTGTCGCTTCCCACAATTACCAGCGCTCTTGATACGCTAGGGAGAGGTTTTTCTACGACGGCTGTCTTGAAGGTCTCGAACTTTCCCCGGATATCGGAGATATCGATTGCGCCTCGGGCGGACATGTCGCGGACCAGACTCGAGTTGACCGAACCTGCTATGATTGCCGTGTCCAGAGTCGCGCCTTTGGGGCCAGTACTATTCGACGGGAGGAGTTTCCGGACATCTCGTCGCAAACCGGTAATCTTCTCAAAGTCGCTTGCCAGGCTGTTGGCCGCGATGTGGACTCCGATCGGATCATCCTGGGCAACCAGAATATCGGCATTGGTGATGCTCAGATGCGCGTCGCTCGGGGCGATTGCTTCGAAAGAGACGAAGCGTTTTTCCAAGAGCCCAGAAGCCAAACCCAAAAGGGTTGTGGCGACGAGGTATCCAGTCTTCATATTGGAAGAATGACGAGCGGACGCCTGGTCACGACATATAGAGTCATTCTCGCGAACTATGGGAGCATTGTCCGTTATAAGCAGACGCGTCCGGGTCCCCGGGTCAAGATGTAGGTTGCGAATTTGTAAATTGTGCCGCTGTCAAGGTAGCCGAAATGGAACCCGACGAATGCACTACCCTTTGGCGGCTAATCACCATACGCTAGGGCGTGCGGATACCTACGCTGCCAACCCCCCCGACACAGGTATGTAGGTTCATGTGGTGATCAATTGGTAGACTGTCCCCGCTACCCATTCTGCTAAACTTGAACGGGAGGCGAGATGAACCGCCAGCTGAAGGTCAAGTGATTCGATGTTTCAGCCGAATCTCTAGGCAAAACCTGATAGGCATGCACCCCGGGAGCAGGAGACGAGAAAGGCACACAGTGATGACAAGAACGTAGGTGTTAGACAAAATTCGATATGAGAGTGAACTTCTACATGGGGACATTATGACATGACAGGCACAGAAAGTGAGAGAAGAAAAAAAAAACCCCCAAAAAACCATGTCGAGTAAAGTCCAAGCCTGCACTAGATAGCTAGACACAAAACCAGCGGCACATGGCAATATCATCAGGCCATCGTTACACCCGGACGGATGGTCTCGAGCTTCGTTTTCAGCTCTGTCCAGACACGCTTTTGCAACTCTTCCCCCGCCTTGCCTTTGGCCAAGCCGCGATTCGGCTGTGTAATCTTGCAGTCCGGCAAATACTGTCCGTGGGTATCCTTGCTGGCACTCGCTCCGTAGACGAGAGTTCGAGCCCCGACCTCGGCAGGGCGAGCGAGAGCCTTGGTTGCTGCTCTGGCAGCGCGCGAGTCCCATTCCCGACCCAGCTGGCTGCCGCAGAACCTAAAAAGATCATGTTAGTATCGGGATCCAATGTCGTGAGTCAGAGGAATACTTACCCCGGAGCAACGATGTTGATAACCACGCCAGTCGAGTCCACGGGATACAAAGTGGCAAATTCCCGGATGAAAAAGAGGACCAGAAGCTTAGACGTGTCATACCGATCCATACTGAGCGTGTTCTTGTCGGCAAGCCTCTCGAACAACTTCCCCGGCGGCGCCTTGCGCTCCCTGAACGACGCGGACTCGTATAGCTCCGACCCGGTAACCGTCAGATGCGTCGTGACCCCAAACTTGGCGTGTGTCTCACGCAGCTTTGGGTGGATCAGGAATGCAAGCAGTGCTAGCGAGACGACGTTGGTCGTGATGGTCTCCTCGTTGTCCTCGGCCAGGTGAAAGGTGCGCCGTATAACGCCGGCGTTCAGCACAATCGCGTCCAGCCTCGGCAGCTCTGAGTTGACTTTATCGGCAAAAGCCTGAACGGAAGCGTACGAGGCCATATCCAGACGCCAGACGGCGAGCTTTTCGGGCGGACATCTGGTCGTGCTGCAGATGTCGGCGATGGCGGCTTCCCCCTTTTCGAGACTGCGACAGGCTAAGATAACCCGCGATGCTTTGAGCTTCACCATCCATCGCACGGCTTCTAGGCCTAAACCCTGGTTGGCGCCAGTGACGATGACGGTCCGGCCCTCGTACGACTCGGTCGGGACCGGCGGTTCGTGGATGAACTGTCGGTAGATGAAGCCGGCCAGGAGCGACATGGTGAAAAAGTCAATACTGAAGTCGGTTGTGGGCGATCCGTTGAGATCATGATGGACGTTGCGGCAGAGGGAGCTTTAATAGGCTTCTTCTTTGTTCAATCCGAAATTCCACGTATCCGAGGGCGCTCGGTCGAGCTGCTTCAGGGGGCCGGAGCATCGGAGTTTAGGCCGGCCGGCGACCCTGTGAACCAATCATCGTGCAGAGTCCGCGCCACCGTCCCGAATTGGTAAACGAGCAAGCCGGCAGCGGCGCGGCATCTGCTGACCGACCCCTGGTTCCGTTGAGTCCGCATCGTGCCGCAGGGCTTTAAATGTCGAACCCCCACTTCAGTTTCGACAACACAGCTCGTTTACCTGTTCTGAAAAGTTTCCGAGGACCAGGCTCGGCTTCAGAATGGTGCCAGCCGGGTTCGCCGTGTTTTCGCTCGACGGAGATAAGAAGCCCCGGGCCTACAGCCGGCGCAAGCGTCACACCAAGACGAAGCTGGGGTGCCTGACGTGCCGGGCAAAACGAGTAAAGGTAAGCTGTCGTGTCCCTGGACCCCTACGGGTGTACACCGTGACCTTGATTGACAGCCAACCACAGTGTGACGAAGCCCGACCACAATGCGCCCGATGTCTCCGCAATACGCGGGTATGCGTGTACAGCGGCAATGCCATCTCATCCAAACTGTCAGTCCTCGACTCGGTCACGGTCATCCCGTTTCCGGCAAACGAGCAACTCCTCGCTCACTTACACGGCTACTGGGTCGACGTCCTCGGACTTCCGCGGACCGACCTCGTCCTCTCCATGTTCCAGGCCAGCCCCCTTGTCCGGCACGCCATGCTCGCCCTAGCAGCCAGCCATCTCCGCCATGTATCCCCCCTTTCAACTCAGCATCGGGTTATGGAGCATGTCCAGATTGCCACGGCCCTGAGCGAGTATCAGCACCACCTCAACATTCCCCCGGCCGACCTCGGGCGCCGAGGTGCCGATGCCCTCCTCACCGCCGGCGTGTTACTCAGCATGCTAGCCTTCACCCTCCCAGCATGCGAAACTGGGACCGGAAACGGCGAGGAGGAAAGCCCGTACTCATCGTGGGTATTCAGCCATCGCCCCGACCGCCTCGGCTGGTTCTCCCTCCAGTCGGGCTTGCGACATCTCCTCGTTCACCGAGCGACACATCTAGACGAAACGCTCCGGTTCCTAACACAGGTGTTTCTTGGCGTCGAGGTTGACAGGGCGAGCTTCTCCGGTGCCGCAGAGCGCGGCGAGTTCATAGTCCCGGAGCTATGGACGCGCTTCTTTGGGCTTGATCATGATGGCGGAGAGGACAACGTGTATCGCGTCATGGTCGGGGTTTTATTGCAGCTTAAGGGACATCTCGCGGCGGGAAGTAACGTTCTGAATGCGTTCCAGTTCGTCGCGAAGGTGCAAGGGCGGTTTTGCGCGTTGGTATATGAGCGCGATCCGAGGGCGATGTGGATGCTTGGGTACTGGTTGGGGATTATGTGGGCGTATCCGGCTTGGTGGTGTACCCAGCGTGTTCGGCGCGATTATCGAGCCATTTTGATGTGGTTGGAGGTGTCGAGGCCGGAGGGCCGGGACTGGGATGATATGCTGGGGGAGTTGAGGAGTGTTGTGGATGAGAAGCCGCCGGCGCATGCCTGACTGGGTACGAGGAAGCTAATATGAGGATATGAGTACTTGATAGTAAGTTAAAAATACGAAGCCCTCAAAGTCGGAGATGCATGTGTTAAAACGTGAATCAACATTCTTGTCGGGGTGTTGCGGAATGATAACTGATACCGCGTAAAAACATGTTCCGACGTCCACGCTGCTTACATGTACATGCACGTTTTTCCCTCTATCTAATCAGATCGGTCCAAATGAAATATCAAGCTCTGCTGCCCATGCGCTGGCCCTGCTCAACTCAATTGTGCCCTTGCCTGCACGTAAGACTTCTCTTTCATCTCACCCCGTGGAGTCCAGGACAGCAAGGGCATGCCGAAGACCCTATTTCTTGGTCCCAATCGATTTAAACCGTACCAATTCAAGTTAAATCGTGATTACGAGAAATACGAACATGCTCTGACGTTGAACAACGTTAATACGCTCACCTAGGTAACCATCTCGATCCTTCCGGACAAAGGTACCCGTCCGAAAACGAGACCATCGTTGACCTAAACTAGCAGTAATCCTTTCATCTGGTCAGCAGAGGATCTGCGATGAATGTAACACAATGTCACTCCCAAGGGCGTCTGGCAACTTGCGGGGTAGAGTTGGAGGTGTCGAGTTGGCTGAACCTCCTTCAAGCTTGGGGTTATGATGCACCCCTCTTCGTCTCGAGGTGGAAAAGCAATACCGAAGACCGAGTCTCCGCACTCCGAAATCTTGAGTCTGTCTCTGTAAGGTGTAGGAATGTGCAACCATCACGATATGACGGTGCAATGTGCTGGTCGTGTGTTGCAAATGTCCATGTAGCCAAAACTTGACAATTCTGCAAGACTTTAGGTCAAAGAACGACACCTGAAGCTGAATACATCAAAGATTGCTCAGCAAGCAGGTTTTCTTACAATACCAGGGAGAGCTTTTTCCTTTTGTTGACGGCGGCAAAGTTCAGTTTGGGCAAGACGTCAGGATACCCTCATTGGAGCGATCCAAGCGAGCGGTTGCGACACTGCGGCAAAAGGAAGCGTCACTGTAGGAGGCACAGTGCCCACTGTTGCTGGGATATCCCTACTTCAACCCCTTGGTAGCTCTTCAAGAATGTTCGGGCGGGTTCGCAAGCCTGCCTGCTTTCGGCCGATGGCTAACACCGGTACTTGTGACGGAGATGTATTAGCTGGGGCGAAGTCTGAGGAACTTTGGAGACTTGCAATATTGAGAATGGACTGACAGATTTTCTCCAACTGGAAATGCCTTCTTACCTTAGAGTGGACATCTTCTCCTCTTATCGTAAGTCACATGGCGGCACGTCGCGGCCGTCTCACCATACCCGCTCAAAGAAACCCAGTTAACCTCTCCACATTAACTGAGTGGCGCAAATAAGGTTGATCATTCTGCGGGGCTTATAGTTATTTCCGATGCCGAAAGGCCAGGGATATTTATCCACCGTTGACGGGAAGTATGGGACTTTTCAGTCTGCATTTTCCCGTCCCGGATGTTACTGTCACTCATTGCAGTTGCAGCTAACAACGGTTCGTGAAATTGCCAACAGCGATCAGAGTACCTTTAACGGAACCGACAGTTACCAAGGAACCCCCAGCCCTAAGGATAGGGAACTGCCATGTGAAGTGAACCAGGGGTAGTACCGTGGGGCATGATGTTCAACATCGTCCTGTAAAGATGGCTTTCACAAATCTACGTTTCTTAGGCATTGAGTAGTCTTTGGCACACATAATTGTTGCTCACCATCATGTAGCTGTGATTCGCACAGGGTGGGGTGAGTATGTCCTGCACACCCGCCCATGTCAGCCTGCAGACAGCGGATGTCTGCCTGGTGATTCGCTCAGCGGCAAGGCAGAAGCTTACCCGGATGAAGAACAAGCCATGAGTTGGACACAGCGTAGCAGCAAGTCAAGTGAGGATGTGCCAATGAGATCGACTGGAGCCCCGCGCATCTGCTGGGCTCTGACTGAGCTGCCAATCTTGGCAGTGATAGCGACCTGCAAGAACCGGCGCCAGAGTACTGTCACACAGCTGTCAGTGGATGAGCCAGTACGGCCTTACCCGGGTTTGTCAGGTGCATGCAGAAGCGTCTGCTTCATGAATAAGAATAGAACTAACTGTCTGCAAAATGCAGAGAGGGGTTTCTGGATTTTGCACGTGTTGGTCTCGAGAAACCTCCTCGACTACCCTTGAACAAAACCGAAGACAAGAAGATGACCTAAAACCTCAGGATCTCCAGATGAGAACGGCTTGGGCCAAGATATATCCTCACTCGTTGATGGGGTCAACAGGCTCAATACCGGGCCGTGCTCTATGGCGAAGTCTGGGGTGCATTAGCGGGGGTTCTGGCGGGGCATAACCCCCCCTGACCACGGCAGTCTTCAGTGAGGTGCGAGTAAGCTTCCTCGGTGGAGACAGCTTGAACCCGGCAAATCTGCAGTGAGCCAGGCCCCCCCTGGCCACTCGACGACGTAGACCACCCACCACCCCTTGGCGCCCCTTTACGTCTCGACACACACATCCACCAACAATGCCCAGCAGAAGGAAACAGGATTCCCGCCGTTACTCACGTGGACGTACTGGCTCGACCAGAGGTCTGGAATACGCTCACAAGGCACATCTTGCCCTAAACCGCTCTCTGATACCGACCGAACACCGAAGCTGGACTTGCCGAACGGCGACTTTAGATCGCCTTGAACGCCGCCTAGAAGGGCTGACAGGCTAACTGCGTGCTGCCGCCAAGACTACCCCGCTGGGAAGCACCTTGAACAACCAGGGGCCCCTGGTGGAATCCAGCGCCTACAAGAGAGCACAGATAGGGACTGAGTAATCGAGAACAATCGTGTATCTCTCAACGACTCCATACCCTCGGGGGACCCAGTCCGGTTTGCCACTCGTCTTTCTCCTTGTCGTCCTGGCGTCGGCATCACCAGACAGCGTTGAATCTCTGACCCCGAAACATCAGCGAGACTGAACAAAGCTTATCGAAGGATTTCCTTCGGCATTTCTTGGATCATCATGAACTACGCCGAGAGAGCCAAGAACGACATTGCAACGGACGTGACATGGAACCGCGTTGCGAGGCTCACGGCCAAGGGAGCCAAGGCCCTGCCGCGAGCGTCTGTTGAATACGTGGCGGAAAAGTTTCCCATCATCAGCTGGCTTCCCCGATACAACTATCGATGGCTGCTCAACGACTTGATTGCGGGCCTCACGGTGGGTCTGATGCTCGTTCCCCAGGGCCTGTCTTACGCCAAGATCGCAACGATCCCGGTGCAGTATGGGCTCATGTCAAGCTGGCTGCCGTCAGCTATATACGCCTTCATGGGCACCTCCAAAGGTGACTTCGAACTGTCCTCTGGGAACGCCTCAACCCGATCTTGCTAACAACTGCAACAGATCTCTCAACTGGCCCAACATCCCTCATTGGACTTCTCACATCGGAAATCGTCGCGGATCTCGAGGGCGAAAAATGGAGTCCGTCCGAGATTGCATCAGCCGTAGCCATGATGATGGGCATCTACGGCATGGTCATAGGGTTCCTGAGGCTCGGCTTCCTGCTGGACTTTGTGTCGCTTCCTATCCTGAGCGGATTCATCTCGGCCGTCGCCATCAACATCATTCTCGGCCAGATGGGCTCCCTGCTGGGCGAACCCAACGTGTCCGGAAGCTCGGTTCCCTCACAGATTCACGATATCTTTGCGCAGCTCCCACAAGCTAACGGTTTGGCGTGTGCCGTGGGCTTCACCGGTATACTTCTTCTCACTGTGCTCGAGCGGGCCGGCCGAAAATGGGGATCCAAGAACAAGATTATCTGGTTTCTGGCCAACACGCGAGCCTTCATCGCGTTGCTGATCTACACAGGCGTCGGATACGCCGTCAACAAAAACCGCGGCAATCCCAAGAACTTCCTCTTCCAGGTGGCACAGGTCCAAGCAAATGGACAAGAGCCCCCCCGGGTGCCGAGCGCCGAGCTGCTCTCCCAGGTGGCAAGCCGCAGCATCGCCGTCTTCATCGGGTCAACCATCGAGCACACGGCTATCGCGCGGGCGTTCGCAGTCCGCAACAACTACGTGTCGGACCAGACGCAGGAGATCACATACTACGGCGTGACCAACTTCTTCAACAGCTTCTTCCACGCCATGGGCGTCGGCGGCGCCATGTCCCGGACCGCCGTCAACTCTGCCTCCAACGTCAAGTCGCCCCTTTCCGGCCTTGTCACGACCGCTGTGGTGCTCGTGTCCATCTTCAAGCTGGTCGGCACGCTGTACTGGATCCCCAAGGCTACGCTGGCGGCCATCATTATCTGCGCCGTGTGGCCACTGATCTCGTCGCCGCGCGTGTTCTACGAGTACTGGAAGACCTCGCTGGCCGACTTTATCTCTTCCATGATCGCCTTCTGGGTTGCCCTATTTGTCTCCACCGGAATCGGCATCGCAGCGTCTGTCGGATTTAACATCGTCTACGTCATTCTCCGCCAGGTTTTCACCAAGGTTTCTGCCACGTCGGACCGGCGCTCCGAGCTAGCCGTTGCACTCGACGACGTCCGCGGCGCCCCCGCGAGCGTTCCCCCCGACACGTGCGTCTTCCGCTTCAACGAGTCCATCTTCTTCCCGAACGCGTACCGCAACAAGAGTTCCATCATCGACACCATCCAGACGTTCCACGCGCCTGCTTACAACAGTGCCTACTCCCCGGAAGCCGAGCGCAACTGGTCAGTCGTCGGCGAGAAGCGGGTCGCCAAGCTCCGTCGTCACGCCGGAATCACGGACCCGTCCGGCTTGCCGCCCATCCACCTGGTCATTATCGACTTCATCAAGGCCAACCATGTCGACTCGACCGCGTGCACGCATATGCGCGCGCTGATCCGCGAGATCAGAAAGTACGGCGGCGAGTCGGTCAATATCCGCTTCGCGAACATGTCCGACTACGTCCGCGAGCGGTTCGTGCGTGCAGGCTGGCGGCTTGTTGATGGGGACGAGAATGTGCCCGATGGCGATGAGGAAAATGTCACGCGGGTTTATTCGAGTGTTGCGGCGGCTGTGATGGCGCCGAGGTATTATCAGTCGCCGAGTGGGTATGAGGAGGATAGTGTTAAGGCGATCGAGAAAACGAATACATCGAGCGGTGTGATTACGACGACCCACCGGGAGCGACAGGAGTCTGTTTAGTCTGGGTCTTTCGGGTAGCATATATGATTGGATAATGATGGGGTACTTGCTGGTTGGGTTTGGCTTTTTGGTGTTTGCGGATTAACTTGGATCATGACTTGTTGGATGGAAGGGTGAACAGGCCAAAGGAGGTTGCCGGCGTCTTTGATATTTTCAGTTTTCAGCATCCAAGCCTTCATGGAATTCCGGCTTATTAAAACACACTCTGACTACATGAGGATATGTCTGTCATTCGTATAAATACGAAGGCCTTTTTTTATACAAGCGTGAAGCCGCTTTTCTAATGCGAGTAACGGCTGTAAAGCTTATCTACAACGAAACAAAGAAGAAAAAACTCCCATCAAAAAGAGCTAAATAGTCGTCAACTTGGTGGTATATTCAGCTCTGCTCCTCTGTCAAATCTGGAGAAAAAACTAAGAGTTCTAAAAATGCGGGAGAAAGTTGGTCCAGTTTACCGTCTTATACGCGCTGATCTGCAGGCTGCGAGTGCTGATGAAGGCCTCGACGAGGAAGAACCAAATGCAAGTCGAGTACATGAGCACGGAGAATACAAAAATGCCGACCAGCGCATGACGACACCAACGAGGCACCCGTGACAATCCCTTGGGGTTACGGTTCGTCATCTCGTCGTACCCTTCGCTTTGTGCATAATATGAGTTGTCCACAATGGTCGTCCACATCTCCATACCCACGAAGATGAACTCTCGAATCGAGGAGACGTTATGCGTAGACTGCCGGCGAGCAAGGAGCAAGGGGTAGCATTCGATCTCCCTCTTCCAAGCGATAACATTAATTATAATGGGGCTGACGCCAACCGCGATGCATGCAGACCGCCACAAGTTTCTCTCCGCGTTGGTTGGGAAGTGGGAGAACCATGCAGTTGCGTGGAGCCCGCCGTTGATCACGGCCATGACAGTGGACCAGACCTCAGAGTGGAAGTCAAAATTCCATGCCATGTCGTAGCTGGCTCGGAACCCGACGGCGTATACGCTACTGCATATCTCACGTTTCCGCATGAACTGTTTGTGCTTTTGAGGATCGCAGTCGGAATCCAGGTTGTCGTAGGTCGAGCGTTTCCACTTCGGTTTATCGGGGAGCAGATGGCCGATAGGAAGGGTGATGGGTACGCGCACATCGAGCGGCTTGTGCCACCAAAAGAAATAGGCGAGAAGAGTGTACGGAATTTCTAGTTCGTCAAGTTAGTGCCATTATATCGTATCGACATGGTGGAGATCCCACTTACGAATCAATATCTGCACCTCGAGAAGAGTAACCGGTAAACCCTCGGCTTTCCTCCCGATCCACTGCACGACAACCCAGAGAATCTGGACAGTGGTGAGCAGCTTCGCCACAAAATCCGCCTTGCTCTTGTCCTCGATGATGGGGCCAGCGAAATGTGTCTCGTTGAGATGACCGGCGGCAACCCAATCTCTGAGAGTTTCGTCCCCGGGCTTCAGTAGCTCCCTGAGGCCCGCTACTGTAAGAGTGAAAACAAATTCTGGTTCGCCCCGATCGCCGTCGTCCATCGACCTTACTTCGAGAGGCGGCTCCCCCTTTTCGTCCATCTTGTCAGGTAGCGGTTTGTCCGTCAGGATAGGCATGTTCGTTGCCATCGCGTCCGAGCTTGTCAGTGGTGACAAGACGGGGAAGATCCCAGAATCAGAGTAGGATCTCGAAGACGGATGAATCGCAGCAGGAACGACGCGTGTATCCCAGCCAGTGATCTCGTAGCCTCCCATGGCAACCAGGAATGCCCCTGGCCATCCCAGCCACCGCCTCCTCTTCGGGTCTGATAACCAGTATCGTCTCCAATCTTCGCGCAGGTGATATGCTTGTCTAAACTGGGCGACGGCGCAGCAGACGACGAACTCGGGAAGTAGAATGGCAGATACCATCCAGCCGGCCTTGTATGCGGCGCCGTAGAACCGGCGGTCTTTGTAGTAGCCGACATCTGGATGCATCGCAGTCCATAGGCAAAGAACCAGTGTCAGCAGGCATGTGTAAATAAGCCCGAATGTACCGCGACCGGTAGGATCAGGTAAGTAGGCCAACACTTGGTCCGTGGAGGATACGGGAGCTGCAGTCGCAAAGCGCATTCACGTTAAAACAAAGAAAAACGGTCGATAGAAAACGACACCCATCTTCAACCGACGCTGTGACTGGGGACAACTTGGTTTCGCTCAAAGAATACACTGCACGAGACAGATTTGGATTATCTGGCAGTGCCCTCTCTGTTTTAACTCCCAGGTAGACCCCGGGTAGCGTCTCCGCGGCCCGGACCGACCAATGCATTGCGTCGCAGATGCAAGCCGCCACTTCAGGAGTTGGGCCACGATAGTGTCTCACAGAATGAGATGTTATTGGCGCGAAGACTCAAGGCTTGATGCCTTTCTCGAACGGTTGGATACAAACTTCACAAAGCCTCCACATGATACTTATTTGTTAGACGCTGCAGCCGATGACCGGTTCTATCTCAGCCAACTATCCAGACAGCATGCTGCTGAGGTGTCAAGGGAAATATAGCACACCTGATTCGTCACATAAACACAAATGTGTACATTTCACGATCGTAGGCAGGGAATGACCTGGAATGGCTGCAAGTACGACAAATCGTAGCTAATTACGTACAAGGTAAGGAACAGGAACGAAGATCCATACCTGTTGTCAGGAAAAGACAACAAAGCAAGAAACCGACATTGAGTTCAATAGCCAGAGCTTAGGGACAGGAGATCATCAGCCCCTTCCCGTCCCTTACCAAGTCAACACCTCGCCCGTGTAAAACACCATATTGCCACCATCCCGCTCCTTTGTCGACGTCGTAATGACACGGAACAAGCCGTCCGTCGCCTCATCCACAGGCAGCGTCGCCTTTTCCATCCCAAACTGCCGCGCAGCAGAGTTCGCCGACTCCGTCTGGACAAAGCCCGGATCGAGGAGGAATGTGTTCAACCACTCCTCCTCGGCGTTGATTTTGACTCCGAACCAGTTCAGCATCGCCTTGGAGGGCCCGTATGCAGCGTTCGGGACCGGCGGTTGCCGGCTTTTCCATCATCACATTAGCAATCGTGTTGCTCGTATTCTCCCAGAATCGAATAAACTCACGTCAGGGAACTCGCGCCCGAGGTCATCGGGACGAAGATGGGGGCGTTTGGTGACTTCTTGAGAAGTTCACGAGTGGCTTGGAACAGCCAGATGACGCCGAACACGTTGACCTGGACGTGTTCGAGGATCTGCTCGACTTTGACGTCCTTGACGGGCGGGTACGACTTGAAGATGCCAGCGTTGGCGACGACGATGTCCAGATGATTGATGCCGTGGTCAGTCTGGAGTGTTTTTGCGACGTCGAAGGCGTCTTGTTCGACGGCCGCGTCGTACTTGACGACGATAAGACGGCTGCCCTCGCCCTTGGGGAGCAAGTCAAGAGCTTTGGAAGTGGGGTGGTTGGGGTCTCTGTTTGCTGCTATCACTGTCTGCGAGGAGTTTTAGTCTCGGGAGTTAAGGCACAATCCTGGAAAGATGATTCCTACTCGATTGGGTTGCGCGAGGAAGCGAGTGACCAATGCCTCGCCAAGGCCGCGGTTCCCTCCGGTGATAAGAACATAGGTGGATGAAGACATGTTGAGATTTTTAGGGTGATGGTTCAATACCTAGGCTCTTAAGTGCAGGTTGGTATCTTGTGCTGGGGAGAGGGTGCTTCAAGTCGATGCAGCCGTGTTCATAGCTAGACGACAAGAGGAACATCTCGTCCTAGGTCTTTATATGTGAAAGGGATGACAAATGGGGCAGCGATGAATTGCACAATTCCTGGGCATTTGTAAGTATTGTCCCAGTTTTTAGGGGGCTTGCGGTCGGCTCCCCTATCCGGAGAGGACCGGGTCCGTCGGCCGGTGTTCCACCCGGCGGGGCGGCCCCACATTACCATGCTTGGCTAGCGTCCGCCCGCCCGGGTCCGGCGTTTAGCGCCCGGAGTCGGACTTCGGGGCAACTTTCACAGCTCTTATCGGGCTACTCGCAACATATGAAGCCGAAAGACATCCCAGAAACACCATATTGGTAGTGAAAGCAAATGGAATCTTGTGTCTATCGTAATGTCTATATGCTCGAAATGCAGAACTAAGGAAAACAACCCAATCCCCCGAATCCGAGTACCTCCCCACCACGAGTCATCGATAATGACCCTTGGCCGCGCTCTAATTCTAGACCATTTGCCTCCAATCCAGTTATCGCACCACTAAAATTAGCCACTAACATTACGCTACTAACACTATTACTTGCCAAGTCATCTTGTGAAGTCTGCCACCAGTACCCGAGATTGCACGGTTGCAATTCGTGTCTTGGTTCTTGCCATGTTGCACGTAGGGAACTTGAACCCATCTTTCTCTGATCACAGCTTTGGGGAGAACCGAGCCAGGCCGGTCTAGAGGTTTCCCGAGCTGTCCATCACTACTCGAGCCATCAAGTCGCTGATATGCTGCAGCCGGAGGTGGTTTAAGCCGCTCACGTGAAAGAGGGGACGCATTCCGGAGTGAGCAGTGGTCTCTGTCCTCTGTCTCCGTGCGTATCCGTAATCTGACGAAGACCGACTCAGACATCTCGGTTGAATGATACTTGCTGTTCGACCCAGATTTCAGTATTATCGGTCAATGGGAAACCGCATGGTGTGCGTGTTGCGGGGCCGCTTCTGATGAAAGGACGAGGAAGTTCGCGACATGTCGCTCGTGACAGATTGAACCACTGACGTCGAACCCGGGGGTTCCCTTGATGATGGGTTGTAGTGTAGCGATTCTCTGCCATCTCTATACGTCTCGTTCCTTCTGAGCTGAGACCATCTTTATCTTTCCTGTCGTCCGCTGATATTCGAGAACCTGGGAGACCCCCATATCCTGCGCGGAATGCATCCCGAACCCTACTCGTCTCGTATTGACCCGCGCGCTCCCAACCGACACCCTGATATTATGCCACCTCTTTCACACCCAATGCACTTTTCTCTGCATCGGGCGGCTCGCACCCCTTACTTCATGAACTTCTGCACGTCCATGGAGACCCTGTAGATGCTGGCCGGCCACCATTCTCCGTTGAGTTCGGCAACATGGGGAAGACGCAAATGCCCTGTCTGGAACATGACAACAATCTTGCCGAGCTCCCAAAAGCCAAGATTGCCAAAGAACCAAGCACTGTCGATCAAGAGAGTGAACGCCAACCAGTGCGCAAAGATGTCGATGGCGAGGGCATCTGCGGCCGATAGCTCGATGGTTCGAGAGTTGACGGTCTCGATCGGCATGTAGTTCAGCCCGGCGGGCGAGCTGTCGGGGGTGCTGCGGGTCGTGTGGACGAACTGCGGCGAGACGCGGAGGAGGAACGAAAAGATGATGCGGCTGGTCAGGCATGACGGCGCTTCGGCCAGAGCGCGAGCCAGATATGATCGGAGCCACTCCGACACGCCGGTGAGGAGGTGCGCGCGGGGCATATAAGGTGGGACGTTGGTCAAATTGGGCCCCAAGGGGCATATCTCGGACGCAACGCCCAGGAGCACGTCCATGGCGGCGCGGCAGGTTACGAGCGAGCTTCGCGAGTACGCATCGCCGTATATCGGGTCAGAGAGGGAAAGCGCACCTGTCGTGTCGAGGACGCCGAGAGTGCCTTCGATCGCGCGGTTCAGCCGCTCGAGGGCCATGCCCGAGGTTGCAAAGAGGGCGGGAAAGAGCACATGCTGGGTGATGGCAGCTGCCTGCCGGGCGATGGGCGGAAACTCTTGCGTTTGGGAGGTTGAGCGCGATGCAGCATAGGTCGAACCAGTCGAACCGGCTCGGGACGAGCCGGGAACTGATTGGCCATCATCGTCGGTGTCGTCGTGGTCCTGATTTATCGTCGGAGCTGCCGAGATCCGAAGGACCGAGGAGTAGGCCGTGTCGACTGCATTGAACAGTGACACCCAGCTGGAAGCGGTTGGCAGAAACTCATCGGCCAGCACCTCGCCGGGTTGTGCCGTGGTGGCCAGCCAGATGCGGACTCGCTGCGACGCCGCGCCGTATCCCGCCATTAGCAGCGCGTTGGCGAGGATCTGGTCGTAGGGGCTGTTGTGGGTGATGGTGCGCTGCATGACCTGCAGGGCGTTGAGATGGTGCCGGTTTGCTGTGGCCAGCATTTCGATGACACGCTCGCGGTCGCGCGGGACCGGCGCGGGATGAGCCATGATGTCGTTGCAGCAACACATGGCGGCCATGGCTACGATGGAGCTGCTGAGGGCCCGGCAATGCTTGGCCAGACCGGGGATGCCCACCTGCACGGCAAAGGCGTCATGCGAGTCGATGGTGAGTGCCTGGCTCGTGTGCTGCAGGTAGTGGTTGAAGAGCTGCTGCGAGTCGATATCCAGATCCGGCGTGTTGGGCCGCGAAGGTCCCATGGGCACGGGGCAGCATCCCAACTCGCCCGGTGTTGCTGGTGGCGGGGAGTCGTTGGACGACGTGTAATTGGCTACTAATACGGCTACGGGACTGCTGCTGCCGGGATACCTGCAGAGGAGATCTCCCTTTTCGCACCGCGTACAGCGAGGTTTGGCCTCGTCGCACTAATCATTGTTCCATCTTTAATATTCGAACAGACGTGCCATCTCGTTCCACGCTTCGCGGCTGCTGGGAAGTACGTAGCGAGGTGCTAAGACTGACGAGCAGGTAAAAAGGGGGTGGAGCTGGTTACGCACCTTGATTCTCCGCTGCCGGCAATGCGAACAGCCCGCCCGGCTCTTCGTGTGTGGCCTCCGTGGCCGGAACTGGCGTTCGCCCGAGCCCGTTGTTGCCTCCATGTTCAGCCCATCCATCGTCTAGACGGAGGCAAAAAGTTTTGCGTATATGACAGGTCCGGTCCCAGAAGCAATGGCGCTCTTGTTACGAGATTAACGAGATCCGCCCTGCTCCTAATACCCGTTCGGTCCAGCTGCAAAGGCGACGGAAACAGCACGGACACTAATAAGCTCGAGAAGAAGGTTTCTAAGCTGGACACGCCGCAGGGTCTCCGTTCCATCGCAACGTTAATAGACCAGGCGACTTAGACCCATTAAAGGAAGCAACTAGCGTAGGGGTATCAGATCATCATCGGGTAGTTGCCCAACTGGTGTGCTGTTGAGTCCTATTCCAAATAGCCAATTACCGCCATTCTAGTCTCCCACGTAGCGGCGTCGCTTGGTGGCCGAAGCCGACGACCACAGACGACTAATCACAAATTCGCGGATCGGGTTTAGCGTGGGAGCTGCCCCGAGGCCTGGAAGACGCGTACTCGCTTGGCCCGACCGACCGGGAGTGATCAGTCAGCATCCTGTCCCGAAATGCAGGCGCGTATTCCGGCCGGTCTCATTGGATTTCGGCTCTAGTCGGGGTGACGGCTCCGACCCTCCCCCGTGCCAACCATCTTCCGACATGTCCAAAACCGGTTTGTAAGGCTGAGATAACCGATTCCTAACTCGCCCTCTTGGACGCTTCGGTCTAGGACTGACCCGGTCTCCACATTTTTACCGCGGTGCTGGTCCCGGAAATGATATTTGAAGGTGCCTGCCATCTCATCTTTGAGCGGACCGCGGCCTAGCGCGACGCCATAACCCGGAGCATTGGCCGGATTCTCACGCGGACACGGGTCGCCGGGATGGGTCTTATTCAGCATCTCAAATAGCTCGCGGCCCTACCCGGTTGTCGTCGCCGCCGACGTGTATAAGAAATGGCGGACATGCTGACCATGATGTGATCTCATCGGCCCGAGACTGTTTGTCCGCTGCAGACCTCCCTATTTTGCTGCCTCGACGCCCAGGTCTACTCAGCCCCAGACAGACGACATCCTGCAAGACCTGTAGCCCACAAGCAGTATGGGGTTTCTCACCACACACTTGCTCCGCTTCGCGGCCCTCAGTCTTTTGTTCACCTCGCCCCTCGATGCCGCCAGCACGTTATGCAACGCCCAATGCCAAGGTCTGGCCCAGGCCGGGGCGGCTTATGAGGCCACTGCTCATGCCGATCCCACCGCATCGTTCTACAAGGTGCCTTCCAACTTCTCGACGTCGCTGGCGCCGGGTCTCCTCCTCCGCGTGGAGCAGGCCACCAGCATGGTCAACTACAGCGTCCCCAGCGGCTTGACCATGTCTCGAATCCTGTACACAACCAAAGATCTCAATGGCACCACTATTCCAGCCTCAGCTTACATCCTCTGGCCGTACCAGCCGCTCGCGCTACCGGCCGGAAAGGGGTATCCGCTGGTGGCATGGGCCCACGGGACGTCGGGTCAGTTTGGCAAGTGCTCGCCGAGCAACTACCATAACCTGCAGTATCACTTCATGGCCCCCTTTGTGCTGGCTATGCATGGCATGGTGGTCGTGGCCCCTGACTATGCCGGACTGGGCGTCGACACGCTTCCGTCTGGCCAGACCATCAGCCACCCGTGGCTGGCCAGCCCGGCCCACGCCAATGATCTTGCCTACGCAATCGCCGGTGCCCGGGCCGCCTTCCCCAGCGTGCTGAAGCCCAAGGGTCCGTTCGTGGCCATGGGCCACTCACAGGGTGGTGGCGCGGCCTGGGCCTTCGCCGAGCGGCAGGTGAGCAAGCCGGTGGACGGATACCTGGGCACCGTTGCCATTGCGCCCATCACGCGCATCTTTTCCCAGTACGAGTTAGCTCTGTCCAACACGTCGTTGCCCTTCGCCCCCCTCACCTTGGCGCTATCAGCCACTCTCGTGGCATCCGTGACGGCTGTGTACCCCGCCTACAACTTCAGCGGCATGACGGATATCTCGCGCGACCGTTGGCTTAACGTATTGAAGCCCATTCAGGGCTGCTTTCCGACTAGCGTCCTTGTCTTCTCGGACCTCAACCTCACCCAGCTCGTCCAGCCCGGTTGGGAAAAGGCCGAGACAGTGCAGCAGTTTGCCAACAGAACGGCCATCGGCGGCGCCAAGTTCAAGGGTCCCATGCTCGTCATCGGCGGCGGTCTCGACACTGTCGTGTCGGTGGACGGTATCAAGACCGTTGTCAACGCCACGTGCAGCGCCATCAAGGGTCCCGGGCCGAAGGGTGTAGCCACCGAGTCCCTCGAAATGGTCACGTACGAGACGGCCAACCACTTCCCCCAGATCCAGGCCAGTCAGTCCAAATGGCTCGAGTGGGTCAAGGATCGTTTCATGGGAGCCGCGGCGCCCAAGGCCGGATGCACGTCCTCGTCGATTGCCGGGCTCCGATCCGAGTTCACCTTCCAGACGCCGCTCCCCAACTTTTTGGAGGACTGGGTCGATCCGAACCTGCAGACTGAGGGATGGAAGTACTTCCTGTAGAAGAAGCATGGGATTTTCAGGGCGCAAACAGTTTGGGCTATCTTTAGCATTGGGTAAAGTAGTGAGATACGCATATAGGTGCAGTAAAGCCACATTAGTATAGGGGTGAGCCATAATAATCAGGTGATAGACAGGTAGTAAGCCACTCGCTATTTCGAAAGTTTGTTTGTCCACACTCTCGTCGGGCCAGGATGAGGTCCCATGTACTGTATGTACTATACTGTATTAATGTATTTGGCCTGCAGGTGGTGTCTACGATATGTTAACCGCTCCTGCAGATGCCCGCTGACATTGTCGGTCCGTCTGAGCATGTTCATGTCGGTAAGAGCACGGGCTGCTTGATCAGGAAGCGTCGCCGACAAGTAGATGCCTAATTCCGCCCAGAGCGGAACGGCTGCCTTCCGTTGGGTGTGCGAAGGATACGAGGCAGCAACAAAGAAAAGCTGGTTCTTTACATTGAAGGGGTCTAATAACACGGTCGAAGAAGGAACTACTGTTTACATTTGCCCGTACACCCTCAGACGCGTCGCCGCGGGCACTTGGCAGGAATCTTGTAAGTGGTTCCGATCTCTCCCCACCGAAGGTTTGTGAAGGTTACCTCCGGGTTGGGCTCGACCTGCTCGATGACACGGGGGAATCCTTCGGTGGCATTGCAAGGCCCAGCCTCTCCGCTGTCGAGCCATTGCATGGCGCCACCTTCATCCCACCAGATGCTCATGGCCTAGCAGAACAGTTAGCTAACAACCTTTTGGCATTCACCAGGAAAGAACCTACCAAAACCATGCCACGAGACAGGGCATTACCCATACCGACGGTGCCACCGAGACGGAGGAAGGGTTCAGCGTTGGTGGCCGCGCATAACTCATCGTTCATGGCGCTAACCTCGGGCAATCCGGGGGCCTTGACGACGTGGGAATCGATGAATTTGCCATCCTGGACATATACACGCTTGATCTCCTTGAGCTTGCCATCGGCGCCAGTAGGGAACTGGGTGACAACAGTGAAGGGCTTGGTGGTGTCGACCTTGAAGTCGGCCGAGTTGCCGTAGTAGTCCGTGATGTTGACACGGTACGGGTTCCACGCGCAGCCCGGCTTGTCACAAACGCCGTCACGCTGGCACTCGGCGCCCTCACACAGGTACGGACCCTCGACGTTGCACGGGTGGGGGGCGATGTGGTTGGAGCGCCCGTTGGCCTCCCAGATGTCCATCTCGTTGCAGCAGGCGCCCTTGCCACCGATGTTGGCCTCGCCGTTGATGAAAGGCGTGACGTAGCACTGGGCGTCGCAGTAGCCTGTGCCATAGTAGGCGCCTCCCTTATTGAGGTCGCTCTTGGAGCCATCCGCCGCCATCTCGGACAGGTACAGCGCGCTGTTCATTCCGCAGGGCAGCTTGCGGGCGTCGACGTCGAAGGTGAACTCGTAACCCGTAAGCTGCAGCATCTCGTACTCCTGCTCCGTCTCGTCGAGCAGGTACACTCGTGGGGACACGACCTTGCCGTCGAGGATGTGCTGGAGCCGCAGGCTGGACCCACTCGTCGTCACACCGTATTTGCTGTAGTCGGGCACGCCATCCATGATGCAGTTCTCGGCGCAGGAGGCGGCATCGGGACATGCCGTCGCGTTGGGCTTCTGGCCCCAGTCACCGCAGTTGAAGCTCGGGGCGGCCGACTGGTACACAGGATGAGCGAGCGAGTCGAGCACGATGTAGTTGGTCTGGTCCTTGCAACCGGTCTTGGTGCATCGCTGCGTCACGAGCTTTGGATGCACCTCCTTGCTGGGGCCGGGCTTTTGCGCGCTCGCAATACCCACGAGGAGGGCCGTCAGACCGGCGAGAGTAACCTTTGGCGCCATGTTGTCGTTGTCGCAGTTCCTGTTGGGCTTGTCACGGGGAGAAACTGTTGTCCTGTGCTCAATGACAACAACCGGGCTGAGCCTCTATATAGCTTCTGTCGCTCCCCATGGAGTTTGACCAACCCATCATCTCTTCGGCTCGCACTCCCGTCGCCCAGCCGCATTCGTACCGACCTTCGCAGCATGAAATTCCATAGCTTTGCTGAGCCCGGTGCTTGCTGCCGTGGGTATCCAATCGTTTCCCGTGCCGCCAAGCTGGCGACACGGGCCCGACACTCCGTTTCCGCGGCCAATCCGGCGGATGTCACCGTTGATGGTGGTATTGGGCGGCCGGCTAGCATAGGCCAAGCCGGCCAAGCTCCAGATCGGATATTAATCCCCCGTCACGTAATCGGGTTAGAGAGTCCCGCGTTACATTCTGCTATGCGAACTGAAGTTTTACTCCTTCGTCGCTCATTTATGATGGTTCCTGCCTTTGAAAGGCGCTTATTACACGAGATTTGGAGCACAGACATGTTTCCGAGTGTCAGCTTCTTCGTTGAGCTCAACGACGACGGGTAGTTCAAGTTCGCGCCAAGACTTCAGTTATATGGCAGAATGGCAAATAGCATCGGGGCTTGAACATGAAATGCGTGCCCAGGAAAATGTGTATGACCGAATTACCACCCCCTTTTCGCTTGATCGGATTTTCGCTTCCCCATCTTCTGAGGACTTCGACCGTTCCGTGGCTCCACAGCTTCATTTACTCTGCATGCAGGAACCGATCGAAACCAGATTCAATGTAACTTTCTCCCAGTGCCTGATGCAGCTAGCTTTCTAATTTCTAGCTTGGGATCATCTCACCAGCAAGCCCGGTAATTCAAGATAATAGCAACTTCGTAGAGCTGGAACTAGCATGGTACACAGGGTACTATCCAGTCTCATCTACCAGCTGTAGCGATGGATATCCATGTATGGTGGCACCAATGCCCTGGGATTGCATCTCAGAGCAATTAATACCGTGTAGTTGGGATCGAACATGAAATGATGAAAACAACTCTCACCCCGCGCCCAGTTCCGACACCCCACATCAGCAGATGTTACTCCGGATCATTCCAGAAAAGCAAATAAATCGACACTACGGGCCAGTTGTTCCAGACTCCTGGTTTCTCTCCAAATCTCTGGGCGCGTCCTGTTGGCGGAGAAACTTGATGGTAAACTCCACAGAGATCTGACCCGCCGGGAAACGCCAGGGTCCGGGACCCGGCATGCTCGGCCACGGCATCCCAGGCGTCCCACCCCACCATGTGGAAGAGCAGGACAGGACGAACATCAGGATATGCGTCAGACTACATGAAGCCAGTTTCTTAGCGAATGACGAACCCAATTCGAGATACGACTTACCCAAGAGCCACAGCAAGGGCTAGATAGATCCAAACCATGACGTGGAACTTGATTGCCCATTTCTTGCACTTGAAGTACCCTTCCTCCGGATCCTGCCCGTATATACTACAGGCACGGCCGCTGTCCTCGTACAGCGTTATCATTGCGGCGACGGCCGCGGCGAGGACGTACATTGCCAAGACGGCATGGATGAGCGTGTTAATGATGCGGTGCAAGAAACGCTGGTTGAGGTTGAAGTGGGCGAGGTTCGCGGCCGCCCAGACAAACGATAACAGCCCCTTCACCACAAAATCTCATCAGCAGTGAAAATATCGGGCGGTAGGTGGAGCGATGAAACATACCGTGGTGAGGAGTTGAGGACTCGCGTCGCCCACAATCCACGGAAGCGAGTATCTCGGGGGGCCGGTCAACGCCGCTACAAACGGCACCGCGAGGGCGAGCACAGCGACGACCAGTCCATCGGTGAGGAGGATTCGTTGGCCCCAGATTGCTAGACGAATGGGGCCTGATTGCTGGGTTGGTGTGTTCTCGTCAGTGCCGCTATTAGGGGCTGGGCCAGGCAACAGCGGAGTCGTCTCCGTGGCGGCGGGTGCTTCGGACGGGATGGGGGTTTGTACGGCGTTATCCATCGTCGATTCTCTCGTCCCGAAATGTACGATGATCAGTGCGACGAAAAGATTGTGGACGTTTGCGGAAAATCTGGTGAGAGTGAGGTCGAGAAAAATGGAGATTAGATCTGAGGCGCAACGCGCGTAGGATCAGGACAGGTTGTTTTCTCACCAGGCAACCGTTTCGTCGACCGTGAACCCTTGGAAGGTTGAAACTCTAAGCCAACGCCGGCCAGCGGTTGAAAGTTGCAATGCATCGCTATCGCCATTTGAACTAGAACCATCTAGGAGGTATAGGAAATCGATGCGGCTTAAGAAAATGTGCATTGTTGTCGGACCACTGGCGCAGAAAATGAGTACATAGATAGTAGTTTCAACTCACAACAACATCCAGCTCCTGATTGGACAGTTGTCTCCAGCGTCAGTGGTTTAGTGGTAAAATCCATCGTTGCCATCGATGGGCCCCGCGTTCGATTCGCGGCTGACGCATGTTTTCTTTTTGACAATTTTTCCTTTATTTGACCAACAACGAGCCAATCAGATCAAACCGTGATCAACTGCATTTGGGGCTGGCGGGAATCAAGACATTTCCCCCAGAAACGCGGTCTGGTTCGCTATTCGGCCGTGGCGGACTCGCGGTTGGGTCGCGTGAGGTGGCAGCCCGCTGTGGGGCCTTGTGTTTTGGACTTGCTTACCGCTTGGTAGGCATGACGTCACCACATTGTTCCAGGAAAGCCAAATATCGCAAGACAATCGGGGCCTGCCCTGCAACGCATTGAAAGTGAGTTGCATTACTTTGAGAGTCGGGGAGTGGGATGCGACTGTACTTTGTCGTACCCAACAATGGATCCAGAATCGGGCGACGCTTCCAAGCAGTCGTACTTTCCTCAGGCACCGGCTTCCTCAAGTCAACAACAATCCGGCGCCGCTGAGCATGATGACGGCGTCATTCCCCCGCCGACTCCGACGACAGAGCAGCCACCACCAGCACCATCATCATCAGTTGCATCGCCGCCATCAACCGTTCCTGGACGTCCGCGTAGCTCGACCGCGCCGGCCCGAGATGTCCAGTTCCACCCTCTCGATCGCCAGCAGTCGGCAATCCGACTCCGACGTCTCCCACCGCCACCGAATACTGGGTCCAGGACAGGCCGTCCGGCAACGGGTCGGCGCCGATCGAGCTCAGAGCCCCATCAACCTGCTCAACCGGCAGTTATGGGACAGGCGCTGCCGCCGCTCTCCGAGACAGCAGATGGTGATCGGACCAGCCAAGAGGAGGCCGTGATTGTCCCCATCGACGATGGTCGCGGGGGGGTTCGCCGAATTCTGGGAAGTCGAAGGCGAGCGGTCGTACAGCAGCCATCCAAAAACAAGGACGGAGATGACTGCTACGACTCCAAGATTGTAGACTTCCTCGACGTGATTGGTATGTCCTGTTGTCCTATGCCCCCCGGAACTGACCGGGACTAACCATAGCGCACTAGACCCCGAGGTGGCCACACTCTCCTCCATCACCAATGTCCAAAACTCGCTCTTCGTGCCTTCGCTTGGCAGATGGGTGAACCGTCGTCCGACATACGACCTCTCGGCACTCCGGCCTATGCCTGGTGCATTCCCGGAGTCCACTGAAGACGTCTCAGGTGAAGACGCAATCCAGGACGACAGACCACCCACAATCCAACACGCTCCTAGCATATCATCGGTGCTCACAGACACTCAGTACGCCATTCTTCCTGAGAATACCACGTTGGAGGGATGGAGGGCGGAGGACATCAAGCTTCTCAACGATTATGTCCGGCACATGCTTCACTCTCGTCGCTCCAAGATGAAACAACGACTCAAGGCATTTGGACAGTACACAAAAAGGCCTTTAGGGTTCCTGGTCACTCTGTATGCGACTTTAATAACGCTCTTCGGCCTGGCCTGGGTGCTTTTCTTGATCGGCTGGATTTACGTTGGCGAGAAGCAGCTTTACGCCATCAACGTCATCGACATTGTCCTGGTACGTTCGCTGTGTCAACCGCGATGCCCACCTTCTGACTGTTTCCAGGTTGTCTTGTTTAATATCGTAGGTGTTGGACTTGCCCCCTTCCGTGCCATCGATACGTACCACATGATATACGTGGCACATTATCGTAAGCGACACCCGACACTTTTTTTGCGTGGCACTGACAAGCGTAGACCGTAAAACATGGAAGATGCGCAAGAAGCTGCTACTCCCGAAGCTCAAGGACCGCAATGACCTGCCAACTGCTGACATGAATGTGTCCAACGAGTCGGATATTGAAGCAGGGCTGCAAGGACACACCGATACCTACTTCCCAGTCTTGTCCGAGAAGGAACAAGAAACGTTGCTCTATCACCAGACAAAGCTGGCCAAGTCGCACACGTTTTACAAGCCTCACGAGACGGAAACTCACCACGCATTCCCCCTGCGGCTTCTCATTACCGTTGTTCTTCTTTTGGACTTGCACAGCTGCCTGCAGATCACGCTCGGCGCATGCACTTATGGGATCGAGTACGCACACAGACCCGCAGCCGTAACGACGACGGTCCTCTGTTGCTCTATCGCCACCAATGCCGCCGCTGGTATCATCATCTCCATCGGCGACCGGCGGACACGCAAGAAGGACGTCCTTGAACGCCTGCTTAAGCAGGAGCTCACGGCCGCGGCTATGGCGAAGGTGAAGAAACAGAAGGAAAAGGAGGAGAAGGAGGCAAGGGAGAAGGAAGAGGGCAAAGATGAAGTAGGCCTACTAGGTCTAGCCAACTTGCCTATTGTTGAAAAGATCAGGAAGAGCGCGGATGGCGGGTCGCGATCAAGTATTAACCGGAAGGACAAGGACCAAGTTGGACGATTCGATACCGGAGTATCTGTGCATGACGCTGCTAGTGCATAGCGGAGTGTTTCTCTTTGGCTTGTATTTGGAATATTTGGAACACGTTTTTTAGCGCATCGCAAGGGCGTAGTCACGAGGTTATGAGAGGGACGGAGCGCCGGAGTATACGGGTAGATAATACATACAAGCTAAGGTACGGATTACATATAGTTTAGAATACAACCAGGATGGCGTGGATGGATACATGTAGTGATAGGAATCTAGTCTAGGGACCGGTTCGGAGTAGAAGATGAACAACCCCTGGTGAAAAGGGAGACCGCTTATTTTAGGACCAATATGTGACTACCCTGGTCGTCCGGACCAAAAAAAAAAAAAGGAGGTTGGTCGAGCCGCGAGTAAACAGGATCGGGCGAAAGCAAGTCGCGGCGCCTAACCTTTCTGGGCCATCTCTTCCCTTTTCTTACCAAGTCTCATGCAGTCTGCCTGAATAGGATGTTGAGGTGTTCGGGAACGGCCGAGGTGCGAGAGATGCATCCCCGGATTGGCCGCATGGCTTCGGCGCCTACCGTATCTCCTCGACAAAAAAGAGGGGTATGTCTGGTACGACTCCAGACACGGGAAATCTGAGGGGATTCACCAGTGCATCAAGCACAGTGCCAACTCATCGCGATACTCACACTCCGGATCTGCACCATTTTCACCATGCCAGCGGATGTCGACATCTCTGATTTGGCGGAGGCTGCAAAAGCGCTGCTCCTGCGCCTTGCCGCCCAACCCGTCCTCTGGACGGTTGGCGCCTTGACCGTCCTTTACGTCCTCCATTCCATATACATTTACACGCGGCTGAGACAGTTCCCGGGTCCTTTTCTGGCTGGCTGGACACGGCTACCGCTTATCAAATGGCATGTTGGTGGGAAAGCGCACCTAGAGCTACAAAGGATCAGCGAAACATATGGTGAGTGCTGGAGCTCTACGAACGGAGCACAACTCACCAGACACATAGGCCCCCTCGCACGGATTGCTCCTAGTGTTCTAGTAACATCGGATCCGGAGCTGCTGCGGAGGATGACGGCCGCGAGGTCAAGGTACAAGAGGAGCAGCTGGTACATGGCCTTTCGCTTCATTCCCGACCGGGACAACATCGTCTCGGTCCGGGACAACGATGCTCACGCACAGCTCAAGATGAAATTGGCTCCCGGTGTAAGTGCGCTTATGAAGCAAAAGAAGCCTTTAAAGTAGCCTGGACGACTAATTTTGGTGCAGTATTCCGGCAAGGATACCGTTGGCGTCGAGGAGAAAATCGACGACAACATCCGCGCCCTCATCTCACTATTCAAGGAGAAATATCTCTCCGGCCCGGGCGAGACAAACCTGTTCGACCTTGCGCAAAAGATGCAGTACTTCACGGCCGACACGATCAGCGACATCTCATTCGGCAAGCCCATCGGATTTCTAGCCAACGACGCCGACATGTACGACTACCTCAAGACGTCGGCCGACAGTTTCCCGTTTCTCATTGTGTTGAGTCTGTTTCCCTGGCTCATGCACGTAATGGCCCTGGGTCCGATCAAAAAGTATATGCCGTCGGCCAAGGACAGCCTTGGCATGGGCCGGATCATGGGGTAAACTTGTTCACTTTGAGACTTGAGTTGACGACCGGGAGCTAACTGATAGCAGACTCGCAGAGGAAGTCGTTGAGAAACGGTATCCTCCAAAGGTTAACGATGTGCATCAAGACATGCTCGGTTCGTTCATCCGACATGGACTCACCAAGGACGAGGCAAAATCCGAGTCTCTCTTACAGCTGTATGTCTCTCGCCGTGGCTTTCCTTCCCTCCAGACAGGAGCTAACCTTAACCAGACTGGCCGGATCAGAGACGACCGCGACAACCCTCCGCATGATCCTGTTCCACGTCTACGTGAATCCGCGCATACTCTTCAAGCTGCGCGAAGAGCTCCGCCAGGCCCGACCCGGCTCGCCCATCACGCACGCCGAAGCATCCAAGCTTCCTTACCTCCAGGCCGTCATCAAGGAGGGCTTGCGCATCTACCCGTCCATCACCGGCGTTATGCTCAAGGATGTGCCGCCCGAGGGCGACACGTACCAGGGCAAGTTCATCCCCGGCGGCACTGCCATTGGATACTCCGTCATGGGTCTGTTCATGAACAAGGCCATCTGGGGCGAGGATGCTGCTACCTTTCGTCCGGAGCGGTTCCTGGAGGGAACTAAGGAGGAGCTCCAGGAACGCGATGTAACGATTGATGGTGCTTTCGGGTGGGGACGGTGGAAGTGTCTGGGGCGTGGCATTGCTCTTATGGAGTTGAACAAACTGGTTGTCGAGGTATGTCGATGCTTTTTCGGCCGACTCTGGAGGAACTGCTGCTGACTCCATGTCCTTGCAGATTATTCGCACGTTTGACTTGTCCGTGGTCTACCCTACGCATCCGTTCAAGAACTACAATGCGGGCATTCAGGTACAGTGGGATATGTGGATGAGAGCCACGCTTACGGAGCAAAAGTTCTAATAATACCGTGCTAGAGTAAGAGGTGGCGTTTTCTGGGGCTGGTTTCTTAGCAAAACTGTCTTCCTCAGGGTTTTCTTACCCTCGAGATGTCCCAGGACATCTCTAACATCCGCATCACCCTCACTTGCAGAGACCATGTGTTTGCCGAGTATACAATGGAGACGGCGTGAGGCATCATGCTCGTAATCACTCAGTTCGCCATTACAAGATTTTCTTTCGAAGCTGCGCAGCGCACGAAGCAACAGATCTGTATGCCGAGTTTACTACTCCATTTCATCTTTTTATAGCAGATAAATGACTTTCTAATCCTTCCCCGTTCGAAGCTGAACTCACATACCTTCTGCTGTTCATGTTCCGAGCCCGTATATACCGCCGAATTTCACTACTGCAGGTTGAAAACTGAAAGAAGTTTGCTGGTGCTATTTATCATCAATAACGTAAAAGATAGATTCCAGAAAATCCGGGAGATATACACGATTCTGATATGATTTCCGTCCCATGGCAAAGCCAAGTGCACATAAGCTTACCTGATCTCCCATCTTTTCGCCGCGATGCTACCGAACGGCTCCGAATCGGTGCTTTGAACCCGGAAACGCATCTGCCCAAGCCTGAGACGCCGGCTGTCAATGCGCGCTGGCCCGCGACTTTTAGCCACTGCGGCACTCGCCACCCACACGCCAGACGGACCACACCACCGCCGGTGGTCCCTGCGGCAGAGATGGCGCTGGACCGCAAACGGGTTTGATCGGCGTGGTCTGGGTCAATTAGCCCGAGCCACAACTGACATTCCCCGACCTCCACGACGAACATGTTTCCCCCCTTTGGCGTCCGAGTTGGGTTTCGGGCCTGCAGCCGCGATTGGGCGCTGGCTCGCCGGAACGCCGGGCTCGCCTTCGTTCCTGAGACAGCATCGTGAGGTGTGTGTGAGTCGATGGAGAGGCCGGTATATCTCTTGCATTGATCCGCCGACGATTTCTTGACGATTTTCTTTCGCCCATTTCTCTGATCCGTTCGTTCGGCGCCGCGTCCAGTCTTGCTGTTGCTCGATAACACCGAACTCGTACGACTTCTCATTCGGATACCGCAAACATGGAGGAAACCAATGGGCCACGAATAGTCCTCTCACTGGCGGTAATGACGGGCGTCTCCCTACTTTTGATGGTCTTGCGGTTTTTCTGCAAGGCGAGATACGACAAGCGATTCGGCTGGGATGATCACTTACTAGCGGCGTCCTGGGTTTGTCTGTCCTCCCATCTTGGACTTACCTCGCTAACCACGAATCACAGATAACGCTCTTGACGTACGCAGTCGTTACGATTAGCGCGGTCAGCTTCGGCATCGGTCGACGTAAAGCTCTGATTCCCGCCATCAACCTCGTCCAAGCACTGAAGCTCTTATATGTTGGGCGGTTCTTTGGCATCATCGCACTTGCCATCAGCAAAACATCATTCGCCGTGACGTTGCTGCATCTGGCCCGCGGGACGTGGCAGCGAGCCATCATATGGTTCATCATCATCAGCTTGAATGTTGTTATGTGGACATGTGCCTTCTCTCTCTTCTTCCAGTGCAACCCTGTCCACAAAGCTTGGGACTTGGGTGCCCCTGGCACATGTTGGCCGTCCCAAATACAGGTCAACATCAGCATCGGCGCAAGCGGTATGTTTTTTGAGACACGACTTCCACAACATGTCAGCTAACAAATTACCAGCCTACTCTGCTGCCATGGACTTTGCGCTCGCTCTCTTCCCCGTGATCCTCATCTGGCATCTTCAGATGGGCAATAAGGAGAAGTTTGGCGTTCTCATCGCCATGAGCCTCGGCGTCTTGTAAGTGTGCCACCGATGGAACAATATTACCTATCCGTCGAACTAACAGAGAGGACAGTGCTGGCATTATCGCCATCGTCAAAACCTACTTCATCACCGGTAGCTCCAGGTCATCTGACTTCACGTTCACGTCGGCGGACCTTCTTATCTGGTCCGGGACCGAAACAGCAGTGACGATCATGGCCGCGTCAATCCCTTTCTTGCGTCTGATCTTCAAGGAATTCGCCAAAAAGTCGCGGGGCACAATGATCGAGTCCAGAAACCAACGTAGTATAGCCGGTAAGGACGGCATGGGCAGGGACACCGTTTCGGCAGCGAGTGAGTGGGACAATGACTCCATCCTCTCAGACGGGAGGACAAGGAGGGCGAAGCTTGTGGTTAATGGTGGCAAGGCAACGGTATCGTTTCAATAGCTTCGTTAGTATTAATGTTTGCAGATATGATTGTAATTAATTATTTTCATGAGTACCTACCTAGTATTCTTGGCCAGCTCACAGGCGTCAACTGCAATGAGTTGAGTCTTGGGACTCGACCATGTCAACGTGATGGGAGGGCTCAACATCTAGCGATGCTCGCAGCGAGGTTGCCTACATGTCTTGCCGGAATGATCCAGACACAGACAGCCAAGCCCCCTAGCTTGGAGAAGGAAGCCGCTTCGCCTCCGGTCCCCGGTCCTCGGAGACACGGGCCAACGCAAGACGGATCTGATAACTTTAAATCCAGTGCTTCCAATGCCTGTGGATGGGTCCCAGGTCGTTGGTGCGGAGAGGACCCCCACTTGACTAGCAGTGGAAGTCTTGGTGACGAGTCATGTCTGTGGTGTGGGTGGACTAACCGCGGGCGAAGGGCAGGCGAGCCTAGTGTCGCTGCGGACGCGCCAAGGGGCCGGCTGGGGGTTGACGAGATTCCCCGATGCTCCTTCATAAAAGAACGAATCCGACTTCCTTTTTAGCGGGGTATCAATGAAGATCATCCCGACTTCCTCCCGACTTCTCCTTTACCCCAGTTCTCTCAACGTGTCTCAAATTCGATATTTCCACAGCGCAGCAGCACGGTCAACATGGTCTACGTCATCCTTCCTGCCCTGGTACCGGATATCCGGAGGGTGTACGACTCCTACTTTGCGGCGTTCAAGGGAGAGCGCATGGGAGAGTTGATGCTCCAAGTGCTCTTCCCTGGCGGCACCGATTCGGAGGAGTTCCGAGCTGCCCACGCCGCGGGTACGCTGAGCTACTGGCACAAAAGCGACACCCAGTACACGTTCAAATGTGTTGACACTGCGACGGGAGAGATCGTGGGCATGGCCCTGGGCGACATTCTCATCCGCGGGAGGTCAGAGGAAGAGCGCAAGTTCGAAGGCGTACCGTGGCTCGAGGGCGAACAGCGTGAGCGTGCCGAAAAGGTGCTCAAGCCGTTACACGAGATGCGGGACCAACTCTTTGGAGGCACACCGCACATCTGTGAGCTGCCACATGAAGTTTCTATGGATAGCGCTAACCCTAAAACAGACTCCCATGTGATGTCCGTTGATCCAGTCCATCAAGGCCGAGGGGCGGGCGCGGTGCTTGCCAAGTTTGGGTTGGAGCTCGCAGACCGCACGGCGCTACCCATTTATTTCGAGGCATCACCATCCGTTGTCAACCTGTATCTCAAACTCGGGTACGAGAAACTCAAGGAGGAGATCGTTCATAAGGGTGATGTTCTTGGGCTGGAGGAAGACATCGTGGTTCCTCTGATGGTGAGGATGCCGGCGGCCGCGAACGGGATGGGCTTCTACGAGTGGAGGGAAAAGGGTTACCCACGGTTCGGGGTGTGAGTAGTCGCGTAAAAACGAAAACCCTTGCAAGTTGCCAATGCACAAATTTTCACCACGCTTGATTTGCCGAGGATGCCGATGTCGCTTGCGCTTTCGTTATCAGATCAGGAGATAATCTAGATCTCCCCCACTCTACCCACCCCGAGTGGACTGCCAAGCTTCCCTCGTGCAAGCTAGTCCTCCTCCTCCACACTGTCCCGCTGGCCAAGCCCTCCCATTGCAAATTTGCCATGGGGGTGGGAAGCCACGGAGGTGTCCCATGGAGCCATTGATGAAGTGGTGTGATCTTCCCACTTCGAACCTGGCTCCTCGAGCTGCACCTCGCGCCCCCCTGAACCTTCTCCCAGTCAGTAGCGTTGTTCGTCGATCCTCACAATGGCGGTGACCCAGAGACTTCAAAAGAGTTGGCTCTTCACACGGCTTGTGTGCTACGGATGTCGAATATACTTCTCCACGTTCCGGCGCAACCTGTCGGCCAAAATTGCAGGTCTCGCCGCCAAACCTCCAAAGGAACCCGTCGACCCGTCCGAAGTCAAAACCATCGTCATTGTCGGTGCTGCATTTGCGGGATATTATGCAGCCCAGACTCTCGCGAGCTCACTGCCGCGCAATGGGAAATACCGCGTCATCGTCATTGAACCTCACAGCCATTTCAACTTCACTTGGGTTCTCCCCCGGTTCTGCGTGGTCGAGGGGCACGAGCACAAGGCATTCATCCCATACACGCCTGACTTCTTCGCAAATTCCCCAGAGGGCATCGTGAACTGGGTACGTGACAGGGTCGTGTCGGTGGAGAGGCATAGTGTGAGACTAGCTGGGGGCGACGAAATTGCCTACGACTTCCTGATTGTCGCCACCGGCAGCTACGTTTCGGATGGACTCCCATCCCGGGTCGGTGCGGACGACAAGGAGAGCGGCGTCGAGCTGCTTAGGGGGATGCAGGCCCGAGTCAAAACGGCAAATCATATCGTCGTGGCCGGGGGCGGTGCAGCCGGAGTTGAGCTGGCGACGGACGCCGCGAGCCAGTATCCCGACAAGTCAATCACTTTGGTCCACTCCCGGTCGGCGGTCATGCACCGATTCGGCCTTGAGCTTCAAACAGCGGCCTTGGACGCTTTGAGGGAGCTGGGAGTGACTGTAATCTTGGAAGACAAGGTGGTACCGGGAAGTGCAGACGGGAAGTGCATCACGCTCACCTCGGGCAAGACCATCGAGTGTGATTGTTTTGTAAGTCGCTCTGAATCCATCAAGACCCTTGGTCGAATTGGGACACTGACACACCCAGATCAACTGCACCGGACAAAAGCCGGCCTCCGACATCATTACCGGTCTGGCGCCCAAAGCTATCTCGCCATCTGGCCACATCAAAGTGAAGCCGACCCTCCAGATCGCCGATGATACTCTTCCCAATGTCTACGTCTGCGGTGACGTCGCAGAGACCCACGAATCGAATCCTAACTCACGCATCGCCTCACGTCAAGCACAAGTCGCGGCCGACAATGTCGTTCTTGCCGTCAGGGGGAAGACACCAAAGCATACTTACACGCCTAAATTCGGAGATGGGGTGATCAAGCTCACCCTTGGACTGGTAAGTCTTCTTCTCTCGAGGCTCTTTGGAGTAGTTCTAACATGATAGGATCGTTCCATTACGCATTTCTGGGACGGAAAATCTGAACTGTCGTTCCCAGGTAAGGAGACGGACCTCGCTTTGATGTGTGACGGCGCATGGAGTGCAGTCGCCACAACTCCGTTCGAAGACACGGGGGTATACAAGGGGGAAACGGTGACCCCTGCCAGCTTGAAACTCTCGAAAGCGATTGAAGAAGTGTAAAAATATAGAAGACACCGTCATGATTGTAACAATATCGACCTTTATTGGCCATGAACGAGTTTTTCGGCGACCCCCCGATCACGAACAGATTCAGGGGGCTGGTGGGTTGGATCTGACCAATGGGCAGAGGCAGACATCGGCGATAACGATGAGGGATGCAGCACAGCGCATGAACACGTGGGTCCTCGCAGATTGCGCTGCTTTTGGTTCGTTCTCTTTTTCTCAACCCGCCAATCCGTCATCGCGCATGTCGCATTCGCCACAACTCTCGGTCTACGATGCGCCTTCTCAAAACAGATACGCTTGAGCTGGTAGAATTCGTCGACCGGGTCCCACCGTATACTATTCTGTCGCACACCTGGGGAAACGATGAAGTGACCTTCCAAGACCTCATGACTGGGTCCAACAGGACGGCGGCAGTCAAGAAGAAGGCCGGGTATGCAAAGATTGCCGGATTTTGTGCGAGGTCAGTCGAGGATGGATACGACTACGCCTGGGTCGATACCTGCTGGTAAGCTGGCACTGTCTGAATGGTCAAAATTGGTTGGCGATCAAAAACTCACACACACCGCCCAGCATCGACAAGACAAGCAGCGCCGAGCTTTCCGAGGCTATCAACTCTATGTACCGGTGGTATCAGGAGGCGCATATCTGCTACGCCTACATGTCCGATGTCAGTCTTGATGCCGCTCTGCCTCCCGCGCCACCACCGGGTCCGGACACGAAGAGGGCAGGTGATCCGACCCGTCCCTCTTTCCGCACGATCCCGTCCATCCTGCGCGAGTACGACTCGCTGCCGCGCACGTTCGAAAACAGCCGGTGGTTTACTAGAGGATGGACCCTGCAAGAACTGATTGCGCCGCCCTTGGTCGAGTTCTACACCTACGACTGGAAAGAAATCGGCACCAAATTCAGCTTGCGGAAAGCCATCAGCAAGATCACGGGTATCGACATGCGCGTCCTCGAGGGCGCCGACCCATCGACCTGTCATGTGGCCGAGCGCATGTCGTGGGCAGCGAACCGGCAGACGACGCGAATCGAGGATGCGGCCTACTGTCTACTGGGTATCTTCAAAGTCCACATGCCCCTGATCTATGGCGAGGGGAGCCGGGCGTTCTTCCGGCTGCAAAAGGAAATCATGAAAACCACCGAGGATTACACGATGCTCGCCTGGGGCTTGTCCAAGTACCTCAGCAACAAGCACCATTGGAAGATACAGGGCAGCGGGCCGACCGATCGGCGGCAACCACTCGCGGAGAGTCCCAACGACTTCGAACTGCATAACCGGGCCACTTGGACGTATTCCTCACTGGTTCAACATCTGTATGATCCGAAGGCGCCCAAAGAGAATGGACTCGACGACACACCACCGCTGATGACCAGCCGAGGACTACGAGTGTCGCTCTTGATCCGTCACATGCCCAAGTCGGGCGATGTCTACGCCTACATCAACTGCAAGACAACCCGACCCGGTGCGGCACCAGACGCACCACCGTCGCCGGTGTGTCTCATTCTGCGTCATCAAGAGGGTAGCGCCTCCAACGTGTACCTGGGATCAGACAATCCCAACGCCAGCTTCGCCATCCTCGACGGGGACAAGGACCTAGCGGCCTTCCAGCGACGAACCATCTACTTCTCCAGCCCAACGGCTGACAACGAGCCAAGCCTGCGTCACAACCACCGCATTAACAGCCTCGAGAAGAATCTGTACATGCTCGAAAAGCCTCGCCCGCCACGTGTGGGAGAGCCTGCAGCCGCGGCGTTCCAGTCATGGAAGATCACCAGCTGCTTCTCGCACGCCGTCGGCGCTGGCGCGGGCCACAGTCACTTTGAGGTACTTCGAAAATTCAGTCCGGCAGCGCTGTACCAGCCATTCGACCTGCCGCCGTCAACGATCCGTGTCTTTGCCTTTGAACAACAGCAGCTCGGCCAAGGGCAGGCCGTGTCAACGCCGGCATCGGGCGAGGCGTTTGCCATTGTCGTCGGGAACGGTTGGTGCGATGTTGTCGCTATTCGGGACGTTGAGTTCCGCGCCAAGTGGGGACTCTTGGTGCGCGATGGATATTGGAACGAGGTTCTCGCGCTCAAGTATATGTGCCACGTCGCGCAGAATCCATGTGGGGATGGCGATGAGAGTGCGGACAGGGTGCTGAAGAAGGTGGGCGGGGTGACGGTGTCGGTGGCGCTTAAGAAGGTGAGGAAGGGGGATATCAATTGTGAGAGTGCTGTCAAGATTGTTTGGTCGACTATTTAAGTTCAGAGCTGGAAGTAGGGAGTTGAGGCTTTGGTGGAATTATGCGGACGACTGGACGTGTGTTAATGGCGCCCTGTACTTATTGATACCAGTATCTTTTCGAGCAAACTGTTATTACCAGACTAACGATCCAAATTCTCGTCACCTTTGCGGCCTCTGCCAGAGTGGCGTTCTCAGACGAAGTTAATCACCACCTTGCCCTTCCGACTTCTCTGTCCAGCCGCCTTCCAGGCCTCAAGCGCCTCCGACACCGGGTACTCGACGACCGGTAGCGTTTTAACAGCACCCCTGTCGATCAAATCCCCAACCTTCTCCAGCGCAGCAGAGTCTGGTTCGAGTACAAAGTAGATGTACTTTACGCCTGGCTTGGACGACAACTCTGTTGGAAGCTCCTTGGTGAACGCCCACGCGGGCGGCGGGTCCGCAACCGTCACGATGACTCCGTCTCCCTTGACGACCTTCCAGCTCTTGGACAACACCAGCCCGCCAGCCGTATCAAACACGGCATCCACCTCCTTGATGGTCTCATCCCAGTTTTCGACATTATAATCCACCACCTCGGCAGCACCCAGCTCTCGGAGAAGCTCATGCTTTTGCACCGACCCGAGAGCAACAACCTCAGCATCCACAACATGCTTCGCGATCTGCACGAGCATCTGCCCAACCGCACCAGACGCCCCGGTGACCAAGATCCGGGCCCTGCTCTTCAATTCGGCATGACGGAACAAGGCCTCCCACGCCGTCACCACCGGGATGGGCAGGGCTGCCGCCTGTGCATGCGAGATGGTCTTTGGCTTCGGTGCGACTTCCTCAGCAGAAGCGAGAGCGTACTCAGCCATGCCCTGGCCGCGGTCGGCGTGCAGCATGGCGAAGACAGCATCGCCCACCGTGAAAGGGCCACTGTAGTCCGGGCCGAGCTGCGCGATCGTACCGGAGATGTCGTGGCCGGGTATGCGGGAGGGAGTCTTGTACACCTCCACCCAGCTGACCTCGTCGGCTGTGATGCCCGCAGCGTGCACCTTGATGAGTAGCTCTTTGCCGGCAGGTGTCGGACGAGGCAGCGAGTCGCTGAGTGCGAGCTGGTGCTTGCCCCGTTCGCCGAGGATCTGGACGGCTTTCATGGTAGTGAAGTGTCGAGTAAAACGGGTCTTCGGATCGTGTGGACTCGGGGATGTCCTTCTGCTGACACGTGACGCAATGCTTGTAGTTCGAATCGAGAATGCGAGGATGCGAGGTGCCCCGATGTGGAGTTTCATGTTGTTGTCAGCAAGATCGAAGTCCTAACTCGACCTCATATATCGAACGTCCAACGGAAGCGGCTCGCCCCCGCGCTTTCGGCCGTCGGTGGTTGCCGCGAGTCGGCTGCCGGATCGGGAAAGCGAATGGGGAAACATGACAAATCTTGGCACTGAATGGTGATACCACTTGGGTGTCTCATTACTCAGCGTCACTCAAAACTTCAAGATGTACGCATCTTCTCCGCGGAAATCGCAACCCATTACGTTATTTTGCATAGAGAATGGAATAACACGTCCTGCGAAATATCCGTGTTTGGGATTCGCACTGGATCCGAAGTCGTACTTCCGACCGGCTCCGAACCTGTGTATGTCTCGCGAAGGACCATGAAGAATGCGATGCATCTTCGAAGCAACTCACATAGTGATGCACGTATCACTCCAAGACTTGAAAAAATGTGTATAAATGAGATAGATATCTCTCATGTTGGGAGTCGAGACGAGGAATTGCAACCAGCCTGAGAACAATCGAGACTCTATCCGCTGATCACAATGTCCACAGTCACTTCGTGAGTTTCTTTGGTCGAGAGAGCTACCGAACCTAACCTCTTCGCATAGGTCTCGCCCGAGAGAGGAGCTGAAGATACTTTACGACTATGAGCTCACCAACGCCCCTGGGAAGTCCATGGTGGCACTGGAGGTCTACTACCCTCCTGGAGGGACAACACCGCCTGTGAGTTTATCAACTTAGTGGTTGCGACACACTCGGAGCACTCGGAGCTAACATGACATATAAAGCATCGTCACGCCGGGGCTACCGCTGTGGCATACGTGCTTGAGGGCGAGTTCCTTAGCGGAATGAACGGCAACCCGGCCAAAGTTTACAAGTCGGGTGAAAATTTCATTGAACGTCCAGGATGTCACCACACAGTCTCAGACAATGCGAGCGATACGGAACCAATGAGGGCAATTGTTGTGCTTATTGTAGACACAGAGGTTCTCAAGACAGAGAAGGGCTATGCGGCTCTGGTGGAGATTGGAGAAGGGCTATGCGGCTCTGGTGGAGATTGATGAGGGCTGGGAATGATGTCCACAAGCGTGTATCTCTCCAGTCAAAGTGATCTGTTGATAGGCAGTCTCTCAAGAATAGTAGAGCAAACCTTGTCGCGATATTCGAACAGCTCAAGCACCACACTGCGAAACGAGAGACGGGAGAAGACACGCAATTACATCCCAGGGAGCTTATCAAGCCCTGCATCTATGTTAGTAGATGGACATGGCAGCCATCATCAAATACAAGCAAAGACTTACATCCATCAACATTCTCCTTCACAGTAGGAGTGATGCTGCACTTGTTTGCCTGAGCCACGCTCTGAGTCTTGAGACCGTTGCTCAGAAGTGGCTTTGAGTCCATGGTGCGCTGGAGAGCGTCGCCCTTCCAGCCGAAGAGATAGTCCGCATGCGTGCCGTAGCCCATATTGTTATCCGCAGAGCCACCAAAGCTCCAGACAAAAGGCTGCGAGCCGTCGGTGGGCCAAATGGACTTGTCGTTGAAGGGGCGGGTGTCCCACATGGTCTCGAGGGCGAGTTGGGGCATTCGGACGGGGTGGCTGGTAGGGCAAGGTCCCGCGGTAACGAAGCCGCCCTTGCCAGTATTGTACATGTGGTCTTGATGATTCGGGCTGTCGAGGTTCTTGCCGTCCCAGCAGGCGGGGAAATGGTGGATGGCCATGATACCAGCCGGGCAGGGATCCTTCGGGAATTCTGACGTCTCGGGGAATCGCGTCATGACGTCTTTGAGACAGGTGTAATGCAGGCCTGGATTGCTGCCCTTGGTGGCGCTAGGGCTGCCGACGGTCATCCTGAAGCCCTGTTTGACGAGTTATTAGCATTGCAGGGTCCACTGGAAAAAGTTCGGGCAGAAAAGTACCGGCTTGAAAGAAGTAATCTTGGTATTGCCGTTCGAGTTGAAGTCAGCTTGAAGGTAATAGCTAAGGCACACAGGTCAGTAACAGTTGTGAACAGAAGGTATCGTACTGACACAGTCATGCCGCCAGTCAAGTCTCCCAAGAGCGCATTGGGGTACTGCTGCACGCGCTTGTAGGAACCGTTGCGAGCTTTGAAATACATGACGGCAGTCCAGTAATTGGAGAAGTCCTCGGAGAAGGTGCATGTAGTGCAGGTTGCCTTTTCACCGACGTCGACGTTGGGGTCCATGGTAGCGTTGAAGGCATTCCCGCCGATGATTTGGTGGACATGAGCCGAGGGGACGCGACCAGGCTCGACAACGGGGTCTAGGCGTTGGACGCTCAGTGTTCCGCATCCGAAGCGAAGATAGGCAAATGTTGGGGAGACGAGCCCCAGTAGAGTGGTGAAGCCCTTCATTTTGCTGGCAGTTTCTCTGTTTGGATTTCGCTAAGGTATCCGTGGCCGTTGGGTGGACAAGGTTCAAGGCGAGATCAAGGAGAAACCGGGAATCGTCCTCATGAAATAGTCCCATCTTTCTCTTGACAATGGTTGATCGTGCGCTATGCCGGGGCCGTTTCTGTACCATCTGTAAAGCAGGCACATTTTACCATGGTTTATCCAGACTTTTCCTCGACGCGACAGGCGAGTTTCAAGATTCCGACAGCAGTCCATATAAGGTGATGGGACTGAGGATGTGATATTTCTTTCCCTCAACCAATGATGTAGCTTGGTGAATAATTAAGAATTCGCTTTGACGAGTCGGATTGCAAACCCGGGCTCCATGGGCAAAATTGTAAACCTTGGCGATGGACTGGACGTCTACCACACGACCTAGGACCAAGACTCCGGTAGATGGAAGCGGAGTATGATTCGCTTTGGGCACGGTAGTATACTCCACGGACCATTAGACGTCAATCTACACGGGCCTATGCTGGCAGCCCGACAGCCGGGAGATGTCAATGCCCCCTATTCGGCAACCTCCGCATTTCGGCAAATCGAAGCCGAATCTGTGGGGCGATCGGAAAGGAACCGAGTGGCGTTTCTTGGTGCTTGAGATAAAAATAATCTCATCCCGGTAGGTACAACGGTGATTTTGCGTCTTACTCACCCTTGCTACTGCTCTCGGGGTATTAGTCTGCAGCTAATCGCTAGCTCACTGGACTCTGGGGACAATAACGATGCTCCCCCGTGAGCCTGCGAGGAGAATCCCCAAGCGTGCACCCAAATCTTACGATCACCGCCTTAAGATCGTTCCAGCTCAGGAACTTACATGGACTACCACTAAGGGGCATGATGAGCAAGCAGCCTCGTATAACAGCGATGCGACGTTCACGAGACGCGGAGGGTGGGGAGTCTGTGTGCCCGCAGATCTACCAGCTCAGCGTCTCGTGTTCACGAAAGGACTGATGTCTACCTTCTTTTACAGCACAGTATTCGTTGGGTTTGGTGTGATTTGTAAGACTTGGCCCAAACAATTTTGCGGGAGGGCCATTGGTCCCGCATCTTCCAGGGTATTCCGACGTCCGTCAACCCACGGGGAGTATTCCGTACCCACCGATACATTCGTGATTGGCGGCAATAAGCCGCCTTGGTGATTACTACGCGAACACGGTTTGACGCCATACCCACTTCGATGAGCTCGTATCAACCCCCCCGCCAGACTTACGGAAGCTGCATTCTTGCCTCTGAGAGGTTCCATTGGCTGACGCAAGGGCCTGAGTCCTCGCCCCCAGCCGGTTGTTCACTATTGGTCACACAAGGCGAGATTGATATTATTGGCATTTTATTCGGCCCGCTCAAATACCTTCTTCGTTGGCCTTGTACAGTTTGCCTTATTCTTCGTGTTGAACTTGGATTCACCTCAGCTTACCTGATCTGGCCCGTCAACACCGGCGGCAAAGATCTGCGTACGGCTGAGTTATGGCCACTTTTTACAGACTATAAATACGTGGTCAAAGACTTAGTTTTGATCCACTCAATATACTCATCCTAAAATCCAGTGCAATAACATCGTCGCTCGCTTCTCAGCTACCGTCCTACATTCGTTCCTTCCCTGCTCACGTCGCCTTGCCAATCAGCACAATCTCCGCCGTCATGAAGCTGTCTACAATTCTCGGTTCCGGCCTTTTCGCCGTTGCGCTTGCTGCACCTCTCGAGGCCCGCATCGACGCTCAGGAATTTGATGTGTCCGATTTTACGGCCGGATGCGTGCCGCACGGTTCTTTGTGCTCGTAGGGAAATCCAAATCCAGAACCAGCTCACCCGCTGACACTTTCTAGAATCAGCTTCAAGGTCGCAACGAACCAGATGCCATTCCAGACGGACTGCACGTTCTCGGGGCTAGGTGGTGGATCGATTCCTGATGTTCCGTTTACGGCATGCGCGGATCCTTCCATCGTCTGGTCTTTCCGTGGTGTCACCGTCGGGAGCGGTCCATCGCAGTTCTACGAGCTCGCCCTCGCCACGGCCGATGAGAATCTGGCGCTGTCCACTTTCTTCCCTGCTTCCGATTTCCCTCGCATCAATGACGGGTCTTCTTTCCATCAAACTTTCACCGGCAACCCTCGCTTTGTCGTGAAATGAAAACAGTGGTTCGCAATCATAAGTGGAACGAGGTCAACTTGACAGAGTGTGGCGGGGAAATTTATCTAGACAAAACAATGCTCGAGCTACTATAAACGACTTGCACCCAATACATAGTTATCTTTTCCTCTATCCAGGATATACCTTCCCATCTTGAACAAATGCTTGTTGATAACAATCGGCCTCGAAGAGACACTGGTGGGTATATTAGGAGTCATGCAGCGATGAACAGTCCTACGTAGTGCCCGGATGCTTCCCATAAACCATATACCGAAAGGTGTAATCCCCCCATCTACCATCGGGGTAAGTCTCCGGCGCCGGTACAGGCGCATAATTGTCCAGGTTGACAGTAAGCGTCCGCACCGTCCGGAACCCAGCCTTCTCGTATGCTCGCCACGCACCGGCCGACGAGTGCACCCAGGCAAATGCGCCATTGGCATCCGCCAAATCGGTGCCCCATTTGAGCAAAGCAGTTCCGGCGCCGCGGCGCTGAAACGACGGCGCAACGTACAGTCCCACAATGAACAGACAAGGGGAACCATCGGCCATCAGTTCATCAACCCAGTTGTTGAAGTCCGTGCCGGTGAGCTTCTCCAGACGCGCGATCGGGTCTGTGCTGTCGTCCGTTTTATCCTTTTCCTGTTCCTTTGTTTTGGTTTGCTCCGTTGGACCCGTTGCATCATCTGTGCCGAAGTCGACAGGCGGGAACACCGGAGGTTCGACACCGCGAAACCCCCAGATACAATAACCCATGATATCTCCCGTGGACTCCTCAACGGCCTTGATGATACGAAGCCTCGGGCTTTTGAGAGACCCAGGAAGACTTGTGAGGGAGTATTCTCGCATGTCGAATGGTGCCCGTCCATGTTGCTTCATCTCGGTCTGGGTGTCTCCCTCGAAGGAGTCGGAGGAGATACCAGCCAAGACGGGGATATCGTCATACTTGGCTGGCTCTATCTTGATAGCGCGGAGAGACATCGGTGCGGCTTGGTGGTGTGAGGGATATCCCAGAACTGGGCACGAGCTGCTGGCCCGGGGAAATCATGAACCCCGTAAGCTGGTGCGGGGAAAATCTTGATCGGATAAGAGGGTTACATTGTCAACGGGGTCATTGCCTGCCGTGTGACTGGCGCGTCTTCCGCTGAGGTAAGTAATTCTTCTTATTGACTACACCGTCTTCACTGGGTGTGCTCAAGGTAGGGAAGTTAAAACATCTAGACCCTGCCGATCTAGTAGTCCCAAATTCATGGGTCTGCTACCTAGGTAGGCTCATGCGTTTTATGCGTAATGACGAATGCCGCGTCGCTCGCTACATTACCTTTGCTATCGAACCAGGTTTTGCGCTGCTCATCTTCCCGCAAGAGGTGAAGAGCAGTTCGGGCCATTAAGAAGACAGGTGCAAACGGAGCACAACGAGAACTTGGAAGTGCCAGGGGCGGCAACATCGAAACCAACAGTCGAATGGTCTACCTAATATTTGTACGCCCGCTCTCCCCCTCACTGGCCCCCTCGTGTCTTTCGAGTACAGTAGTAAATCCAAGCAGGTAGGTAAACTCACCCAACCCCAACATGTGCATCATAGGACCAGGGCGACTTCAGGCCATCCCGGCAATGAAGAAAACGATGGATCGGTGGAAAACCGTGAACTCGCCACATCCATGCGCCACCCTAGCTGTATTCCAGCCCGACAGAGGATGAGCCTCCAAGTCTTGTCTTGATCGGGTGTAGTACCGGCGCCGTCCTTATCCATCGTGCTAGGAGCCCAATCTAGCCTGGTTTGACCAATATAACGGAGTTCCCATCCTCCAAGATCGTAGGAACGAGTCAGTCACACAATGTCGGAAATGCGCTGTCTCACATGTGGAGATTTGGTAGCCACATAGACGGCAGAGCCGTCGCTGCAGCGCGGATTTGATCACTACGGCTATTACGCGAATCATCAGGCGATTGCATCGATTTCCGTCCTCCGTCCCCGACTGCGCACAGCCTTCGCCACGCAGTCTTTACATGTGCTTCCAGATAGCAGTCAGTAGATGGGGAGGCCAAGGGCCCCAGGTTCCGGTCAATGAACCAAACAAAGCAAGGCTATCCCAGAACTTGACCAAGCGCCGATGCTTGGCGTTGGCGGATGGAAGGAGTCAAGAATTTCCAAGCCCTTGGCGTTGATGATTCGGTGGCCATTCAGGTAATTTTATACACGAAGCCTGTTCTCGGCGTTCTGGAGCCGGCTGGGCAGATGGAACAACGGTTGGACAATACTGGATCCAAAGCGGAGCGACCACTTGACCTTCCTAACAAGCCAAAGGTGCCAACACTTGGCGCATCCCTTACCACGCTTGCTTTCGGCGCTTTAATGGGGCAGGTAGTCGGTAGATTGCATCAGCCCAGAGGAATGATAAGGAGTGGCGAGTGGTCAGCTGGGATGGACTGTCGACAATATCAAATATAATATCCTGCCATGGAGTTGCATCTCATTCGTTACAGCACGAGCCGCGAGTTTCTGGTTCCTTCATCACACGTCGGCTCGGGTTCTGTACCAGCCAATTTGGCAACATGTCAATGGAGAAGTCGCGGGCTTTCAACATGGCGGAGGATGAGCGGAGGGTCTCACCGACGTCGAGCAACGACATGGAGATACCATCAGAACCGAAGAAGCCATGGTGGAACTCGGTTCGTGTCGCTGGATCGGCCACGCAGATTGTAATCGCGGCAGTTTTGGCTATCGCGATTGGTGTTGCCGTGTCCTACTCGGTGGAAAAGATTCCCGCAGCTGCCACTACGCTTGTTGGAATTCCCGGAAGACTGTGGTTGAGGGCGCTGAGGGCGGTTGGTAAGTAGCGACGCCTGAAGAAGCTAACAGAGCTAACAAACCGCAGTCCTTCCACTCATCATCACCGCCATGATCTTGGCCGTCCAACGACTGCGCGGGATGACGGGCAGCGGCAAAGTGCTCGCGCGTTGGACTGTCGGATACTACGTCGCAACCACCCTGCTCGCCATTGTCATCAGCACCATTCTCACGGGCTTGGTCTGGGGTCGCCTCATGCAAGAGGTCGGTGCTGCCAGTCTCGAAGTGTCGGAGAAGGACGCTGATACCTACGCCGAACGCGAATCTGTCGAGATCCATGACGTTGTTCAACAGATGTTCGACTCGTTCATCCCGCAGAATATCTTTAATGCGCTCGCCAACGACAGTCTGCTTGCCATTCTCATCACATCCGTGGTGATTGGTTACCTCCTGCAACCCGGGTCAGCCATCATCCGTGTGCTGGAGGAGATCGAGGTATTGATCACCAAGATCATCACGTTTCTCATCAAGATTGCGCCCATCGGAGTCTTCTTCCTGATCCTTCCGAATCTGTTCCGGCTCAATATCCGCGACATTGGCGTCAACCTTGGCATTCTCATTGGCGGTGGCATTGCCAACATGGCAATTCACCTGTTTATCGTGCTTCCAATCCTCTTCTTCGGCTTCACCAGAACAAATCCGTATACGTACTGGCTCAAATGCTCACCAGCTTGGCTTACCGCCTGGGGCTCCGCCTCATCCGCCGCGACTCTCCCGGTCACGCTGAAGTGCACGAGGGAACGAGGTGTCCCGACTACGGTTAACAACTTCTCCGTCCCTCTGGGATGTTTGATCAACATGGACGGCACCGCCATCTACTTCCCCCTCTGCGTTGTCTTCATGGCCGTCACCCAGGGCATCCAGCTGACACCGACCGACTACGTCATCGTTTGCTTGCTCTCGACTCTCGCCTCGATTGGCACCACGCCTATCCCCAGTTCTTCGCTGGTTCTAACTGTTATGATTGCTGGCAGTGTCAATGTGCCCATCACGGGCATGTATGTAAGTATCAACCTTCACATGGCCGTTTCCAAAGGACAAAACTAAATATCGCGCAGGGTGTGATTGTTGCCATTGACTGGTTCCTGGATCGCTTCCGTACTGCTGTTAATGTCAGTGGTGATATGTTCGCTGCTCGTGTGGTAGCCAAAATGACGGGCATCAAGGACGAGCTTGATGACTACTCGAGTGAGGAGGTGGGACAGGTAGAGGAAAGGGTGCAGGATAATTCCCAGCGCGTGTAGATACCCAGCTTTTACTCCAAATACCATTCACCCTACCTAACGGAGTTATCGACGCACCAGTATCGTTAAAAATGAATGCGAATGAAATGTTATTGATGGCGGACAGAGCCTCTGACCAACCCCCTGTCCATGGTATCTATGTATCGCTCCCCTTGATGTTATCTAATCCCGAGCTCCGATCCCAAACAAACCCTTCTTCTTGTTTATTGCCAGTTGAGGATGTTGTAGGGTGTTTTCCTGGGGTCACCCTCCGTTTCGATCATGAAGTTTCTTTTCCTCGACTCCATGACGCGTGGTGAATTCTGCTTGGCGAACATGCGGTTCATCGTGTTGGACTCCTGGATCAGTTGTGACCGGACGTAGCTAACGACGCCGTACACTGCTCCTGCAACCACCAACCCGGGAATGACAACATTGGGCGCTGTCCTGTTTCTTGCGTTAATACTCTGCATTCTCCCTTGAGTACCCGGGGCATGAGCGGTGTACAAATACATACCTGAGAACGGACGACCTCATGGCACCTGTAGGCTGCATGGTGGACGGTATTGGAATTCCAAGTTTAAAGTCGTGTGGCGATGAGTTTGGACTTGTTGAAACTGAGAACTGTTATTTGCGAAGTTCCCCAACTGACAGGCAAAAGACACTTGAAGGTTGCGTGGAGTGAATGATGCTGTTCTGTGAAGCACATCGTCAACATGATGGGCGACAACCATGTTTATACCCTTCATCGGGCCGACCTCTGGATCGGGACTCAGCAGCCATTTCCGATGTTGAGATACGACTATCACCCTGAGTCGTCTGACCTGCTGTTTGGTGGTGTGATTGCAGCTCGGAGCCAGCACGATTCACGAACGACCGTGACCCCACCATGGGCTGATCTGACCGCTGCGGGCCGACCCCGCCATCGCGAGCGACATAAAGCTCTAACAGATCTGCTCCTATATCCGGTCCTGAGCTGTTATGGTGGAAACAGCTTACCGATAAGCGGTCCCGCCCGCTAGCGCTCCCAATCAGGCGAACAGGAACCCTCAAAGGGGTTGCGCCATGAAAATTCCATTGAACCTCAGCTTCGGAATCATCTCTTTAGCCGTGAAACGCAGCCCACCCCCCCTGCTGCATGAGTGGCAACCTATTCAACCGTCAGGATGCAATGTGGCTGGTACTTACTTACTATGTAAGCGAGAGGTATTTGTGGGCCTGGGCTGTGTTTCACGGCTAAACAGATACGGACCAGGTTCCTGGGCTTCGATCTTCAGAAATGATTACTTTTCCAACTTGCGGACAAAAGATCGGCCGTGAAGATATTGGCAATATTGGGGATAGCACGTGACAGTCCACTTCCGCACGAGCAAGAGAATAGAGGTATGGTGTTGGCCTGCAGGGTTCTTTCTCGCCACCAATGACAGATCTCAAAATGATGGGGATCGAGTCGGATCCTTCCGGAGTGCGATTCGATGCGCACCGCGACCAGCGTCAGGACACCACCGCCAGGCGACGAGATTTATTAGTTGCCATCAGAGACCGGGCTGGATTTACGCCGGTATTAATAAGAAATATTAATAAGCTCCCCTTATTGTCGGGCCGTGATATTGTCAACCTGGAGGTCAGTCTCGCCCACTCTATCCACCGCAAATCTCAGTCTAGCCAATAGCATTGCAGGTAGGCTTTCTTCTTTCTACCCGGTGTGTTGAACACGGCCTCCACAATATCTCCGTGCTGAGGAATCACTGTGAAACTGGAGCTCCAAGGATAAAGCAGTATCTAAGCCCAGATTGTTGGGCAATGTTTGGTCTATCTATTTTTGCCTTCAAAACTTAAACGCCCAGGAAATATAACGGAATATGTGGCTTTCAAAATCCATATCCCTGGTCGTTGCTTTGACTGCTGCTGTGAGCGCACAGCTAGCCAAGGTATACACCAGCGACTTCAACTCCTCATTCGCATTAAACCCGTCCCACATCAAGGGGTCGGAGCTCGACGTGGATCTTGCACAGAGTATCGATAATGTCATCAACTTCGACAGATCGCAATTGGCATTCGGCGGTCCGGACGAGGACGAGTTCTATACTCTACCCCCTCTGATCAACTCGACTGCGTTTGGGCCAGGCGAGCCCCTGAAAGTTCAAGAATACACCGATTCCACAGCATATGCAATCCCATCAAGCCTGGCCCTCTCCCGATTCTTGTATACAACAAAGAACTTCAACGGAACCATAGTCCCCGCATCTGGATACATCCTCTGGCCGTATGTGGCTGCCAACCTCGGGACCAAAGCCCCAGTAGTGGTATGGGCACACGGCACATCCGGCTTCTTCCGTCCCCAGGCCCCATCCGCCCATCGCGCTCTCGGCTATGGCTATTCAGCACCATTTTCATTGGCACAAGCAGGATACGCCGTAGTGGCGCCCGACTACGCGGGTCTTGGGATCGACAAGTCGTGGGACGGAACCAAGATTCTCCATCAGTACCACGCCTCACCGGCCGGGGCGCGCGATGTGCTTTACGGGATGCGAGCTGCCCGAACGCTTTTCCCCAATGAGCTTGACAGCAGATTTGTTGTCATGGGCCATAGCCAAGGAGGGGGCGTGGCTTGGGCCGTGGCCGAAGCACTTGCGGGGCATGACGAGAACAGCGAGTTCGGGGATTTGGTGTCGGGATATCGAGGGGCCATCGCCGCCAGCCCGACGACGGATGTATTCAGTGGTCCACCGAGTTTTATGTTGCCGACAGTCGGTTTAAATTTGGACTCGATCTTCCCCGACTTTAACCTCAGCTATTGGCTGACCGACATCGGGGTGAAGCGGACTCAATTGGCGCGGGAGGTGAAGGGAAGCATCGGTGTTATCGGCCAGCTTCTCCAGACCAGGAACGATACCTACCGGACTGACTACAACTCGTCATGGTACGCCTCTGCCTTCTCCAGACTCGGTGACGCGGGTAGAAAGAATATCAAGGGTCCTCTCCTGGTTGTGCAGGGGACGGATGACCATGTTGTCCCATACAATGTCACGTCCAAGACCGTCGACGATACCTGGAAGAAGTATCCTGATTGTGACCTGGAATTCCTGGTTATATCCGGGGCCGGGCATGTTCCGTCCCTTGATGCATCCAAGCATGTGTGGCTCGATTGGATCCGGGATCGGATGCACGATCAGCCGCTGAAGAAGCCGGGTGCTACTACAACGGTTTTAAAGAGCTTGGTTCCGATCGGACGGTATCTGAGCACTATCAACGCGATTCCGTTGTGGGCTGGCCTGCCACAATTTTCTTTCCAGGTTGTGCCCCTGAACATCTGATTTTGCGCTTGGTATGGCAGTACTTACTAGCTACCTTTTAACTGAATTGTCAGTACCTTACGGGTGCTTCAAAATTTGTCCTGTCTGGAAAACAACTTCGCGATACAACCACTGCGTTTAATGGAGATTTGAAACTCGTCGTCGACTGACATGATAAGGAATAAATGAACTTGGCAGCAATGCAGGACCGCCCATTTTCCAGATGTAATTATTAGAGTCTGAGAAAAATTGTAGGCAGAAACAATCGTGCCCGCTGGAGGCCACAACCAACGAGCTTTGGTCAGTGTACAACACCAACACACTTCAAGGTGCCGGGACAGCACCGCTATCCCACCAAGGGAAGAAGCGCTCGCCCTGGCTGAGCGTCTTAAGCTTGCAAGCAGTTCCCTCGCAACCAACATATGGTTGCTCATTGCCCCACCACGGGACTTCGATCATCGCCCACTGAACGCTGAATAACATCAGCGTCCCAGCAATTGCGATACCAGCCGAGAAGGCAGCCGACAGCACAAAGTTGTACTGGAATGAACACAGATTAGCAGCCATTCTCATCGACAGGACGAGTCAGTGGCTCACCTTTGACCAGAATGCCAGGTACCGGGACTTGACGTAAACCCAGGAGAGCAAGGCAATTGGCACGCTGGGCCATGCGTATGCAAAGCTGTACGGTGCCCAATTCAGGGGGCCATACCAGAAAGCGACGGGATGGAACTGGCGGAAGTAACGGTTCTTGGGGAACTTCTTGACAAGGAAGAAGGCCGCCACTGTCAGGACAATGCCGGCAGGAAATCCAAGAAGCAGCTCTTTATATTGTCCTTGATGGCCGAACACCTTGAGGGGTCCAATTGTTCCCCAGAGCACTGAAGCTGTGAAGAACGTATTGGGGCCGGGACAGTAGAAACGCATGGGCGCGTTATCCTGGCAGATATCTTTGATGTTGACCTGGAAATTCATGACACCGGTGCAGACGAATGTGGAGACGAGCGTCGCGATCATCTGCGCCGAGAATGTGTGCCACGGTGGAATCTAGTACCCAAGTTAGCTGGGATGCGTTGAAGTCCTTCTTGTGATTCTTACCTTGAGATAATGGGCGACCTTGAGATCGTTGGCAAAGTGCACTGCGTGGGCGCATGTGACATAGCTGTTGTGGTGTTAGAGACTTGTCCCCCAGAATCGCACAGCGGTCATACTCACCCGAAGCTCTTGAAGTAGTTCATGCTCAAAGCGTTACCCTGAGAAGACGAGTTTTAGCGGTCTTGTTGTGAGGTTTGGGAAATTTCTCAAAAGATGGGGGTTGGGGTGGGGGGGTCCAAGAAATTCCAAACCCTGCTTACCTCGGCGAACATGCCACCGATGAACTCGGCAAGGACGTTCAGTGTGACTTCAACGCCCGTCATAGCCTTGATAACACCAATGGGGATGACAAAGATAATGGCAAGAAGGATGCCGTAGGGTACTACACCCGCGGTTGTGAAGGTCGGCCAGCCGCAGACACCAGCGAAGCCCAGGGCTGCAGCAACCACAAGTGTAAGCAGATACCACAACTCGGAAACTGTCATATGTCAGTATATTCTGCCTGGCTGTCAATCTCAACACGAATGTCTGACCTTCAGGATACGCCGACATGAGCCGGTTGTGAACGTCCTTGTACTCGCTGCCTTCGGTAGTCTTTCTCCGGCGAATCGTAGACCAGAGATTCCGGAAACCGAGCGTGATCTCATGCTTGTGGAAGAGAACCACGTGGGTTACGGCAGCTGAATAGATGGCAAAGAAGCATCCGTAGACGATGGCGTTGGCAGCGCCGAGATATGCGGCCGAGTAGCTCATATAGCGGTCATGATCATACATCCCCTTCTCATCCAGGGCGAGAGACACGTTGTACCGTTTGCCAAAATGGTCAAACACCTTGTTCGTGTTGATGGGAAGATAGCCGGTGTTCCATGTGTTGGTGTACCATACGCCTAGGATGACGAAGCCGAAAACGAACATGCCGATTGCCCGGTTGATGGTAGAGAAGGCTGGAACCATCTGTGCGTTGTCAATAACTTGGCCGTTTGATGATAGAGATCACCTAAACCTACCAAGGGATCAAGATTGTCATACAGCAAGACATTCCAGTCAAACGTCGGCCACGGGTTGAAGAGCTAGATGCCGAGAATATGTCAGTCACTGATTTTAGTCCTTGGCTCGTACAGGGGACTTACACTCAGACCGTTTTGGAATCCAGTCAGAATGTTGAGGTTGACGTTGTCGGGCGAGATCCACGTCATCCAGCTGAAGAACGTGAGGGCCTCAAAGAGATAGTTTGGGAACCAGAAGTACACAAACATGGCGCTGAACGCCCACAAGAAAAACTTGTACCGAGACATGTTGTAGATCCTCTTGAATGGGCCGGGGACAGGGACGTTTTTGTCGTTGTGCAAGGCTGAGTTCAGTGCGATCGTGACCAAGGACGCCGGCCAGACGCAGTAGGTCGGGTAAACGATGAAGCGCCTTGTGATGCCTGCAAGTCCATAGCCAATAAAGTTGGTAGAGAGGGCGATGAGAATCTGGTAACCGAAACTTCTCGCGTATTGTTGATTAAAATACTGAGGCAGGACCTGGGTCCACACGATATACTGCGTGTATGGCAAGCTCTTGGCAGTGTTCGCCATGATAGCGATCAGCATGTGCTCCTTCTTGTTGAACGGCCCGGGATTGAGCCCGTGTTGGCGACCAAAGAGGGTGAACTGGTAGTTCGGCATCCACCTTTCCCACGCCTTTCCGATAGGGAAGGCTAGCAATTGAACCACATTGGACTCAATCGAGATGGCGGGTTGCCGGACGCTAAAAAGTTGATTGATGAAGGCCAACAGGATGGAAAAACCGACGCCGATTGTCCACGCCCGGACCGTCGAGCATGGAGTCGACGGGTCATCCTTGTTGTCCACCACAGCACGGACCTCGGAATAGGGGCTGTTGTTTGTAATCAGAGCGGCTTCGATCTTCATCTCCTCGATCAAGTCTTCGTGCTTCTCCGGGTTGTCGAAGACATCTTCGTCTGCGAGGAATTCCTGAATTTTGAGGAGTACAGAGTGCGGGAAGTTGGGATCTCGCTCATGGACTTTGAGAACGGATACCATCATCTGATAATGCCATTAACATGTGCGCTGCGGAAAGGCTGAGAAACATACATCACGGACACCCTCGAGCGTGAGCGTCGCGGCAATCTCCTTGGCCTCGATGAGGTCCTCCTCGGTGACGACGAGATCACTGGGGCGCGTTAGGAGTGTGGGAAGTAGTGATCAGCATGACAACCTACTTTCTGACAACCACATTGTGGGCTGCATCAATGTCCTCATGAGGTCCCTGTTGGGGCTTAGGGTTAGTTGTGTCGAGTTTCGCGACGTATCGCAGCACAACTTACCAGATCCCTCTTTTCATCAGTTCCGGGAGAGACGACACCAGCGCTAACGGAGGTGACGCTCATCAGCGCCTCCTTGTTCTTATCGCCTGACATGTTTGCTCGTGATACGACCCGCCGCAAGAAGCGAGGCCAGCGTGAGTTGCTTGCACGTGTGTGGACACCGGTCGACAGCCGCCGGAAGGCACAATCACGGTGGGAGACGACCCGTAGTTATGGACAGACTATCGTACAAAGAGGCCATCGCGATGCCAAGAGTTGCGCCGCGAGCGCTAATCCTGGACTAGGCAGCCCAGACTCTTCCCAGCTGCTCGGTGTGGCGAGAAAACCTAACCGGCGGCCTGAAAGGTGCGATTCCAGCGCGGGTGTTTAGTGACCTTCCGAACAAGGGAGCCTTGGGGCCGGAAGAGCAGCATTCTGCAGAACACGTTGGATGCCCAAGCATTAGATAGATACGGAGATCTGCCGCGAGGTGAGATGATGGCGCAGTAGAAGTGGGAGCGGGTGGATTGCTCGCAAAACACCAAGTCTCGGCGCAGCACTTGGCAAGCGGCACGCCAACGTCAATTGGACAACAGCGTGACATGGTGTTTTCGGAACCAACGTTCCATCAACCCGAGCATGAATCCTCATCCGGGCTCAAGAAAAGACAAGAATAGGCGTCGGAGAGGCCCAGGACCGTCATGGATGCAGTCGTTGTCAATGGATCCCTCTCCTTCAATGTAAACAATACGCCCTTGGCATTTTGCCTTTGGATAAGGGGCCTTGTTTTATAAGAAGACATGGAACTGCAGCTCTGTGGGGCCGTAATGTGCTGTTGATTAGCGCCGAAGCTTGCCCGATGTCGAACAATAAGGTTGCGCCGGCGCGGCTTGGAAATCTGGACCGCTGGAACGCCGAGAGCGTAGCGGTCGGGTGTGGGGGCGCAACTTCCCATCACAATCAGTTTTGCCGGCGGGGTGAGATCCGTCCTGACCTGCCCGTTGTGGAAGGACGCAATTCGCAACCCGCCACCCCCTGCTACCCATTGTCTAGGCCAAGACCGAACAGACCAATACCTTCCATCTCATCTGCAGACATCTAGAGGTAATTATTCAGGGGGTAAACTGATCCGGAGGCTCTCTAGTCTATGGTCTTGTGAGGTGTGATGAGGTGACGGTGGGGAAGGCTGGCTGGAAGGTCTCGGATGGACGAGAGGCACCCACACCCACAGACACTTTATTGGACATTCCTGAACTCCATAGCTGATAAGACGGTAGAATTTGGATACGAGTAGCCAAGATGGTATGAGTGACCTGCTTGAAGTGGTTTGGGTGCCGATAACCTGGGTCTTGACTTGACCAGTGCTTTAATGTGCTAGATTGGGCAGCACACTCCGAATGCTGCCACTACAGGTAAGGCAATCGTAACCTTTAGTAGTGCCTTTAGTATTGGATTTGTATTTCTTCCCAGGTTTGCATGCGTATCGCGTGATAGAATGACCTCGTTGGTGGGAAGAGGGGACTGAGCTCGATGAATACACCTACCCGTCACACGATATGCATCAGTCGAGCAGCGGCGAAGTCCAAGGAGCGTGAAAGTTCTCCAATGCGCGTTGATACGAAATCCTTCAGTCCTGCCGATCTATGATCAATTTGGCAGGTGATACTTCTCCCGGCTTCTAACATGAAGGCTAGTGATATCGAGTTTGTTCTCGAGGCACGCCGTATGTTCAAATACAAGCGGAGACGATCCCTTGGAAAGGTGGTTGAAAAGTTGCAATGACCCTGGGACTCGACTCATCCAGCCCGCCAGCGTGACACCTCTACAACCATGTGGCATGTGGCCCCTCATCGTTTGACAGATACCTATCTTGTCACATGGGAACTTAGATACGCTATCCGGACTCTTACAGTCTCATGTCTAGAGCACCATTTTGGGTTTGCGATGCGTAACACGAGTTGCTGGCTGGGGCTTGTTGATAGGAGTTTGGTTCCGCGAGCCAGCAAGGCTCATCGCGAACGTTGAGATATGCTGCAGCCCCGTGGGTGTCATCCATCCCGTTTCGTCCCCTCCAATGCCGTCAGACATGTCCAGGAGCTCCATAATTGCTGTCTAACAGCAGACATTTGCGGGGAAGTAGGTTAGAGACGTATTTCCCGGTTCCTGGGATCGGATCCAGAACCAGCGTAGAATGTGCGGCATCCTTATGGCTGCACACCACGGGTGTGCAGTGCACAGCATGATGTTTCCAATGAAGATCTGTATTACATTCTCGTCTACGCGTGCGTGTAACCGGATGTGTAGTTGAAGATGCTGGGCTTGGTGAACTTGTTGTATTGATTGAGCGGCGCTGCGGTTGTCCGGCGCACCTTGGTGATGACCCCCACGCAGAGCGGGAACTTCACAACGGTACCTCGTATCTCTCCAGCACGGGACCCAGCGGTTCCGTGCGTTGGAGTAGGTACTGATATAACAACTCAGACTCCTGCCGACGAGTCATCTACCTGCCTCTGCGTGCAAGACCAGCCACTGTCGTGATGCGGAAAGTGTTCATCGATACCGCACAGCCAAGGTTCTTAAATATGCATCGATATTGTGGATGGGCAGTCCCTTGGCATTACGACTACTTGGACTCAGAAACGGGCTTGTGATGGGGCCGGTCATCCGGAGGCTTTACTGTGTACAACATTTCAAAGTTCATTTTCCCGGTCTTGGCGCCGGGCACAGCAGGTACTCCGTAGAGCATCTGACCTCCTCAACGGCAGTTACCAGTAATCTTGGCTTCACACATACCATTTGGTAAATTGTGAATTTCCAATCGCAACACTGGGCGGACTTGCCCCTCATTCGCTTGCTCAACTACTTGCCATATCCCGGGGACTACCTCTACACGCTGTATGCGGCGCGAATTGATCCCGGTAATGGGGGTTGGGCTGCTGACTCTGAGTTTAAGGACAGTATGCATTACGTCATGGAATGCTGCCCCGTACCCATAGGCCATAGCAGTTGATATATTGACATTTTGAACGAAGCTTCCGCCCAATGAGTTGGGAAGCGCCGTATTTAGAAATGTTGAAACTTTCCTCTTGCAGGCACAGAAATCTCAAAAACCAAAAGAATGGCACTTATATAGGTATGGTACATTGCTGTGGGCTTGAAACTTCTAGCAGAATGCGGAAGCGGCTTGGTCAGAAGGCTGGTTCTGAATGACAAAGATAGCACTGTCCGTGTCCGGTGCAACACGGCATTGACGAATGATTGCAGTGCAAGGTTTATGAACTAAAAACTACCACGGCGTACCAAATCAGACCGATAAAAAGCTGAAGGTGGCCGATTTTGACTACCAATCCTCCGTTTCGGCGTGGGATACTGGTCTCCTCGGCGTCAGCACGCTGCAGGTCGGCAGTCTGTTCTAGCCTGATGGTGTTCCCCGGGCATCAGACTGCACTCAGTGCCAGCCGGGGAGGCTACACTTCCGCTCGCATTCATACCGCTTGATATTAAGTTCAATGCCAATGCCAACAGAAGGAGTGCTTACATCGCATTTCATGAAATCTGGTGTGTAACTTGGCCTCTTCCCAGACCCGGTAGCCACATTGACACACATCGGAGGAACTGAAACCCCGGGGACGGTTATCGCGTGATGAGGGTTGACTTTAAGCATGGACAACTCTTGGTAGCTGCTAATATCAACTTGACTTTGATAAGGAGGAACGACTAGGTACACATGTCTAGCGATTTACTTTACCAGGCGAGATGTATGTCATTTACGGCGCATAGACAGCCAGGAAGTTGAAGAGCTCGCCAGGGGGATTACAGTTTAGCTACTTTCCGAGCGATACATGGTGTCGTTTTTGCTTCGAGCTACCTTAACTCCTTACTTATGTCGTGTATAAGCGGGTACTACCTAGGCCGTGCAAGGGAAGGATATCCTTTTTCTTGCACACAACAACTTCGATATGGTAGTAGACACACACGAAGGAATTTATTGTCGAGGTAGCTCCGAGCTCGGCAATTGCACTTTAGGAGATACCGCATCTGTCGAGTTCATTTGCGGATGTCACACCATGTGTAACTATCCGGGCCAGGATACTCGGTGAGCATGCGGCTTACCGTTTTCTGAAGCTACACAGTCAGGACTTTGGGAGGACAAGACCCAATTGTGACAGGCCTAGAAGCCCGGAGCCACTTCTATTGCCTGCGCCGGCTACTTAGGTAACCGAGACACTTCCTGACAGGAAGCTCGGAGGTTGTTTACATATCGCCCTGGCACAGCTCTTGGATAGTGCCACGAGCGGAATGTGGGAAGCCGTGGTGTTTGTTCCAAACAGTTTGTTTATGCATCAAGGTGAAGTGACCCACTGACATGTTATTAGCTTTGTGCGTTGTGTCGTGGGTTTAAACACCCCAAGTCAGCTTCCCACAGACGTTCCTCGTCAAGTCCAACAAATTCAGAGGATCGAGATCTCTTCTTACTTTTAGTTCTGCTCTTCCCATGGCTATTCCTGCAGCGGCCCTTATCGCCAACGGCACTTGCTATACCAGCCCTGGCGTGCAAGCTGCCGACGTGTTCTTTCCCTGTGGTAATGATTTATTCGGCCACAAAACGTGTTGTGGCGCTGGTGACATGTGCTTGTCCTCGAGGGCTTGCTATAATCCACGATTCGGTGTGACCTATCTGCTAGGTTGCAGTGATCGAGATTACAAGGACGATAGCTGCCCAGATAAGGGAGCGGACGGAGCCGGTATGTGATTGATCCGCAATGGATGTTGCGAAGTCTAATGCTCTACTCACGTATGGATACCTAGATGACTCGTGGGTCGGCCTGGTGTATTACAATGGGACCTCAGAACAGTGGATGGCATGCCATCAGCGCGCCAAAGAAACTACCCTGGTATCGCCTGATCCCTGTTTCTGCCCCAAGAAATCTCGCATGGTTGCATTCACAGATAAATCAGTACTACAGAACATCGTATCGCTCCCTACGGTTCTCGGAGGGGAGGTCATGTGGCAGCCTGGCCATTATCCTACCGAGTCAACCGCTCTTACAACAAATAGTCCCACCGGTGCATCCTTGTCCGGGACCCCCCCAGTCAACTCTCAATCATCAGCAGTTCACTCCATGCCTCCTGAGTCAGGGATACAGTCAACGGAGGAATATTCAGAGACGAACCTGACCACTGGATCCAAAATAGGCATCGGAATTGGCGTCGGTCTGGGTGTTTGTCTCATATTCTCGATTCTCGCCTATGTCTTCCTCAAATATCGCCATCGCCGCCATTCAACGTTTGCATGGCCACCCGAACCTGGAGAAAGCCATCATCAGTACTCTCTGGGGAACCATTGGTGACAGAGGGTTGTAGCGAGAAGAGAGTCACTGAAGTGCTGCGTTCCGTCAGCGAGCTTCCAGGGTAGCGCCTCGGTAGCACCTCTATCTAAACCCAGAAAGCTTTCGATGTCCCCTCACCGACTGCTTTTATACTTTCAACCCCAACCCCTCTTCTGTTCTTTCCTTATTCCGTGTTATATTGATTGGTCGGAAAAAAAGACGGCTGGGCAGCTTGCTCGCGCGCTGTGGTTGGCTCTTCAGGACAAGCGGGGATGCGATTGGCTAGCTGCCAACTTTGGGAAGTCCTAGAGTGAAGGCATGAATAACGTCACGCCGCGGGTTCAAATCTGGAAGATCGACGACGTCATCAGCGTTGCAACCCAAACCAAACCACAAGCTAAAACCACGTTATCGCCAACATGGATTCGCCTGGACGTGCGATGCGACAAAAGATGAACAAAAAACCTCACGATGAGCGACCCCAACATTTTCATCAGTAACGGTACTTGCTACTCGGCTCCGGGCAAGAAACTCGACCCCAGCTTTATACCATGCGGGAACGATGCGTTCGGACATGTCACCTGCTGCGGCGCCGGAGACAACTGCCTCGTTGATAACGCTTGCTGGGGCGTCCATGATGGTGGCAAGCCAGGCGTCTATGGCAGTTCCTTGACCTATCAAGCTGGCTGTACCGACCCGGAATACAAGGATCCAAGCTGTCCGCGCAAGGAATTCGGTAAGAAGATTCATAATTGCGCACTCTCCAGATCTATGGCTAACACAATCAAGACCAGCCGTGGATAGCACTGACGCTCTGCGACCACAGCGGTGGTGCGTGGGCTCCTTGTTCGCAGATAGGGAACCCCACAACTTTACAACCGGGGGCGTACTGCAGCTGTACAGATGCTTCCAAGACGACAATCGCCGTCAAGGATACCGATCCTCTGACGAGTCTCGCATCGCTACCGAGGAGTACTGGAGAGAGTATCCAATTTTTTGCCGGCCATTTCCCCACCGCACCCGGAGGCCAGCAAACAACCGGGCAAGGCTCCAGTCCCAGTACCGGTGGTGGCAGTGGGGCATCAAGTGCAGTGACGACAGGAACCGCAACGTCCGGACCTGGATCGGGAACCGGATCTAATACTGCCTCGAACACCTCATCATCCCCAGACAAGACAGGCGGATTAACATCCGACCCAACCACCGGCTCCAGCTCAGGTTTAAGCACAGGAACAAAGGTTGCTATTGGTGTCGGTGTCAGCGTTGGAGTGCTCATCCTGATTGCGGCAATTATCGCGCTTTTCATCCTCCGACGTCGTGGACGCGGGAAACCACCGAAAGACGACGATGGCAGTTTTTCCACTTCCAAGACGTCAAAAGGCCGACTCTCAGGTGCTATACCGTCCCCAAAGGCGCCGGAGGTGGATGGACAGCCGGTCTCCGAAGCTGATGGCAAGGCTGCCCGGCCGTGGAGCATGAGAAGCGAGTTGGAAGGTAGCCAAGTACCCCTGGGAAACGGGAAACAACGAGTTGCGAATGGGAACTACCATCAAGATAACAACTTGTCGCCAGTAGCAGAGTTGCCGGGAAGCAATAGCTGGGGGAAAGAAACACGAGTTTCGAATGGCCAAAGACGCTGATGCTAATCAGCAAAACAGGCAGAGCACATCGGATACCCACCAGAGGATATGCCTCCCTGATCAGACTTTAATACTTAATCGATTTCTCTAGGTAACACTTCTGGGTGTGTCTGCTTTGTGTCTCTTATAAAGAAAAAAGAGTGTCTATCAAGAGTGCTCGATGGTAAGGTCGGACTATTCATCAGACCGCATGCCCACGAATTGGTCCGACGCATGCCCGGCCCCTCAGTCGGTTTAGATTCTATTATTCCAAGATTTATCAGCAACAGCCCATACGATGAAGGTCCTGGCCAATGGAAACTAATGAAAACTCGAAGTGACCGGTGACGGGCGGATAGAAGATACTCCGATTGGCTCGATCCTAACAGACAGAGTTCCCGATGTCCGAGCCCTCAATTCTGACGTCTTGCATCATAACCTTGTTGCGTATTTATCAGCAATAGTATTCCATTGGAGTATGGACGAAATATATAATAGTTTAAGGTGCCGAATGATGCCTGCATTATTCCTCTGGTGACAATCTCAATTCTACTCCAGCAGATTTCCATTTCCCATTGCCTTTAACCTATCTCCCGCTGACTGCACACCATGTCTGCGAACGGAATTCCTATCGTTTTTGGAGGCGGGAAGTTCTGGACTAGCACCCCTGATGAAGTGAGATCCTGGTTGAAGGCTCTCAAAGAAGTTGGTATCTCCACCATCGACACGGCTCAGGCCTATGGCACATCGGAGGAAGTCATGGGCGAGGTCGGAGCCGCTTCCGAATTTACAATCGACACGAAGTTCCCTGGTGGGTTTGCGCCTACAGAGTCTACCAAAGACCTCGTCATCAATTCCGGCAAGCAGAGTTTGGCGAAGCTCAAGACTGAGCAGGTTAGAAACCACCATCATACTGTTGTGCAATCTACTCACCTAACCACAAACTTAAGGTCGACGTCTACTATCTTCACGCGCCAGACCGCCGCCTGCCTTGGGAAGAGACCCTCAGCGGTATTCAAGAACTCTATCAACAAGGGGCTTTCAAGCGTTTTGGCCTGTCCAACTTCCTTGCGCATGAAGTAGACGAGGTCATCCGGGTTTGCAAGGCCCGCAATTTTGTTCTCCCTTCTGTCTACCAAGGCAACTACTCTGCCGTGGCGCGCCGTATTGAAGCCGAAATCATCCCCACTCTCCGGAAGCACGGCATCGCATTCTACGCCTATAGCCCTATTGCTGGAGGGTTTCTATCCAAATCTAAGAAAGAGCTGATGCATCCCGAGGGTCGTTTCGGCAAGGGTGATGGGCTTGCAAAGATATACAATGGCTTGTATAATCGGCCGAGTTACGTCGCTGCGCTTGACGACTGGGAGAGGATTGCTTCGGACGAGGGGGTGAGCAGGGCGGAGTTGGCATACCGCTGGGTGATCTGGCACTCGAAGTTGAATGGGGACCTCGGCGATGCGATCATTATTGGGGCGAGGAATGTGGAACAGATGAGGGAGACTGTGGACTGGGCTAAGAAGGGACCTCTGAGTCCGGGCGCAGTGAGGAAGATTGATGAAATTTGGGAGAGTGTGAAGGCCGACGCGCCGTTGGATAATTTCGAGGTGATCAGTGCTCAGTAAGGTTGAAGTGTCACAGGAAAATAGCGAGGGCGGACACTGGCAGCTTCCCATTGGATACATACGCCTGGGCTATGAACACAGCTCTGCTATTCAGTGAGGTCTTGACGTTTAACATGAGCTTCCCTAGTGAGTTCCAGGTGCTGGAAAGCAGCCTCTGGGGTCTTCTAACAACGCGTTGTCTAACCCTTGATGTACAATACTAACGCATTTACCACCACGACGGGACATGGTCTTCATAGATTGGTCCGAAAGCTCTGGGTTGCTGGGGCGTGTGTCGACCATCTAGAGTACGGCGCGGGAGTTCTCGACCCCCGAGCTCCGGACACGGTCAGCAAACTTGTTGAGCTGCACCTTGAGGTCGTCCCAGCCGCTCCCGAGGCGGATGTGTCCCAGAAAGCTGGACTCACCCGTGCACGCCTGGCCCGTATGGCGCGCCGTCTCCACCACTGCGATACCTCGGGACAGGCCCAAGACACAATTAAAGCGGACATATAAACTTGTCGTACGACTTTGGTGAGCTATCCTACCACCGACGTGGCTAGGAGTGCGCTGACTAGCACCGCTGCCGCATTCTTGATGAAGCAGCGGATATTTGCGACTAAGAGAAGACAGAGGGCCGGATAGCAATCAGGAGATCAACGTCAGGGAAATATTGGCGTCTTGTAGGCAAGATCGATTGCGCTTTGTTGTGATCATTTCTTGTGTGTTGAGGAAGTGACCATGTCGAACCTGGACGGGACGAGCCTGCCTTCTTATACAGGTACATGTTCACAAGGCAGCCTCTGATGACAAGATTCACACTTATTATCAACACCTTACCTTCTCATTGACCTATTGTGGGGTAATAAACAGACTGAGATAACATATCTGAGCCGTTCGGACGCGGCACGCCGCAGGAGTGCCTTGTCCTGCTCCTATTTTGCCCGATATAAGATACTTTGGATGGTAGGACAAGGTCAATATCGTATACTCAGCATATGCTAACCACGCGGTGTATATAGTTTCAACCATTCGGTCTTGTTGTCAAACAGTGCCGGATTGCAAGTACCGCCACCTTGCGTAGCCGGGGCAAGCATACTTTCTCTGTGTTATTATAAGGTTATGCTGGTATTTCCGTGGACTGTCCCGTCCTGCGACAAGGGAAGGAAAGAAAAAAGAAAGGAAAAGAAATCACAACACAGTCCTCAGACTCGCAGACCCACCACAACGTCGGGTAAATAAATTATAGAGGTGCTGGCCAACGTACATCCAGCAGTCTTGGGTACGTACCGCCCAGGTAACACACGTAAGGTCAACTTAGGCAGCAGGCACTTGGTGCAGGGGGGCGGCACGGGAGGGGCTTTCCTTTGCTTTTCTTGTTCCTGTTTTCTTTTCTTGCACCTATTCCAATCATCAGCCTTTATATCTACGGCTTCACTTTGCCTCTAACCATCCACGAACCGCGTAGCATCCGGCATACTTGGTCCAAGGCGGTTTCTTTGGCTCCTCCCCGGACCCGAAAACTATGGCGGCGACAATCAGTACCGAAATTATCAACCCCGTCATTGAGAATGACGAATGGGCCTCATTCCACCTATTTCCGGCGTTGCCGCCCGAGATGCGGCTGCGCATCTGGGAAGCGTCGGTGGTACGGCGCCGACTCTTGGAGATTGTGGTGGCCCAATCATTGTCTGAGGCGGGGAATGGTCAAGAGAAACCGAGCCAGACCCGGTACTCGACGACGAACGCCCTTGGAAATGTGATGAGTGGCGGGCGGTACGTCGCCACGGTTCATCACGGCCGGTTCCTACACAGCAAACTCCTCCGTGTCAACCGCGAGGCTCGACGAGTTGCCTTGCGCTTCTACCGTGTGCACATGCCCTGCTGGCTTCTTCGGGGACAGAGCCGGATGCCGTTCTATCCTAACCCAGAAGCCGAGAATGGGATGCTCTATCTCAACCCAGAGTACGATATTGTGCACATCCAGATCCGAAACCGTCCAGCGCACATGGTCGTCGACTTTATGCACGACGTACGAGCGCACGACCCCAGAGGCATCGGGATTTTACATCTAGCCATGGACAGCAACACCATGCGCGCGTTGCACTTTGCGCTGTTTCACGACGATCACAGCGTCGACAGCAACAACACCAAGGATTGGCTGGTATTGCAAAACCCCGCTGACCCGGCCCGTTTGTCTCTCGTCGAGACGGTTAGCCATCTGCGATCGGTGGTGTGGATGGCCCATTCATATTTCGGGCGGGCGGTGATGGGCCCGCTTGAAGATTTTCGGGGGGTGGGTGTCCGCTTCGTCCACTCCATCCCCGTGCGAGCCGACACGGCGACCTTTGAACTTTTCGACAGTAAAAGTGGTGGCGATCCGCGGCCGCCCACCCATGTCAAACCGGATCTGCAATGGGTCATGACCGCGGCCCGTGACCCGCGGGAGATGCGTCTTCAATGGCGCAGTATGCTGCAACGGTTGGGCTTGCGCTCTTTGACTTCCGCCACCGCTTCCGCTCCCACGCAAATGTTTGGCGTTGAAGAAAAAGTTCTTTTCGCGTACGAGCCACCTGGGTGGGTTGGGGATGGGGATGAAGGCCATGAAGAACACATCTACGACCAGGCCACGGCCCGTCGATTTATGGTTCATGAGCAGGAGCGATGGGTGCGCGGCCTCGAGGAACGCAAGTCCCTTTTGCTGATAATGCTGAGGACGGAGGCGGCGAGGGCGAGAGCGGCATCAGCAGCAGCCGGTGGCGGTGGTGATGTGGGAGGTGGTCACGGCAATGCATCACCACCGTCATCTTCACCATTATCACCGTCGCCGTGGTTGACGGCGAAAAACCTGAGGCCAGGTGAGCTTCCACCCGGCATGGAGGCAGTAGCTCGCCCGGCCGTTGGGTTCTGGATGTTCCGTGCTGACGCCCTGGGACCGCTAGAGGGGAATGTGTTCCAGAGCAAGGTCGTTTTTGACATGAGGGGAGAATGGCCCGAGTTGGGACTGGCTCGTTTGGTGTAAGCTTTGTAGTTATGTGCTTGATCTTGCTGGTTTTGTACTATGTCAGGTATTGTCTATGTAGCTTCGATATCCAGGCTCTTTCAACTTAGGCTGTCCGCAGCCTAGCATGGATTTTCACATGTGACAGAAGGGATGGAATGAGGGCCAAGATTGATCGATATGAAAACGAGTCGGAAGGGCCATTCCGCTCTTAGGTCAGATAGGACTCGACGAGCATAGGACCGAAACAGACGACTGCGATTTGAGATACAAGGTAGAATAAGCCGGTTTTGGAGAATCTATTGAATTGGCCTGCTTGGGACCTGGGCGAAAGCAAGTTTAGTACTCGACGTCATGCATGAACACCAAAGCGGGCGGGAGAGAAAGCAAGAACAGGTTGACGCAAAAATGAGAGATGGAGTAACGGGCTTGCATTGTTGCAGCCTATGTTGGGCTGGTTGGATGTGGAAGATGGATCACGGACCGTGTACAAGATGCGTCAATGTGTTGTTTGTGCAGCGGTGTGACTTTCAGTTGCTAGGCCAAGGGTCTCTGTGCCGCATAATTATCCAGGCCGCTGAAATAGTAGACAGCTGACGGTGAAGGAGCACTTCTCGTCCGATTCCATGACGATAATGCAGGGCCGATTGTTATCGTAAATATCTCTTTCCCGTCCGCGTAATGGGGGTTGTTCGAAATACGGGCATACAACGTCGTATCATAGTCGAAGTGCCCAGAAGTCGGGGATGCCACGCACATGTTGCCCTTTAGGAAAGAAGCCTTGTCTGGATAGGACGGCTTGAGAGATACGATGGACTTCCCATCCATTAAACTGAAGCGGTCTTTGTTCGTATAAGCCCTGCCAATTTTTGAGGATGGCACTCGGCCTCAACTGGGCATTTCCCGGGCAGCGGTTTGGAGCTCGTGGTATTAGATACACGAGTAGTCCCTATTTTAAGTGTAACTCCATAGTCAGACCGGGGTCGAATCTAGTTTCTCTCCGCTTTAGGATGTGATTTCCTCATCTAGATTTCTTGCTGTACACTTTTGATAAACCTAATTACGTCTTTGCGAAACAACACGTTCGAAAAATGCGTGGCCTTTCAGTTCAGCCTGCGAGATCGTGATAGAGGTAGGCCCAAAAGGTTCTCTCTATTGGGTGGATGATCAAGGAAGATGACGGTTAGGAGCAGGTTTGTCCAGCACAAACACTGTTCATTGACCACGGACTAAATGTTGCAGGTGTAAGATTTCCCGCGAAGTGGCGGCAACAGCGCCCCTAATGAGTCACTCCACCGCCGACTCATAGCCCACTCATGACAGGCACACGTAACGATTTTAAAGAGGAGGGACACGTAGCATTGCCACGGGAAATAAGGGCATCTGCGTTCACCGGTTCGTATGATAGACTACATCAGTAGTGTGTAATTTATTTTCTATGCTGGTGACGTTGCTTTAAATTTTCTTGTTGAGGTATGTGGGTGTGTGGTATTCAAATAAATAGGGGGCTGCGCCTTTGGAGCTTGGTCTCAGCCGGTGTGGACTCTCGGAGTTGTGCTGCGCCTTGAATGCGGCTGAAGTTCGTCTCGCGCCCCCACTTGGCAGCCGACAGACTGGAAAGGAAGGGTTGGGATATGCTCTAAGTGGTCAGTTCTTTCGATGTACGATCAAAAGTCCCAGCTCTGATTTGAGAAAGGGACTCATGTGGCACTGCTCCACTTCAATCAACTAGGCCGGCATCTTCTGTAAGGAGAAGATATAAGGCCACATTCTCTGCTGCTGTTATTCTTCGATCAGAAACTACGATTCAGCCCAACGCGATAGATTTACATATCTGCTGATGAAGATGTCGATCCTTTTTAGCCTTGTTGTGTTTCTCCTCTTGTCTTTGCACTCGAATGCTCAGTTCACCATTAACAAGCCCCTCATCAAGACCATCCCCGGTATCCAGTTTGCGCAACCCACGGCCACGGCAACTCCCGGGGGGTTGCCTAAGTTCGAGATCAACCCCAATTTGCAGGTCGTGAAAGACAAGTTTCGCGACTTCCAGTTCAAGACCCTCCCCGAAGCACAGCAGTACCCTTTCGGCAGCGTGAGCGTAGCCGACCCCGAGATCACCAAAGGCAAGCGCATCAAGATCCCATTGGCACCGCCGCATGCGGATCCCTATGATGCCACGGCCGCCGAGCTGCGCGAGTCCGTGTTGAACCTCACGCTGCCCATTGTTATGAGTCAGCTCGGATTCTCGGACGCTCAGATCACGGCCAAGATCCCGAAGGCCTACCCGGCCGTCAGCGCCCTGCTGCGCACATTGCCAGGTCAAAAGGGCGGCCGCGATTCTGTAGCGCGACGCGACATCTTCGGCGACATCGTCGACATCTTCGAGGGTATCGCGTGCAGTGTGGTGGCAGCCACGGCCTTACCCGTATTTCTGATCACCGAGAACGACTTTAGCGTGCTGAACCACGGCTCGGCGGCCATCACGCAGGACCAGCAGTTCTTCGCGTATCCGATATACAAGGACCTGGCCTTGACGGCTCCAATCCACATCTACTACGACGCGTACCAGCCGCCCGTATTTGAATTCGGCACCGTGGAGGGCACCACCTTCAACCGCAACATATACATCAAAAGGTCAGCCCCAAACACGCCAGACAGCAGCACGACCCGGTTGTTGCTGCACGAGATGAAGCACGTCCAACAATACGCCGACAAGGACTGGAGCCTGGCCCTTTACGGGCTGAGCTACTTGTACGGCTGGTGCAAAGCAGGATTCTCCTACTCCAACATTCCCGAGGAGATTGAGGCGCGCGAGTGGGCTAGCCACGTGGACAAACTACTTGTCTGGCCCAGCCCTGGATGCTACTTTTTCGACGTCTGGAGAGTAAAAAACCTATTCTCGACACTGGGCTATCCCGTCTCCCAGGACTACTCCAACGTCCCGGGTTTGGCCGACGCCATCGAGTTACCCTTCCAGGTCGGAGCTTTGCAGGTTCAACTAAAGCCAAAGGTCTGCTATCGCCTATTTAACACCGACGAGCTTGTCAGCCGTGCCGCCGCCACCTGTACGCTGCAACCCGACTGCCCGCGCCGCAAGCGGGCGCCGGCGCCAAAACAGCGTGATTGTCAGCCCGGTGACGACTCCTGTGAGGATCCGAAAACTCCGGGTCATCGAGACTACCCCGATGTGAGTACATCACTCCCTAGTGCTCTGCGTCCAGATCTGCTAACCTGATGCTTCTCAGAAATGTAAGCAGTCCGATATCAACGCAGCTAACAATGCCTGCAGCGCCCGCAAGAATCAATGGGCCGCTATTGCCGGGAAACCGTGGCTTTGTGACGCCGCTGTCGGACCACCACCATCGGCCCAGCCAGGATGTCCGACCAACTGTGGACTTGTGCAGCAAATTCCCGTCACGTCTAAGTCGTGTAAGTCTGACAATCCACCCGACGGTTGCTTCGATGCGGCCGAGCACAATGCGTGGTGTAGAGCCGAGCGAGAGCGATGTGGTCAGTAGAAAATCGGGACAGGGAAAAGTGAATATGAACGGCGAGGCAAACGGTGGCGAGGTCTCCTTGCAGATGGGTGGTAAACGCACGATGCCGAGAAGTCAGTGGGAGGAATGGTGGTTTGGTAGGAATCGACTGCACAGGTAACGCTCCAACCTGCCTTGCACAATGTCACTCAACCTGACCGAAGGCGTTGTTCATAAGGCGCCCGAGACCTCGATTTATTTGTTAGTAGAAGATCCTTTTACGGTATCCGCGTTATAATAAGCTCAGATCCTTAATTCTCTATTCTTGTTAAACGTGGACTAGGTAGGTAGAGATTTGAAAATGAGACGGCGAGTTTCTTCCTCAGTTCCTGTCTATCGGTGACAGAGGAATTACGCCGGTCTCTCCCATCTTACCTCCAACACAACTTCCCCCTTTCTTCCATACCTATTCAACCCGACTGAGCCCACCACCCTGACCAGCACCTTTTCCAACTCCCTATCCTTTCCACCGTCCCCCAGCTCCTCCACTCGCGCATACTGAAACGCCGCAACTACCAATCTCACCATTGGCAACCGCCTAGCCACCACGGGATTGTAGTGGTACGAATAAGCAGGCTGTTCCCCGAGGGTGTGAGGCGCAGACATGATATTCACAGCAATTTAGGCGAGGTCCGCCAAAGTGGAAAACTCCGGTTTCCACGGCCAGCCGGTTTTGCGGCGGATTCCGACCGAGTACAACATAAACAACCAACCAATCAATTGGCGTTACCTGTGTGCTGACAGCTTTGTGCCAGGGCCTGTCTCGGTGCATTCTGCAATAAGCTGAATCAGCCGCCTTGACACTACAAAGTGACTGGTGTTTAATGCTTGGGTCCACTTTCTGTGCACCGTTAACAGTTGAGGCATTCGGGTTAACCCGTTAACCCGTGAATGCTCCTTTTGTCATGATCCTCTAGTTTTTCTGCTGGACCGCATATGTGTATATAGGACAGCCAACCGTTCCAATCTTAGACAATCGATGAACAGAAGGTTTTCTCTCATGCCCACAGGTCCTACCTAGCTTGTTCACTATGCCATTTCTCCAACGCAATGACCAGCTTCGGCTCTGGTATCTCGACGAAGGCCACAAAACTGCGTTGCCCATCCTCCTCATTCACGGCCTGACCTGTGACCTTCATGACTGGTCCTGGCAAGTTCAGCCGTTGCTCTCGCTGGGTTTCCGCGTTATCACCTTTGACCTTCGAGGCCATGGAAAATCTTCTGCGCCACCCTCGACACCTGATATCACGAGCTGGCCCGGTCCGGACGCTCTAGACCGTGGGATCGTTGATTATTACCCGCAAACCTGTGCCTACGACGCTGTGGCCCTTCTGCAACATCTCGACATCCGTCGCACAATCGTCGTGGGCCATAGCCTGGGCGATGTGATCGGGTATTATCTGACCGTGGCGCGGCCGGACCTTGTCGTGGCCAACGTCGGCATTGACCCGATTCACTGCTACGACAATGCGTTTCGTGAGGCAAACGAATCGTATTTTGATGACCCGACCAATGTCATCTCCAAGCTCGTGTTCTTCTTTTCTTACACGTATCCGCCGGACGCGCCACACTGGCAGAAGACATGGCATGTGCGCCGTGCGCAGGAGATGGACGAAGGCGTGGTGTATGCGCTGTCGTGGGGCACATGGGGGGATAGGAGAAGCCTAGCGAGGAAAGAGATCGTGGCAGAGGAGTACCGTGACAAGAGGAAGTGTCCGAGGCTGACATTGGGGAGCTCGGAGTTCGCTGTTGTGGCGGACAGGGATGTGCTGCCTCGGGTTGACGGGGATGAGATCACTCTGGATGAGGGAAAGGGGCATTGGTTTCATCAAGTGGACTATGAAGTGGTGAATAAGGCAATGAAGGAGTGGTTTGCTAAGAACGGTGTGCTGCCAGAGTAAATGCTAGGAGAGAGATTGAGTTTAGGGCTAGCTACAGTGCTGGGCCACGGGAAAACAAAGTTTGTTGAACGATACAGGGTCTGGCTGATCGCCAGGGGAGCGGAACCAACTCAGTGGCGACTGCACAGGTTAATACGACAGCACTGCTGAAGGAAGCGGATGGCTCTTTGTGATCGATTTAACAGCAGCAGGATAAAATAACGTAATGCTTAACTACCTAACACATAGTTTATCTCAAACCTCAAACGTCTTTCTTTAAGCCTTAAATGTAAAAGAGTTTAACGTATATAAACTCATTTGTACTAACCTCTGATCTGCAACGAACTTGGGCTAAGTTCCTTGAAAAATGTATAGCTCTATTGACTTGGTGATAACTGTAGCGCAGCCACCTGACATATAGCATAAATGTAGCTGGCGAAGCCAGCTAACAGCTATTTAGGGTCCAGTTAATTTTTCCACCTATAAATAGCTTCTAACCTCTACTTTGCAACGAACTTGGGCTAAGTTCGTTGAAAAATGTATGGCCCCACATAAGTGCAGGGGGGCTAAGTTCGTTGCTATTTGAGGTGCTAAGTTCATTGGGTTAACCTGCACTAAAACTTACAAAGAGCATATGGCTGGAATCCTTAGATCCATGGCTTTCCACTCGTATAATTACGGCCTTGTAGGACCACTTGGGGGCCGGATGCAAAGGTTGGAAGATTTGGGGTGGTTTTTAGAGGGGTGAGGAGCTAAGAGCTGACCTGGCCAATCAGAGCCTTCCACCTAGGCACAGGCCATCCAGCGCACAGGCTAGCCTTCCAGCGCACAGGCCAGCCTTCTACCTACGTACAGGCCAGCTAGCCGTGCAGTTAGGCCTAGTGCAAAGGACCACCAGTGCAAAGGACTACAGCCGTTGCTACGACCGACCCTACAACTAGCTTTAGATCCGGACTTAGGAAGCTAGATGTGTGGATTTCAATTGCTAGATACTGGCTGTAAGGTAGGAAGCCGGTTGTAAGGTAGGAAGTTACTTGTAAGGTAGGATCCTAATATATAGTATATAAAGAATTTTACGTAGGATTCTTTGTAAAATATATGGCCCTATAACCCCGCAGTACGTAGGATTCTTTATAACCCTAAGTCGTAGGATTCTTTGTAAATCCCAGGGCCAAAATGTATAAAAAGTATATATACGGAAAGCTCTTAATTAGGCGTATAGTCTGGTTATCTTTGCAGGTTTATACAATCTCTGGGTGGAAAGATGTAAAGGGTTGAAGTTTTATAGCTATTTAAAAGCGAAGGTTGGACCCAGTTAATTAAAAGCTTTTACTTAGGTATAGGCTACTTAACGTATAAGCTAGCCTTTTAGCAAAAAAAGGATATAGGTTATTAAAGTTAATATAAATACTTTACAATTTAAATATTAAATTTATTAAAGTAAAGGTAATTTAAATTATTAAAATAATAATTAAAACGTCGTATAATAATAATTAACCCTTATAAAGTACTTTTTAAAGCAAATAAAGTTTTAGGGTTAGGGTTAGGGTTAGGGTTAGGGTTAGGGTTAGGGTTAGGGTTAGGGTTAGGGTTAGGGTTAGGGTTAGGGTTAGGGTTAGGGTTAG